>VZZY01001062.1:0-74360 GCA_013400335.1 Eurystomus gularis | reverse complement strand
GCCTGAGGCGTGGCGGGGACCAGGAGCCGGCGGAGGGGACAGATCGCCTGAGGGGACAGATCGCCTGAGGGCTGTTGGCTGCCGGCGGCCCCGCCTGCCCTGTGCTCGCTTCCCGCCGCTTCGCTGCCGAGAGCCGTCAAAGGGCCCGGGGCCGAGGCCCCATGGGCGCCGGGAGCCGGTGGGCTGCAGGGCGATCGTCCCCTCAGGAGGGGCAGGCCCTGGGGCGGCAGCGGGGCTCTCTGCGCCTGAGACTCACCCCTCAGCAGCATTCTCCCCCACGAAAAGAAAGCCAGAAGAAACGATCCCACCCCCCCCCACGGCTCGAAACCACTCGCTCAGCTTTCTCTCCGTGTGCCCGGCGTGCTTGCATGGAGCTCGAGTGTGGGACTGTCTGCACGCCCACACCCTAGCGATGCGTTGTGTCGTTAATTGCTTGTTTTGTGCTATAATATAAAAGCCCTAAGAAAACTAGATGCAGTGTCTCCCACTCTTTCCCCACCATGCACGTGTGGAGCTGTTTGGATTGCAAAAGGAAGATCCTAGAACTTTATAATGCGATCACAGAAAAAAAAAAAAAACAAACCGGGTTGGAAGGGACCTCAGGAGATCATCTGGTCCAAACTCCTGCTCAAAGTCGGGTCAGCTGAGCTTCTGCGTGACTTTGTACTCACCACCACCCCCCAACTGGTGAGCACAGTCGGTTTGAACAAAGGCGATTTCACAGATGTTCTTAGATAAAACAGCCTACACATGAGGTAAAACTTTGTGTGTCTCAGGAAAAGTTTCCATCAAAACATCTCATATGACACGAGAATCTAGAAGGCAAATCTGTTGAATTAGTGTTCGCCTTCCCTAGTGAGTCCTTAGGACTTTTGGTTTTCACAAGATCTCAAGAACTTTTGCCCCAGAATGAGCTAAAAAAGAACAGGATTTTACAGTAAAGGAAGTGTTTTAGCAGTGAAGTAGAAAGACGAGTCAGACTCAAACTATAGTTGGTAGATGAAAAGCGTTTTTTTTCCTGTAATACTTGATGGAAATGTTAATTGAATGTGTTGGATTTTCTGCTTTACAGGGATCTTTGAATGCTGATGCTGAATAAACCATAAATGATGTAAAATGAAGTAGATAACAATTAAACTGTGACTTAAATAACTTTAATATGTTCTGGTTGTTAAGCATGCACTCAGCCTTAGCAAGGTACAGTATAAAATCCATTCTTAAAGAAACCCCAAACAGCATTAACTCTTAAGGCTTCATAAGACCTCAGAGGCATTTTTTTTTGGCCATCTTCATTGTGTCACTGCTATGGTGTGCAGCTGAGAGGTGTGACTTCTTTCTCTGCCACCAGCCCTTTGCCCTCCTGAGCGATTCACATACATAGTCCATTTTGTGTTCTCTTGTGCAGACTTCCACGCTAGTGCCATGGGATAAGAGTTATTAGAAAAACAGTTTCGCTCACATCTGGGAACCTACTCTTGTTTTAGGGTTCCTGGTGTCTTCTGTGACAAAGTGGGAGAGGTAGTAACGTAGGCTGCTGCTCAGGAAAGTGGGGGCAGGGGAGAGGAAAATTCATAAGCTTAGGGGTAGTTTTCTGGTTTGGAAATAAAGGATAAAGACTTATTTTTGAGATAAACAACATGTGGTTTGGATATTGGCAAGTGAAAGTGCAGATTAAGGGATAAGAAAGTAGTAAGCGGAGATTACAGTAGATGGAAATATGTGCTAATGAGAGCGGTAGATGTAAGGATGGAGATACCACAAGTAGGACACCCCAACTTTGCAGGAATTTTGTTTTATGTGCCTAGTGCACACATTTTTATACTTTCGACTAAGAGTGTCTGCTATGGTTCTTTAAACATCGTCACTACACGCATAGGTATAAAGGGTGAAATAAGCCTGGGTTCTTTTTATCACCCTGTAGCAGGAAAACAGAACTGTATAGTGTCTGCTTTTTTATACATTTAGCTAGTCTTAAATATAAACAGATTAACTCTATTTTTAGTTCTATTTACCTTAAAAACACTTTCTTTCATAATTAGGGACTTTTTTTTTACTACCTTTTTCCTATTACAGTCCTATGGATAAGGTGTGCCTTTTTGTACACGGACAACGTTACCAAACCCAGGGCTTCTCCTGAAGATCTGCTTGCTTATGTGTTCTCTGACATGTATGTCACTTGTGTTGAAACTTGCAGCCAATTTCTATTGATTTTTCATTTTATAGGAGTAGAAGAAATACTCATTATGAGTTACATATGATTCACCAATATCATCTCCTTATGCAACCTCCTTTGAAATAATAGAAGATCTTTTCAACTGTGTTCACGAATGTCAGTTGTTTAGTTCTGCGTATGGAATAATGGCCCAGGGGATAAATTATTATATTTTAGAGTTACTTCACATCAGTAGAAGCTCTCAGGATCATGAAATAATGCATATGCTTTTTACAGTGCCCAAGAAGGCCACAGAATTGTTGTGCCCACTCTGTTGTGACCAGGGAACTCCCAATATTCCGAACAGAGTTTGTCAGTGCAGTGCTTTACAAGTAGCGTCTGACATGCTGTTAAGCTGTAAACCAGTGGAGGCCTGAATCTGTATCTGGAGCTAGTAGAGATCTGTACATGATGTCTTAAAGTATTTTCTTATAATCTAACATATTCTACTGCATAGTAAAAGAAACCGTAGCTGATTAGTTAAATACAGTCTGTGTTTGGACAGTACAGCATCTCTCAGCTTTGTTCCAAAATGTCAGGAATGTGTTTGCTCTAACACATTGATTAGAGTTGCTTCACAGCAGCACAGTTACATGAGAGAGTGTATTTCATCCCCGTAGTTAGAATTATACAGCTTTTCCCTTCATCTGATCACTCAGAAACTCTATGTGTGGTCTATGGCCTTGTTCCTGAGAGAGGATTATTTGAAGAGATTTTGTTGTTTTGCTTGCTTTAACAACAAATAGCTGTTGTTTGGTATGACCTCCTTTTGAGTCCCCATCACCTGCTCTTGGGCTCATTTTTCTGTAAGATTATCTTAAGCTACTACAGCATGGGCTTAACAGACAGAATTTCTTGTGTTTGGTATAGAATATACAGTGTTTTGTGGGGATAATGATCAGCCTTCAGCCTTCTATTTTGCTGCTTTTCTCTGATCCAGCCGCGCCATTTGCCCTCATCTTTAATCAGACACAGCATGCAAAATCATGTATGAGAAAGTGAACACAATTGCTATGAAAGAAATAGGGGAAAGCAGGCACAAATTTGAATTTCTGTCTTCAGAAAAGTGAATAGACCAAGGTAAAATACTTTCTGAATAAAGCATGTAACTGTATGGATGAGTGTAACTCAATGCCTAAACTAAAATAAAGTTTTATCTAACTTATTTAAATTTTTAATTGTGCTAAGAAAACAAAGTGTTTCCAAGACCCAGTGCAAGGCATCTTCTTCCGTACCACTGCTTCACTTTCCAAGTGTGTATATTGCAGTTTTGCCTTTATCCAGCTTCTTGACCTTTTCACAGTTCTAGTAACCCCTGTTTTTTTCCAGATTATCTAGGGGCCTCCCATGTGATGCTATGGTCACAAGTAGCACCCTATCTAAATCATTACCAACAGTAAGAAGCTGTATTACACTATTTGAAATGTAAATTGAAATTATTTAACAGTAAGAGTGAAACAGTGAGCCACCTAAGTGTTGTGTTTGCAAATGTTATTGCATGTGAGTAAAAATTAGATATATGAATATGTATATTCATGTGTAATTGTCACATCAGCAAAATTATAGCAGGTATCATTCTATTTGTATAAAGCTTTAGTGACTGTTTCAATTTTGAATTGTAGGAACATCAGTGTAAGGTATACTGTTATGACGCTCAATCATCATAAATGGGTGTCTTTTTAAATGAATTTAAAATAAACATCTTTATTCAAGATCTGTAGAAGTATAGTGAGTGAAACAACTGCATAAGATATTATACTAAATGAGATAAATTAGCGTAGGGATGTTCCATTTTTCTCTCTCATAAGGACAGAATAACTATAATAATATATAACAATTTTTCAACTGTCATATCTAGTGTCTTCATGTACTCTGAAAGGCGACTCTTGTAAGTAGGTAGCTTGAATAGTCTGCTTTCTTTTAGTGTGTTTGTAAATTGCATATGAACATTATTTCTTGTGATAAATTCTATAATGTATTAGAGCAAGGTTTTACTTCCTAGTTATAAATATACTACAAACCCAGCAATCATTTTGCTGCCAAAGCTTATCAAAAAACCAAAGAATAGGTTTGATTACTTAACAGAGATTCAGAGATTTATTCAATAATTACAAATTTAAAATAAGTCACAGGTAAAGTCTATTGACTGGAGTAGATTATAACCATGTTATCCAATAAATATTACATATTATCTTGCAAATGAAAGATACATGGTAGTTACATGTAAAGTAAACATATTTTTTAAATAAGCATTCCTTTTTATTTTCACAAACATTTCTTTGTGGGTCATTTTAGAATGCTGAATAACTATTTATGATAAATAAATACCAAGTAAATAACTTTGAAATATATATCAAAGCAGGTTTGTCTTGTTCTTCCCCAGGCATGACAACATACGTTCCAATACTAGACCTTTAGATTCTATTACTAAGACTCTGTAGATTCTCTTGATTACAAAAGATGGAGTAGAAACAAAGTCATTAAACTGCCTGCCTCCTGCAGTGATCATTATGGAGCGGCAGTATGAAGCAGGTCTGAAGGAAGGCCTTTGCCATGGTTTTATGTTTACATCTATGCTGAATCTTCAAAATGTTCCTGCTCGTTCTCAGTCATACGTGGTCCCAGATTCCATCCAGAGTTGTGCATACATCTATGCTTGCTTTTACCCTTAGCTTGTAATTCGCTTTGAATTCTGCTGCTTCTGAAGAAGGGTTTATGTGCCCTAAAGCTTGTCTTTTTTTCTTTGCTACCCCAGTTGATCTAAATAATCCAACAAACCTTAGTTTTCAGTAGTTTACTAGAAGCAACAAAATTCATGGTTCAAATCCTGGCTATGCTGAAGTCAATGGAAATGGTACCATTACTATCACTTTACTCTTACTGTACTTCAGTACAGCCAGAATCCCTCCTTTGGAACCGCTCAAGTACTTCAAGTTATATATGTGTTTAAGTACAACTTAAGTTTAAGTGCATTCCTGATGTACAGCCAGGGTGCTCAGTGTCTGTCAAAATTCTTCTGTAGTTAAACAGATTATACTGACAATTGCTGTGTTGCAAAAACATGGTTTTTACTGGGAAATGAAAAAAATAATTACAACTTTCTGTCTAAAATCTAATCCTAAATGATTTGGGGAGAAATATATACTCATAGTTTAGGCCTTGAAATCATAACTTCTAAGTTAATTTCCCTCTCCATTCAAAATGTTGTGTTTCTGTACACTGAATAATGTTCATATTTAAGTTTCTCCTTAAATTGCCTAAAAAAAAAGCAGAACACTTCCTGTCATCACAGAGATGTGGATAAATATGCAGGATATTCTCTAATGCTGTGGCAGGATGGGTTGTATTTTGTTGATTTATATGAAATTCATAATTACTCAGAGCAAAACAGATATTAGCCTAATTACAGGAAATAGTGGTTTCTAATGCTTCTTACTTCATCCTCTGAGCAGGAACAACTAAACGCTGCACATAGCTGGTTATATTTTAGTGCTCCTTTGTTTGCCTTGGCATTTGCTTCACTTTATATAAAGTAGTCCAAGTTGCCTGGGTAATGTTATTTGTTCTGTTGTTTATTTACTTGTTCAGTGTCCTTAAACCTTGTAGTAATAATGGGCTGCTACACTTTTTCTAGTAGACTAGATCACTTTTCTCAGTATCTGTGCAGAATACAGAAAATCAATGATTACAAAGTTATTAATTTTTAATTTTCATCATGAATTGAATACCATTGTAGTGTTTAACTGAATAATACATTATATCTAGTGGTACCTGGCATTATAGATTGCATTCTGAATATAATCTTCCATTAGAAGTTTTGCCTTGGCATATTCTGTTGGTTTGTTTAAATCTCACAAAAGAAAAAAAGAAATAGAAATCACATGTACCAGCAGAGGATTCTGACAGAAGTTGTTTTTTTTCTTGAGCAAAGTCTGTAGAATAAATTATATTAACAGAATAAAATCAAATTATACAGTGGTTTTTTATAAAAGTGCAATGTTCAACAGGCATAAAATTTTGACACAAATATTTGTAAAATAACAAAATATTTTCAGTAATATTTTGTCTTTAAAATGTTATTATTAGTGATAGGAATAATATCTATTAGCTAAATACTGTCAACATTATTAAAAATACCAAATCCCAGATCTGCTGCAAGGAAAGAAGAATGCAGTTGTCAATATCCTTAAGACTTGGTTGTAACTTTGGATTACACAGTGTTGAAGAAAGCCGTAAAAGGATCTAGAAATAAAAACCTTCCTTAATAAATTCTTCTCCTCTCCAGTATGCAAAAATAATTCTTTCTTGTCTGTCACAAGATCCTCTGATTGAATAATCTGGCAAACTGTTCTATGCAGTTTATTTCATCATCTTGAGTTTTGGCTAGGCTTTATTCCCAAGAAAGTAGATGCTGTTTTCATCTTCTCTCATGAGAGGCATTTGAAAGATCCAGATAGTTCCCTAACTGAAGCAGAACTGTAAAACTGAGTTGTGAGCCCTTGCTGCAAGAATTTGAGGAACCCAGATTAAGAAAACTATGTATCAATAAAACTGTCTAAGGGAACAAAAACAGGAAATGGTTTTAGATGAGAAAGAGCTATCAGGAATTTAAACAGGAAGGACTGAGTACTGTTTGTTACTGCAGAATGCTAATGCTGTGTGCAGAATGACCATTGCCCAACGATTAGAGCTTTAACAGAAATTGTATCCAAGGTCAGGCAATCCAGGTCAGCGGTGCAAAGTGGTCCACAAGGTACTTCGCTGGTTAAAAAAGCTGAGACAAAGGAATCAGAAGTCAAACTATCCCCTAAATTAGTAGGACCAAGTTGCAATCAAGAATTACGATCAGAAAAAGATCTAGGGCACTCTAAATAAAGCAGAGTCTTACAGCTAGGGCCAGAGAAGTCAGAGGCAAGCTGTGAAGTCCAGACAAGCAGCAAGCTCCAGCCAGAGCAGAGTAATGCAACACAGATACAGTAATCCAGAGGTGATCTCGAGTGGAGGTACCAGCAGGTGTGGTGCTGGCTCACAGAATAGGTCATTATCTGCTCCACAGAGAGCCTTGAAAGAAAGGAAGATGTGGCAATGGTTTAAAGACCATCATGATGATGTGCTTTATGATGTGAGTAAAGAGCTGCACTTCCCACGGGTGTGGCAAGGCAGGTAGGCAATGGACAGGCACTTGTTGGGTGGATCAGCTCTCAGTGCTGCATATCACTGGAAAACCCAGAGGCTTGCAGGTCTCACTCACCCAAACTTGTGAGTTGAGAAACCATTACAATTCCTAGCAGCTCCTTTGCTGACGAGTAAGAATTACTATGTCGATGAATAGCTGCAGTTCGCAAGTTTCCACTTCCTGAGGCTCACAGCAGTCCCTCCTCTCCCATGGGTGGGCTGGGCTGGAGCCTGAGGCTCTGGTTTCAGAGCAGACCTGCCAGGAATGGGCAGTTCTCCCCCATAAAGGGGGAAACCAGATAGGCAGTGAGCAAAACAGTTTGGAATCTATAACTGCATTTTAACAAAAATGAAACAAAACAAACAGCCAAACCACAGACAAAAATAAAAAAATCCTTATAATATTCTCATAAGTTCTAAACTGACCTATTTGGTAGGTTTCCTTCATTCTAAATAATCCTTCTTTCTCACTGATCTATACTTCTCTTGCATATTGGAGGAAAGTAAGGGTAAGTCCCATCATAACACTTTGCTGGCAAAGCTGGCATGAGTTTGGGCTATATTGTGCGTTTACATTTCTGGAGATATTCTGTTCAATTAATGTATAAACAGATTTCTACAACAAGTTTCTGTTCCTGCCAACACAGATCTGTTGTTATTGTATTTGTTATTAAAAAGTAGCAATAAGATGATACATACAGAAATATTATTTTGAAAAAATATGATATTAATATTGAAATGGTGCCACCAAGATATGCCCTGCTACAGTAGGCTGGTCAGTCTGAGTCAAAATAACAGAAAACAGACATACAATTCACTTCTTTACGGGTTAAAAGGTAAGAATAAAATCAATTCCAATAATCTTCTTACTGAATTTTATTTTCAAAAAATAAATCTTTTTAATTTTTTGATGAAAACCTTTAAGGTTTTTGAATAAGTATTCCATGACATTCAGACTGAAAATTCAGCAATATGCTTTATCCATGATTCAGACCTTAGAGATATTTAAGAGAAATGAGCTGGCAGATTTTTAAAATGTATATAAAATTCTATATCTTTATATAGATATGTCTTTTTGTAATTTGTGACATTTATGTAAACATTATGTCCAGATTTTCACCGACGGATGGATTTGTAGAAGGGTTCTGCAGAAAACAGGACAAATTTCTGTTCTGTTCAACACTGTGCTTGATAACTTTGAGTTAATTATCATACCATATCTGATAAAACTTGCATATGACACACAGGCCAACAAAACATTAAGTAATGATGAAGCTAAGGCAGTTATACAGAGCAGCCTAGATTGATTGTTATGCTGGGTCTGGCGAAAAAGAAAGAAAAAAAAAATGAAAAAAACACCAACCAACAACAACAGAAGAGTTTATGTAGCTAAACAAAGAGTAAGTGTATGAAGAGGCAATTTTACTTCTTCTAGAATTTGTGATGAGACCAATACTGAAATACTACTTACAGATCTAGTGTGGATGTGCTAAAAAAGGAAGTTGAAAATCTACAGTCAATGTATAAATCATCATCATAACGCCTGTGGAGAATTCTCTAACAAAAAGGATGAGGAATGTGAGCAGCTCAGCAGGAGCTGCCTGCGCTGTCTCACAGCAGCTTGGACAGTCTCTTCAGAAGATGTTGCACATCTGTGTTTTACCAAGACGGAGGTGTGCATTCAGAGCTGTCACCTCATGCCAGGCAATGCACTGAAGAGACCATTGAAACTTTCTCTCTCAGATGACAAGTACGTAATTAAAGGGTCAGTGATAAGCAGAAAATCAAACTAGCCAATCCATTTTTTATAATTCCTCAATGTCAGCATACCTATGATGAAATAATTTAGGAATGAACTGTAGCAAATTCTTCTTATTAGAGATACAAATTGCCTCAATGTGATCTTGCAAAATATCCCGTAAACAAAGCTAATTCTCAAAACAGCATGATTGTTCCTTGGTTAAATAAAGCTGTGTGACTTGCCACAGGTAGCTGTGATACAGAATCCTGTAACTTGTATAAAAGGAACCTTTCAATTCGGTATGAAATGTGCTGGAGATACCTGGCAACTTTCATGTTCCTTTGAACTCCCTTTTAGCTCATTGCTAGCCTAATGGCTGCTAGGCCCTACAGTTATAGTTCAAAGCCTGATTTATGTTACTGATGAAAAATCACCTAAAAGCCATTGGAATAGAGAAGTATCAGCATGCACGTATGCAGTATGGGTCTATCATCTACCAGGTTTACCAAGCCTTTTACTGAATATGGCCGCTGAATTTTGATTCTTATGTACTAAAGTGTTAGATCTTGGTGACTAACAGAAATTAGAAGCTTCTGTTGGTGTTAAAAAATCACTATTGTGGGCATATTATTATGCAGAGTAGTCCAACTCTTCAGTCCCTTATTTGATATCTAGAGAGAATAGTAGTATCCATAATTGATAAATATGATAAGGAGAACTGGGGAAAGAACAGGTAATACTTTCCAGTTATGACATCATGGGTGAACATATGATGCAAATATGTGACTTGACCATGGAGATTACAGAGGCAAAATACACCATGACCAGCACTGATAGTGAGTTGATTTTACACAGGGAAAGTCCACACTCTGCAGTGATCAGGAGCATGACAGTTTCTGAGCTGAGGGCCATGCAAGAAAATTGCTTTCCATTACTGTGCTTCAGGGAGGGCTTATGAGGTTGGGCATACTGCAGTACCTTGCCTAAACTGCAGAATTGGTTCCACATCTCCTCTGGCTCCTCAGCACAGTTCGAAAGTGTCTGTGTGACCGGGACATCTTCTACCAGTATCCACAGTACAAAACAGTAATGAATGTTCATAGCTTGCTATGCCCTATTTAAGGCCTAATAAGAGAGCACACAACCCAGATTTCAAGGACAAGGAACAATAACAGTATCGTAGAAACATGGCCAGTTTTCTCAGGAATAGGTGTTGCAGTAGACTTGGCCACACCAGCCTAGCGTATCCAAATGCAAATGTTATTTTTCACACCAAACTTTTTCATTTTAACTTCCTCTTTATATATGTATGCATATTGTTTATTCAAAAGCATGTTACAGCTTCTAGTCAGATGAAGCAGGCAGTGGGGTATTTCACTATTCATACATTTCTGCTTTTTAATGGGATCTATTCAGAGCAAGACAAAAGCCTCATTGAATACTGGGAGAAATTTTGTATCGTAGAGTCATTTAAATGTGAACTAGGACATTCTCTGGACAATTACATAAAAATGGCAAGTGACCCTCTGTACAATAGTTGCTTTCAACATGATCCAGGGCCAAGATAGGCTTTTGACAGTTACATAATGCAGATGGGTCATGATCAGCCAACACAGAAATGTTCGGCATTGTGCAAAACGAGAATCACATTTAGCGAAGTTGAAACAAAAAAATAAGACACACAAAAAGCTTTAGTTTTCAGTATGTTGATCAATTTTCTAATGAATAATATTCAAATTTAGAAATATTTATTTGTAGTCTGAAAGCTATATGCTAATGGGAGGAATGGAAGAGGCTGACATAAGTAATACGGGAGGTCTTCAAACTTGGACACACCTGTTTGCAAAAACATGCAATACATGGTAAATGGTCTATGAAACTACAAGTAGTGATCATATATGCTATTGATCTGTACGAAATGCATGTATTTTATTTAGAACTATTTTACTATGCCTCTAAAATATCTATAGACTAATTTAGTTATGGAACTAATTCACAAATCCAAATAATTTAGCTCACTGCAAGCATCCTGCCACATCTGCTTTTCTTCGTGCTTTTTCCATTGCAAAAGATGTTGCTTAGTACTTGGTGTTAATGTTTATTTGCTATTTCTTAAGCCCAAACAGTAATTTCACAGAAAGATATCAACAATATATCTGAAAAAATACACTTGTATGTGTAAACACCACATTGCAGCAGTGTGAATTTTCTCCTAATGGTAATAAGGTCTTAAACTATATGAAATTGTGGCATTTCAGTGTATTTAATTTATACTGTAAAAGCCAAAGGCTATCTATCTATCTATAAAAATAAAGTACACTAAAAAGCCTTTTTTATATATATATAAATTGGCTGCAGAGGAGCTATGGCACAAACTTCTTTGCTATCTTTACCATTACTTTTTCACTGCAGCCTGAAGAGAAAGCTCTTGATATTAAGGATCATTTATGGTCTTCCTTTGCATTCTCTCATTCGCTTCCAGGATGACACCAAGAATGTTCATTTCTGACATACAGGAATTGTAATATCATTTCAAAGTATTTATCCTTTTGTGTTATCCCTTCTTTCAGAATAGCTGGTCCCTAATATTCCCCAGTAAATATTCCAAAATACTGTAATGGATAATCATTTAAAAACAAATCAGTGAGGAAACTTATTTGTAAGTGAAGCAAGTAAATGGTTTGTTCATGCAAACTGGTGTTGCAAATATTAGTATCTCGATTTTGTGTGGCTAAAGACAGTATTTTGTTATTTAGTCTGATCTCTTTTTTCCTCCTTAAACCTTCTTATATCCACAAAAATTCTCTATAGTAGTGAGGAAGTGAATTATAAGTTGAGTTAAAAAACAAGATTTCCATATCTGCCCTTAGGTTCCTACTTTTAATATGTATAAACTGAATTACAGTGGTGAATTTTATCAAGAAGGTTTTTTATTCTAAGTCATGCAAAAAGGCCTGTATTACTTGTCATGTAGTCTTTTCTGCTTTGAGGCTAGCTAGTTTTGGTTACTGCTTCTTTTTGCCAACATGTATGCTGTCAATCTGTGGAACAAGTATACAAAAGGCTGAATCTGAGAAGAGTGAAAATTAAATTTGATTCAAAACAAGTCTGAATCTTGAACAAGTGTTGTTTAATAAGAAATGTTTTTATAACTTGTCATCAATAGGTGCCTGTTACCAACATGATTATCCTGAATTTGATATTAATTAATGTCTTGAGGCTGTTTTTTGTCAGAGCTTTTCTTCTGAAGCTTAGGTAGGTAGGGAATTATTCCAAATTACTTCAATCTCTTAACACAGTAAATATGCAAAGATTGAAGATTTAACTCTTCCATGGAGCATTCCTTACTATTAAATAGCAGTAATGATAAACCAATATTTTATCTTCTTGTTAAAGGTGTATTTTTTCCAAACCCTCTTTCTGCCCTTCCAAATTAATTTCCTCCCTGTGGGCTCTTGTATGCAGAGACTGCTAAGGGAACAACATAAATAAGTAGAGTTGCAACTCTTTGCAGAACCCTGGTACCTGGTCCTTAACTGAAGCAGTGCACCACCTCTGTGTATCAGTGTAGTGTTGTGGAATGACAGGTCCTTAATAGTAGGAAATGTGTTCATTAGGAAAGTAGTGTTGAACCAGCTAATTGCCAAAAACATATGAAGAAGTCATAAAGCAATCAAATGCTGGTTGACAACAAATAATCAAGAGCTTGACAGATTCATCTTTCTTTATTTAATTTCATTTAATATAGTCGTTTATTAATAAAGACCTTTTCATTTATACTACACTAAAATCCCATAAAATTTGGGAGAACTTGCATGAGAATAAACTGAAAGATACAGAGACAAAAGCAAGGTTTCCTCCAAGCTGTAGTACTTTTCCACAGAAAGGATATTATGATCTTATTTAGACCATTATCTTGATCCCACTGAATTTATAGTGAATATTTAAAGAGTTGCAGTGAGTTTCAGACAATGCTCTTGCTGTACAGAGTACCTGATAGTAGGCTTTGTGTACCTCAAGGCAAAGCAAAAGTACAAGCTTACAAATATTTAGTCCTTTTCATTTAGTTTGGTTGAATGAACCTGTATAGACTTTGAGAAATGAATATAGTGTTTAATAACACAGTACCCTTTTGCTGTGTTTTTCACAAATAGGTCTTATGATGCTGGCTGAACTTCACTTTGGGTACTTAGCTTCTAATTAAATTTCCCCTGTGCTTCTTCCTAGTTGGAAAACGTTATACTTCACTGTCCTTTTCTGGGGCAATTCTTGCTTTTTTCAGATTAAATGTTATACTCTTTGACTTAGTTGCTCCACCTCGTTGTTATATACAAACCTATCTACCGTTATTGTCATGGTTCTACATAAGGTTTAGTTAAGGCTCATGCTACACAGCAAACTACCAAGGTACAGCCTAAAGTTCACTGTATTCTAAAGAACCATCTGCACTTAATTCATCCTATAAATAATAATACAAAATAAAGAAGACCTCATGGTGACATAGATATCACTACCGTGTTCCAGCTGCTATCTAGCAATGTTGCAGTCGGTGGCAAATGTGTACATTACTCTGCTTAATTCTTTGTAATATACTCTAGATTTAGGGTGCCATTTTTGTTAGTATGCAAAAACTGTTTAAACATGGAAGCAGAAACTTGGATGAATCAGAAACAGAAGATCCAGTCCCTTAGATGATATTCTTAACATACACATGGAAAAATGTATTTTTCCTATATGTATGGGATTAGTTGTGAACAATTTGAGGAAAAAGATTTATTCTGACTGTTCTCTGTGGAGAGAAAGTGAAGTTTTTTGGCATTAACAATATTGGTTTGTTGCAAAAACCCCAAAATGATAGAAAAGATATGGTAAAGGTTTGTAGGTGAAAGAGTCCTATTCACTTGTTAATTTGNCATGGGAAGGATAATTTGTAAAGGCCTCTTAAGACTTGTACCTTAAATGTAAAATTGCATGAGGAAAGCAGCCTGATGAGAACATGATATTATTAAGTTCTCATTGTTAATGATTATAAAATGTGAGCAAAGCCAATGTTTAAGTAAGTCAAGTTAAATGAAAATTTTCAAATGGTTAATGAAACATAAATATGGAAAAAATAGTGCACACACTGATGCTATCCAGAAGTGTCAGAAATGCCATATCTCCTGCTGTTTGCACTTGTGAAAGCATTGAAATGACACCTTGCATCTAAAATCACAATTACCAAGCCTCTTCTTTTGCTTCTGTTCTGAGGAGAAGAGAGGGATTGCTATGGAGACAATATATAGCTAATAGCTGGAGGGTAGGTGGAATAAATTCAATAAATAAACAGTCACAGCTGAAAAGAAGGAATGAGGGATGACAACCAAGTCTGACAAAAAGCTTTTGATTTTATATTGAAAATTTGAAAAGGATGTAGAAATCAAATACTGTCACTAAAAAATGATAAAGCCAATGAATCAATTAGGGGAAAACATCAGGAAATGATCTACTGTACAAAACGAGAAGCTGACAGACAATCACAAGACCTTTTACTAAACTCTACAGCTGTTTCTATGGCTTTGAATTGGTCATTTATATTATTGCACTCTCTGAGCATCAGATTACTATGAAATCCCTCTAGGTTTCCAGTCTGGCCATTGTGTGCATACTCGCTCTCTCTATTTAGCCAGTTCATTTCTTCCTGTGCTCTTAAAAACAGCAAAAAGCTGGGCTGGTATGACGAGCCAACTCCAAGGGATACAATCAAACAATCTTACAAATCACCTGCTGATTTTGAAAAGTAATTATATGTCTAAGAAAGGTTATTAAATAATGCATAGTATGGCAATTGACATAGAGTTACCGTAATGAAAACACTTAATGCTGTTACCATGGTTAGTGTGAAAAACACACACAAAAGGGGCCAGTGCTGTTGACTGCCACTATTAATTCCAGAGGACCTCATTAGTTATGCTTCTCAACAAGTTATGAACTACTGGAGAAATGCCTGTCATTGTTCTTCTGTCAATTAGAATAAAATATAACAACAGTATAATCTGTTTTTTATCATATCTTTGTTCTGTATATAGCTCCTGCCCACAGTAGATTGTTTGCTGTTGATCAACAGAAATATTGTAATGGTGGGAAAGGAGAGCACTGACTGCAATTTTTACCTTCCAGTAGTCTTTTACCTGGTCTGGCTTTGCATCTTTCATTGCAGAGCCATATCATAAATATTTATTTTCCTTTAGTTACTTTTCCTTTTAAGTTTTATGGTTTTCAATCATTAATTTGTGCAGTTTTATGCTGCCTTTCCTGAGCTAATCGATCTGGTTCTGATTCTGCCACTGGCCATGTCTCATGTCCCAGGAAAGGAGGAGGGTCTTTCTGGTAGTGGTGGTGAGGAGGATGGAAAGGCTGAAGGGTTGTGAGGTTTTTTTTCTAGAGCCTCAAATTCTACACATCTTTTCTGTCCAAGTTTTTCAACAAACTGTAACAAATGAGTGTGACAACTTTGTTAATTTGTGATCTTGTTTGTAATAAATTCTCTTTGTCCTTTCTATTAGCATATAGCCTCCGTTCTTCTCTACATTCAAGTTCCTCAGTAGTCTTCTGTAAAATAATAGATATTTTTTAATAATTCACAAATACAACTGACAGAGCTATGGTTAGAAGATTGTGCTCAGCTCATTTTTCTCCCTGTTGCCATCTAGTATCCTTCTAATCATATGTGGCTGGCAGTGAACTGTAGCAGTTGAGAAGGTGACATATATTAACTTTTCCTCCTCCTATTGCAGATGCAATAACCTACTGTGAAGAAAATACAGTGACTGCTGAGGGCAGGAATACACTGATATGACTAGATGCAACAAATACTATTTACCAGAGAAAGTCACGAGCTATTCACTTTAATTGCTGTAATAATTGGTGGAAGAGATCAAGTGGGTGTGCTAGGTTATGAAGAAAGAAATAGGAAGGATCATAACTGAGAAGCCTGGACTCTTACTGCTAACATATCTTCACTTTAATGCAAAAAGTATCAAGAGGAGATATATCACTCAAAGTTTCTTCTACAACATATTGACATTCACTGTAGAATTCTGTATATAGAGAAATATAAAGAATGCTCGAATTTTCCCAGGACAATAAAAGCTAGATGTGAACGGTTCAGTGAACCCTGATGTGCAGTAGTACTACCACTGTTCTCTGACTACCATCTCTCTATCTCAGCCTACACTTTTTGTCTCTCCAACCTCTACTCCTGGGTGGCCCAACAGATATTGCAGCAGCATATGGCCAGTACTGAGTTACTTGACCTGTTCTTGGTACTACAGGAGTGGAGAAGGAGCACAATGAAGCTAACCATGATTTAACCTTCTCTTCACTTAGGGTGGGTTTACAGTGCATATTGGATTTCTGCTGCAATGGTTAAAGATAGATCAGCTACATTCAAATTGTGCTCCCATCACTAATTAAGATATTTTTTCTTATAATTTTAGCTATCTAAAAATTAGATATTGAATCGAATCAAATCTAATCTAATCCAGTCTAATCTAATCTAAGCAATTTATCTGGTCGGTGTTACCTCCATATAAGCAATGGAAAAGATAGAAACTTCTGAAAGACAATTTGTCTCCTATTTTATTCAACCATTTTCAGATTAGGTGAGTCACCCATTGGATTCATCAGTCCCTCTGCACTGATTACAGAGGAAACCTGTATGACTAGCCTAGATTATGCCACTTTTCAGATGATAAGACCTGGAGACAGGAATCCCACCTAACCTGAGTCACAGGAAAATTGGTTGAAAAAGTACTTCAGTGAGGGAAGCTGAAATATAGGAGCTGCATAGAAGCTAACAAGTAAAATAATAGAAGTAGTAAAACAATAGATCTTCATGTCATTGTAGTAAAGTATTGTAAATGAGTGTGTAGTGTAATGAAGCTTTGTTACAAAATGCCATATCATACCCCAGAAGTGGAGACATTACTTTGAAGTCCTTGTGCGTTGGAGTTCTTGTATTTCCACTGAAAGAAATAAAAAGGTCAAAAGTAACTAATGGCACAGTATTTTGTAGTTTTATTTATATGCACTGGTAATGTTCTAAAATATTTTATTGGTGTCGAGCTATGGATACCAGTGTCTAGGCACTATAACTCTGTGAGCAAATTATCAACTCTACAAATAAACAAAATTCCACTGGTCTAAGTACAGCAGTACTGATTTATGCCAACTATGATTTTGAAGCTATGTATTTTGATGGAAAGCTTTGGGAAAAATAATTCCATAATATAAAAAGTGTAGAGAAATCTGAAAACATAAATAATTCACTCCATTTAACTGTCCGAGATGAAACACAATTGCAGCTTTTCTTCTTTTGTGCGTTTTTATTTATAGTACACAGTAAGCTATCGAATGGAAACAACTGGCATATTGTGTAGCTTTTAACAGTGGCTGACATTAGCTAAATAGATGATCTTGACAGCATGCCCAAAGAAATGTTTCAGCTTTACAGTCTAGAAAATGTTGTGTTCCTTCTGTGAACTAAGTGCTTATATGAACCATTTATAAATATGTTTTTAAAATTAAGAACATAGTCTTTATTTCCTTGTAGCTGCATTGTTCAAGCTTGTGGCCCCACAGGGAGGAAAAAGAGTTCTTGGAGAAATGAATGGGGTGCTGGTTGAACCTCACTGCTCATCTGAAAGAGCAAGAAAACTATTAATACAGCTGGAGTACCTTACTCAGTCCCATGTTTTCATCTCTAAGAATGGTATTAGCTGCCAGGGCTTAGAGCAGGAAGCACAATTGAATCCTGAGACTTCCTAGATAAGGCTGTGTGATCTCTTCTAGGTCTGCACCAGAACTGTGTCAATGTGCAGACTGCAGCTGCAGGGTGACCAGGGGATCAGGCTTTGGGGTTTTGTGTGAATGCATGTGAACCCATAGGTCTGTGATTTGAGGGAGTATCAAATCTACAGGCAAACTATGGAAATAAAATAAATTCAACATGCCAAACATATCAGACTGTGGGTGTTTTATAGTTTGCATCTGATTTGTATGTTTGTACTAAAAAAGTGAGAGGTGCCTAGTTTAGAATCCTACCAACAGTTGAATGGAAAACTATCCTTTCTTGAGCATTATACTTACAGGTCATTGACTTCCCCTATAAATGTAAAATGGTTTGGTCAAATGGAAAAACATCATTTGCTCTAAGCAAGTCTAAAAAGTACAGAAGTGTGTGAATAGATCAAATTCTTCTGATAGTTTTCATCCCAAATATCTGAGTTAACATTTATTCTTTTGATGATGGTCCCCATCAGTCACAGGAATCATGAATTGAAGCTCTGCATCATAACAGGCTGAAGCCCAAACACCTTCACAAAAACTAGGTGGACAAGGTGTGGCCTGAAAGGTGCAGTGGGTTTACAGTAAACTAACATGATCAGCAAAAGGTTCTGCATGTGACCTTGCTGTTCGGGACAAATCAACAGCTGCCGTAGCTTGTGTGTTCTAATAGTTTTGTAAAAAACTGTGTGCCTGTGATACATCTAAGTATAAATTTGACTTATTTTAAGTGAATAAATACTAACTCCTGTTGGAATGCTGTACTCGGTTTGCATGGGAAGGTTTTGGTAGTGGGGAGACTACAGGGGTGGCTTCTGTGAGAAGCTGCTAGAAGCTCCCCTATGTTCAATACAGCCAACGTCAGCTGGCTCCAAGTAAGACCTGCCACTGGTCAAGGCTGAGCCCATCAGCAACAGTGGTAGCACCTCTGTGATAACATATTTAAGAAGAGGAGAAAAAACCTGCTGTACAACAGCAGCAATTGCAGCCAAAGAGAGGCATGAGAATTTGTGAAAGAAACAACTCTGCAAACACAAAGGTCAGTGAAGAAGGAGAGGGAGGAGTTGCTCCAGGTGCTGGAGCAGATTCCCCTGCAGCCCAAGGTGAAGAACATGGTGAGGCAGGCTGTCCCCCTGCAGCCCGTGGAGGTTAATGGTGGAGCAGACATCCCCCTACAGCCCACGGAGGGCCCTGCACTGGAGGAGGTGAATGCCCGAAGGAGGCTGTGAACTCGTTGAGAGTCCATGCTGGAGCAGGCTCCTGGCAGAACCTGTGGCCGTATGGAGAGAGAAGCCCACACTGGAGCATGTTTGCTGGCCTGACTTGTGACCCTGTAGGGGGCCCACACAGGAACAGTCTGTTCCTGAAGGACTACACCCTGTGGAAAGGATCCACACTGAAGAAGTTTGTGAAGAACTGTAGCCAGTGGGAAGGACTCACATTGGAGAAGTTCATGAAGGACTGTCTCCTGTGGGAGGGACCCCATGCTGGAGCAGGGGAAGAGTGTGAGGAGTCCTCAGGAGGAAGGAGTGGCAGAGACATTGTGTAATGAACTGACCACTTGGGTCAACCTAGCACAAATGCTCAAAATAACTGTGAAATGGTACAATATCACATATTCTGACATTTCAATTTTTGAAAGCATTCAGCTGTTTAATACAAGACTAAGGAACAATATTTTGTCTTCACATGCAGTGTTACATTAGCTATATGCATTTAGTTATAAACCTATCTATTAAAATGATTTGTTGTAGTAATTCAGACTATGAAACACTTTCAGACAGCATGGGAAGTCTGTACTAGATGATGTGCTGTTAGAAGGGCAATCAAGTTGTCCACTACTGTGGCAAAGCCTGACAAATTATGGCACACACAAAATGCAGTACAGCCTAAGGGGAAGCTTCTAGGCTGCTGTGAACTAGTTTTTCCTGGGTCTCACGTCTGCTCCTTAGTGGATTTGTAGCTTCAGGATTCTTTCTTACTTCTCTGACCAGCTCTGTACTAATTGGTTTTGCTCAAAACTTCTTATGGTTGCTGTCAGCTTGACAGTTCCAGTTTTGGCAGCAAGAGTTGGAACTTTGTCACTCTGAGGCTCCAGTGACCATTGGCATCTAAATCATACGTGGTTCTATAGACCTGCTCTGACAAAGGGCTAAAACTCAGATAACTTCTACAAAAATCACCTAGAGATAACCATGTTGTGTTATATCAGACAGTGAAGTGCCCAGAGTATATCACAACCACTGTTTTCTATAATTAACATAATTTCAGAGTAATGCATGTATGTTCTGCTGGCACCAAGAGGTCAGCTGAACTTAGGTCAGATGCTAAATAAGAGTGAAACCTGCATTTTCAGTCTCCAGCCTTTAGGAAGATATGGCCTGACTGGGATTAGAAGAAGTAGAAAAATATCAGGCTAAGTCATAAGATAGTGAACATTACTTTTAGAAAGGTCAGTATTTTATTTCATTTCACTTACACTTTTATATTCCAGACATTTTTAAAAAATAGTCTTATATTCAGTATGTCCATTCAAGGGAGACCAGACTCTCCATTAGCATGTCCTAATTAAGAGGGTTTTCTACTAGATTACAAATGTAACGTTTTGTGCACAATAATATTGACTGATTTATCTCTGCATCTGTCAGTGCAGTCTTTAATGTACCCACATTCCCTTGATTTTCTGTGGTGTGAGTACTCCATAAGTACTTCCCTTTATTCCTGGGATATAGCCTGACTGTGGCTAAATTTTATCAATATTTGTGTTGTTTTCCAGTTTGTTTCTCAGAACCATACTGCCAGAAAAATATTGGCAAGTGTGGCGGATATGCTGAAAATCATTTACCTACCATGCCACAATCATGTAAACACTCTTTTTCTTCTTGGAAAGAATTTTGGATGTATGTTGAAGAATTTGAACCATGGACTCTATAACATTGCTTATATTTCTGCATGAATGATGTACATTTATCAAACCAGAAACTGAGTGCTATTCACTGTCCTGTCCTCTGACTTTTCTTCACAAGAAGAACAAACATAAGTCTTGCTTCTCTTCTGTATAAATGTATATTTAAGATTTGGAATTAAATCCAGAAGTATAAGAAAAAAAATATTTTTTAAGTGTTGCCTTTGGATTCATCAATCTTTTGTTTATAATGGTCTGTGAGTGAGGCTTTATCTCAAAGTAATATGGGGGCAATGTATTATACCTACTGGTCAGTCACAGAACATACCGTCTCAGTCCAATATACAGTCCCCACTGTAAAACAGCAACTATCTTCTGTTTTAAATAGGAAGTGAATTTTCTGCTGAAGACTATACTAACAGAATCAAATATTAATTAAAAAGTTTATTATGAGACATTCATAATACAAACTAAAGGCACAGATATCAGCCAACAATATAATTATGGTATCTTGGTGAGAATTTGCAAAATTGCAAACTTTCAATAACAAATTTGAATTGATAGGTATAGAAGAAGTACTTACAGGTATGGGTTAATTCTTTTATTCCATTTTCCATCCAGTTCACCTTGATTTCATATTCCTGATTTTCAGAATTTACACTTGACCATCCATTAATGACCTCATTTCATGATTTCACAAAAACATGTGGGATGTGACACTGCATGTGTGTACACAGGGCTGTTAGGAAGTCACTGGGAAGGCTGCAGTGCAGAGTTGAGAGTGATTCTTGTGGGATGCCCAGTGGGACCACCGCATATTTAAAGCATACTCTTAGTTTTTTTTTTCTCATATGAGCACAATGTGTTGATTTGACAGGGTACAGCAGAATAGAAATCATTTAGACAAGATGTCAGAGCTTTTTTACTATCTGAGACCGAAGTTGCCTTTGGGACTGGGCCTGTTTAATACCAGCTGCTGCATCCCTGAGATCTCACAGACAGGAAGAGGACATCCCGCAGACTGGAGCAAACTCAAATCCTGCTGGTTTCTTTAAATATTAACTTCTGGGGGGAATGAAAGAAGGTTCAAAGGCAAAGAAAGCTGTGCTTGGCTTCTGTTTGATTTGTGACAGTTTTAGCACAGTTTTCCCTTTGCAGGTTATTCTGTTAAATCCTGGGATTTCTTTAGAAAGCCAGGTGTTCTGCAGCTAAGGCAGGCATGTAAGGGCGAATTTAGTTTGTGGAACAGATAAAGGAATGATTCAAGACCGATACAGACTGAGAAGAAGAAAACAGACAAATGTGATGTGGACAGGGCATGCTGTAAAGGAATCGATGGGAACACATTAGTGTGGGCTGGACAGCAATTTGCAGAGAAGTTACTCCATTGTCACAGCAACTAGAAGCCAAGAGAAAAGAGTAATAAGCAGTGGTAAGTCCCACTATGTCTTTTTTTCATTTGAGTTTCAGTTTAGATATTAATAGCAGTTGTTGTACCACTTTCCTGCATTGCAATGTTTGCACTGTTTGAATATTCCAGTGTTACTATTTCTGTGGAGTGCTGGGTGCTTCAGAGCTCAAGAAGGTGAAGCTGCTCAGCAGCTCAAAGCACCATATCCCATCCCAGTTTCTAGAGGAAATCTGTATTATCTATTTGAGAGTACCAACACTTCTTATATTTTGTTTCACAGCACCTTTAAAATGTTACCTAGGCTCTACCTACAAACGTAATCTGATGCTTCTTACCATGTCACTTGTTTCATACTTGCATAATTCTACTGAGGTCAGAGCGGTTCCTGTTTTATACTGTGTAAGATGAGGCAAAATGTAAGAAAGTTTTGTTGTCTGCAAGCCTGTGGCTGTGAATTATTAGCTGCCTCATCAAATCTTTTATGTCAGTTGGAAATAAAACTAGAAACTGGGCATTCAAGTAAGCAGATACTGGCTACTGATTTCTGCCAAAGACTAGCTATGCAGTAAGAGAAATCCTCTCAGTAACAGTGTGAAGTAAGGCTTACAGACCTACGATGGTTTTCCAGCAAACGGAAACTTGCTGCAATATTACAATGCACTATTTATTTTTAACTATCTCTGTTTTGGCAAGCAAGGTTTCTAAAAACAGCATCAGTGAATCTGGACCCCAGCGTTACTGCATTGAAAACACCATTTTGCCACCTAGTGGTGGACTCTCTTTTTGTTTTCTACGTTTTTACTTCTCAAACTTGCATCTTGTTACTGTGCTATGAACTGTATATTGTTCAGGCAGAGAATTCTTCCTAGAAGACATATAGGAATATTCTAGAAAAGTAGCTACGTGTTCAGTGTAAATGGAAAGTTTGTTGAAATGAACTAGACAACTTATTTATTTTAAGTATTGCCTGGTTTGAAAAGTTTTAGTGTTCAAGATTTGTGTTATTTTGTATTTGCATTATTAAAGATCAAAATAATTAGTCTTTTAGCCCAGTTGAAGTTCTTAATAACACAGCATCTTCCAAAGTTTCGCTCTGTTATGATTTTCAGAGTAGATAGAAGAATTTGTGCTGTAATTTGCCAAGAAGGGTTGGACCAGATGAGCCCTGAGTTCCCTTCCAGTGTGGTATTCTATGATTCTATGATAAAGCCAAGAAAAATCCCTGACCACGCAGACTTTTGACACTCATTGAGCTGCAGGAAAAAGGCCATTGGTGCATTGATGATGCATTGCACCTGATTTTGGGGAAGGCAGGGAGCTGCTGTACAGCCCAGTGATAAATCCTTCTGAAATAACAGCAGCTCGGAAGGAAGAACGTGCAAAACCATACACTCTAAATGTGGGATTTTGTGCATGAGGACACTCCCATCTGGGATATATTTAGTTATAACAAAGCTGTCTTTTGTTCAGCATCTCAGAAACAGCTGTGTTTTGTCCATAAGCCAGAAAACAAAACTGAGACAAAAAATGAAGGTGTATTATTTTAGTCTACGTGGTTTTATTTTGATGTTTTCTGCTTGTGGGGTTGCATGGAAGGAATACATTTCCTGAGTGGTTTGCCAAACACTTTTAAAATTTAAACCTCTGGAATATATGCCAAAACTCCAGTGACCTTTCCTCTTTCTATAACAGCTCTGGCCTACTATAGACAGCTAGCTAAGTATTGCTGGGGAAATTATACCTTCCCAAGAACACTATGGTGCTGGATAAAAAAAGAACCATAAAGAAAGGAAAACCATTCAAGACCTAAGATGCTAAGGAAATTATACACGCTTCTTCCAAGGAAAACTACCTGTTTCTAGGTTTCCTCAGTCACTGGCACCACTGTGTGAACTGATGAGAAGTGTAAAGATCAAAGCAGTGAAAGTCTCAACCTGGGCACTGATGCATGAAGTCAGCTGGGGAGGGGCTAAGGGCACCCTTAGCAAAGGTGTGTCGGGGCCATCTGGTGAGCGAGGTCAGTCTGCTGAGCAAGGATAGAGCTGCACACAAACACTCAGTCCTCCTTTTTGATAGCCTGGTTATTCATTCACAGCATGACATCGTTGTGCATGTTCCTTTAAAGACAGGCTGACTAGGGTTACCAAGTGGCTGATCGTCAGCTCCCATAAAAATCAGTCTAAAGTGGCAAAGTTTTCTCCGAAAGGCAAGAAGACATAGTCCAGAATTGGATGTGAATTGATTCAGGCTACACTAAATTTCATTAACTTCCTGAATACATTTTGCAGTAAAATATTGTAAAGATACTCACAAAACTTTTTAATTCATGCTGAAAAATATGAATTCTAAAGAGGATTTATTGTTCAACTTTTCATACCTTTCCTCTCTTCCCCAAATTAAATAATTTCATTTATAAATAAAGTTGAAGTTAGACCTGACTTTATTAATAGCAGACCTCATATGAAAATACTTACTCATTTCATCAATGTTTTAACTTTGGTAAGATTAATGCAGATTTACTGAAGTTCCCAATAAGGATGTTTGCTCTGTATTCTTCAAATGAATTATTTCATGACACCTGTAAACTGTTAAACAATGGTTTCTTCCTTGCATGTATGTCAAATCATATGTCAGTTGACCAGTAAGTTTTACTATGGATTTGAATCAGGTTGTCATGGTATAGAAAACCAAAACTATGACCCTTGTTTCTATCAGCTTTACCTTCTTGGTAAAGAGATGGTATTTGGTGTGGCTGATTGAAGTGAGATATTTGTGAGCTGACTTTAATGATCCATCTGTTCAAGTTGTTTTTCAACAAATTTATAGGATCATAGGATAATTCAAATGCAAGGAGACTTCAGGAAGTCTCTAGTTTAACACCCTACTCCAAGCAGGGTCGGCTATCAGGTCAGACCAGGTTGCTCAGGGCTTTGTCCAGTCTGGTCTTCAAATGCTTCCAGAATGGACATTGAAACAATCTCTCTGTGCAACCTCTGCTGCTGCTTGATGGTCCTCCCTGAAAACTTTAAGCACAGATGCCTGGGGAAATTTGTCAGTGACTGCTGAGGCAGAGAAAGCACCAAGTACCTCAGCCTTACCCATGTCTCCTGTCACTAAATCACCCTTCCATTCAGCAATGGTCCCACATTTCCCGTGTTCAGCCTTGTACTACTAGTGTAGCAAAAGTACCTCTTCCTTGTTCCCCTTGCTATCCCTTGCAAGTCTCAGTTCCGGCTTAGCTTTGGCTTTCCCAAGACCATTTCTGCATTCCTGGGCTATGTTTCTTCTGCCTCCATAGGCTGCCTTTTTACCCTGAAGCTCTATCACAAGTTCCCAGGTCAGTCAATCCAGTCTCCTGATGTGCCTACCTGTTTTCTTGAGTATTGGAGTGGAGGATGATGTCATTAAAGACTTGCCAGTTTCCTGAGCTTCTTTACCCTTCAGAGATGCCTCCCATGGGATCCCACCTGATAGTTCCCTAGATAAGCCAAAGTTTGTTTTCCTGATGTCCAGGGTCTGCATACTGCTACTGTCTTTCCTCAGTCCCCACAGGAACTTGAACTGTGTGATTTCATGTTTGCTACTGAAAAGGCTGCCAATGATTATCCACACATGTCCAGTTAATGTCCAACCAGTTGTTCCTGTGACTGTCTCCGGCTGTGCATCATCCCTGGTTGTCCCATCCAGTATGTGTATTGAGAAGCTACCCCTGAGAACCATCAGCGATCTCACTGACTGGTTGTGATGCATTTTTGGCCATACAGCAGATCTTGTGGTGTTCAAGTCCCCCATGAGAATGAGGGGCTGTGAGAACATCCTTTAGTTTTTTAAAGAAATCACTGTCCACTTCTTCACCATAATCTGGGGGTCTGTAATGGCAAAGCACCATGATGTCTCCCTTACCAGCCTTTCCTCTGTTCCTGACCCACAGGCTCTCTACCAGCTAGATATTCATCCCACAGGAGAGCTCTATACATCCAGGCTGCTCCTTCACACAGAGGACAACCCCTCCTCCTTGCCTCCCCTTCCTGTGTTTCCTGAATAGCTTCCATCCATCCCATTGCTCCCTCCAGTTGCACAAGCTGTCTCACCAAGTCTCAGTTATTCAAACAATATTGTGGTTTTGTGACTCTATGTGGACCTCTGGTTCCTCCTGCTTCTTCCTCAGGTTGCAGGTCTTAGTATACTCCTAAGGTTTATGTCTCTTTATCCTTTTTATTGATTCAGAGGTGTCTCTTGTTCCCACCACCCTTTGCTTTCCACTCCTGTTCACTGTTACCTCCCTTAACCATGGATTGTTATTTCTGTCCCTCATAATTTCTAGTTTAAAGCTTACTTCACCAGGTTGGCCACCCTGTTGGCAAACATTCTCTTGCCTTACTTTGTCAGGAGGACCCCATTAGTCCTCAACTCTAAAAAAGGATCCTGTGTTTTTAAAAGCCAAATCCCTGTTGATGACACCAGTTGCACAACTAGGTATGGATTTGCAGAACCATCTGCTCCTTCACACTCATTTCCCCTTCACCAGTGAGACCAAGGAACCACCTGGGCCCCCATGCCCTTTACACTCATGCCTGGAGCCATGGAGTCACTCCTGATTACCTGTTAACTATATAAGCAATCTGTTTAATTGCTGAAATCAGATCCTTATATTAGAAATACAACTGAGTCTAAGATTCCTTTAAATATGCAATTATTATAATTTCAAACCTTTAAATAATTTCCTATTTTCTATTCAAATTTGATCAAACATTGAACCTTGGAATATCAATTACTTAGAAGTAGATACAATCATAGAAATCCTTTGAACTTAGATCAGTACATTCATCTTGCATCACTAGTATTTATCGATAAATTTCTTTTTCTTGTGAATCTTGCAGATAAGGATAGTATTTCAGCTACCCCATAGACTAAAGACTGGAAAAGTCTATATATCTCTATATACTTATTTTCCAGTGACTTGTTTGTAGAATGCTGTCTCTTGATTTTGGTGTCACAAAGTCATAAGAAATGACCACTCTGTTGCTGAAATATCTGTTCCTTCAAGAATCTAAGAAAGGTTAAGACTGTTCAAAAGAGAAATTAAATGTTTCAATTGTAGTTCACATATTTTCTTGGATCTTGAATCTCAAGTTGCATGCAATGCAAAGTAGTTCTCAAAGAAATCCTGAACTCCTCCTGACTTACACTTCATGTTTTCTATCTTAAAATACAGTGTCCGGTGGCAATAATTTGTTACAAATTAATTTGATGATTTCTCAACACCTCTGCAGTGCCATTTAGTAGTGTCTTGGCTTCCCATTAACTACAGTAGTGAGTGAGATTTCTTGCAACAGTATTTGTTCGCATTATTTCAACTCTTTTCTCTAAAAGCTCTGCTGTTTAAAAGGCCACATTATTGTCTAGCAAAAATTTCACAAACATTCATTGTCTGCACAAACAGAATAAATCTCAGCTATAAAATGCCAGTTGATTATACAGCTTTGAATGAAACATTATACTTCTTATTCTGCATTATTATTACAATTTTCTTTTATGTTCTGTTCTGAAATATGCAAAGCAGCTTTTTTTTCAGTATTTATACAGAATATTTTATATGGATTCCAAGTTATGAAATGAACATTTATCTCTGTAGATTGTAAGTTTAGAAAACCATATGGCAAAAAGTTAGCAAACCAACAAGGATGTCTTGGCAGAGAACATGATACACACTCTTCTATAAAATATTAATTACATATCAGTATATGGGGGATATGAGAGACATAAGGTGTGAGGAATAAAGCATTTTGCATCTACAACGTCATCACTTTGTAAAAATACATACTGATCCAAATAGCAATAACAGGCGAATAAAGTCCCTAGTTTTTCCCTGGTAAATCTCTGCCTATGTAAGACTACAAACAGATTTTACCATTAATTAGTAATTATATTCATGATTAGGAAATAGCTTGAATTGTGCAAAAGTATAGAGTGGTGTTCTCTACCCAGAAAGAGGAGGAACGTTTAGCTATGACTCTGTGTATATGACACCTATAAGTGTAACCAAAGACCTGTGCATCTTCCCTGCCTCCGCTGGAAGCACACAAAATGGGTGCAGTGATGGGGAAACAAAATTCAGCATCAGTCACTTTTTCTTACACATAGATCATCTGTTGATCTAAAATGAAAGAAAATTGGTGCTTCCTGATCTCCAGAGAAGCAGTAACCAATTGGGCTTATCTCACACTTGTCTGGATGGGGAAGATGAGAAATTCTTGTGCAGAAAGAGAAAGGATTAGTGAGAGAAACAACCTGCCTGGCTGTGAGAAGACTTAGAGAAGCCTGTACAAGCAGGAAGGAAAAGTTTGCTTTCCCTTCAGGCAGAAAGGACCATGCTTGCTTCAGTAACATCTTTTAGCTCATCCCCAGCCAAGAAGGATCCCAGTAGCAATTCCATTTTTAGCAATGTGAATAAAATTTAAAGTCTTTAAAGAAGCATCATATCCCCAAAGTCCAGCAATAATAATTTCCTCTTCTTTTAGGTGAGGGACTCCCGATGTACCTGTTGATAAGCTATGCTTCCCTCATAGATCCATTGTACTCAGGTATCAAGTCCTGGGGCTCAGTCATCTTCTTCTCACCATCCCTCCATCCCAAGCCTCCTGGGAGCTATTGTGAAGTCTCACCCTTCAACTCCTGCATAAAGTTGGGCTGCCCACTTGGACACAGCTCATGCTTAGGCTTCCCACGTCTCAGCTCTCTCAGCTTTATGGCAGGGTGATCTAGTTAATGTGGATGCCTTCACTTGTAGCAAAATGAGAAGGTAAAAAACATGCATAGGCCTGCTTATTAGTTTCTTCCATTAATCACCCTCTATCTTTGCTATATGATGTCATTCTGGACTTCAGTCCTTCTTAAGCCCTTCCTTTTTCTTATCTGAGGCCTGTCATCAAACTCACAATTCCAGTAAAAGTAGTAGTTTTAAAGAACTGGTTTCAGTTTAAAAAGCAGTTTTACAGCAGGTTTGCTTTATTTTAATGACCATCTAACAGCCAGCAACCTTGGAAAAAGTTGCCTCTGGCCTCTGTGCTTTAAAAGGGGTAATTTTTTTGATGAGTAGAATTGCCTATGAATTCTTAATATGCAAGATTTATGAAAAGGCAACTTAAAATGCTGAGCAGAGGAGAGATACTAAGAAAGACTGCATTATGCTGCATAAGGAAAAGCAGTCAGAAGACCAAGAATTTATTTGGGCGTTGAAATTCTCAAACTGTGACAAAGTTAGACATTAGTATGGCCTGTTTTTTCATCCTCTATACCATGCTTTTCCAAACTTCACATCTGCAGTTCCCGATTCACTCTGCAATTACTAGAGGCAGCACAGGATCGCTATAAATAGACAAAGCATAAAATGTTTGAGATCTAGCAGCTCCTTTTGAATGAGAAAGTACTAATCTCAAGATGCAGCTATAATCTTGGCACTCTTTGTTAGTGTACACTAAATCCTGCCTCCTAGAAGGAAGAAAGAAATTTAAAATCTCCTCATCCACCAGTTTTCAAGTAGGCACCTGTAGCAGGTACGTGTCTTTAAGCCCCCACACTGTCTTCTGCTCAGTCATATCAGACAGAAGTGCTGCCCCTGCCGCTGGGATTGTTACCATGCCTCTTAGCTTTGTCTTACCTAAATAACAGCCATATACATGATGAAGTAAACCAGGATCACTATACGTATGTTATATATTCAAAAGTCTCCAGAATTACTTGTTGCAGGCCCACTCTCCTTCTAACAAACTAATAGACAATTTAATAGAAAAGCTATCTCTGCCGAAATGTGTATTTACTAATGTTTGTCTTAAGTGTTTGTAGATACATGCAGAACTATCAGCTTATGCAGCATTAGTCTCCTTACTCACTCAATCCCCATAGCTTTGAAATCCAGCAGCAAAGCAAGAATAATAACATTTTGGAGATATGTTGAGTTATGAAAAAAAAAATCACCAGAACAGGCAAGTTGATAGTTTCTGAAACAGTTTAAAATATTTTTGTTGATGTTGTTTGGTTTGGGGTTTGTTGCTGGTTTTTGGTTTGTTTTGTTTCTTTAGTTTGTATTTGCTTTTAAATGAACTTGCTGAGGAAAGAAAATAAATTTTTTTAAGGAAAGTCTGGTTACAGCAGGAGCAAGGTGCAGCATGGGAAGTGCAGTTGGATCAGTTTATTTTGGGGAGATAGGAAAAAAGGAAGTTTGAAAGTTAAACTGAATTTCTCCTTAATTGCAGAGTAAAAATCTTACTATAAACTCCTTATATTTTCATGTATAAATTTAATAGGTATGTAACAGCTCTTTATGTTAAACTCACAGGCACGTCTTGGAAAAGCACTCATCTCTTATGAGAGTTTCACAGATGCCCCACACTGAAGGATCTCAATCACTCAAAAATACTCACTTCTATTTAATTAAAAAAAAATCAGTTTTCTTTTTTTTTATTTGTCACATTGAGTGCAACCCCCCCATCCAAACACTGGTTTTATAGATTACGTAGGTACTCAGAAGTTAGAATTGTTGGGGAGGCATTATTTTAATTGCAGAAATGCTCTTAAAGAAGTGTTACCTGTGCTTAAAGTGAGTGCAGAAATAGACATAATTGTTTTTTTTATTTTATGCAAGAAATGAGTGCTATTGGAAGAGTTATGTCAAGAGAGAACCACACTAAAAAAGGGAACATCCAATAAGCATTTAACACCTCTTATATTTTATGAGATTTACTTTGAGACTGAGCCATAAAGTATCAGTTCTTTGGGATTTGCCCTCTTTCATGTGTTTGGTTTTGCGACAGTAATCACCAGAATATTTTTCTTTCCTGTTGTCCTTTAGTGACAGCTGTAAATGTTTACTTGGAGATCCACATAAATAAGGGTTTCTCTGTGATATTACAGAATAAAAGGAAAACAGAAACTGAGGACCCCTTATTCAGAGCGAGGGACAAAAGGGGCCAATGAATCACTCTCTCCTGGCACTTTGTAGCTATCTGTCCAGCAGTGGGAGTAGACAGCATGTCTCTCTGTCTCACATTGTCTGGAACCTTCCAAAGTACTCTCCCAAAATTGCAAAAGGCTTCCTTTCGCCTTCTGTCCTCACCTGCTCACAGCCCTCACCAGCTATGTCTGATAATCTGTCTCAAAACTTGTCAAACAGGTGTCAGAAGGGAGCATTTCCTTATTTTATTTGCAAAAGGAGTCTACTTCTCCATAAAATACAAGGTAGCTGCACCAGAACACCAAAGCAACTTCCTCAGAGTAGTCTGAGTTTTTTAACTGAAACTTGCTGTGATGTATTTGGAGCCCAGCTTTGCCAGGTCCTTTGTTCCTTTCTGTCATTTGCTGTTATCTCAGATCTGGGTTGCTGAACCGTTTAGGAAATGGGCAGATTGACCAGGCAGTTGGGCTCTACGAACCACCGAGGCACCGAAAAGCCTGCAAATGTCAGAGTCTTCAGCCTTCATGGCATCCTAGCACTGCCTTATAGCCCTCAAAACAATACTGCTTCTCCAGATAATTTTGATTTTTGTGGACTCATATTTCAATTCTGATAAGTGAAAACTGTCTTCTTGCTATTCACATGGGATACAACAGTGTTGACATAATTACTCTTTATACACTGCGCTGGATGCAGAGATGAGATTTTGAGATTTCAAGTATCTTAGAATATTTGTTGAACAGTGCAAACATTAACAGCCTTTATGAAGTTCTGCCTCAGGATCAATTGCAGAATGTCATAGCTGACTCAGAAATGCAGGATTGTAATGGCGCCTTGTAAAACAGACAAAATCCTGCCCATCAGCTTGTTCATATATTTGGAGAATATTGATCCTAAATCCTTTTAATTACAATTGAGATAAAAAGGCAGATGTTTAAAGAAGTATTTTCTGTGAAACTACACTCCAGATTAAATTTAGGTCTCAGTAAATTCCAAAAGAAATCCTTAAACCCAGAATTGTTAAGTTTAAGATCAATACATGTTTGAGGTCTTTAAGGCATATACGATTCTTGCCACTGAAAGTCTAAAAAATGTTGCATTACTCGACAGGCTAGAGTTGTGTTTAGGATTAGCTATTGAAAAACTTTTTGCAAAATAGATATGAATGTAGGCTGAGACTGAATAAATCCACTGTGCATGCATTGAAACCAATCTGCAAAAGATCTGATATTTTTGTTATTTTCACTGTTGTAGACTCAGTCCTGTATGCACTGCTGTGTACTTCAATGTGATAACCAAACCTCCCCCAACGGCACTCCAAGAAATCAGGCTAACACATGCCAAGTATGACTGGAGTATCTCAGCCAGGAACCCCATGGTGAAAGACAGGCATTGTACACAGACATAAATAAAACAGCATACTTGTGCTAAAAATGATGTGATAAGGAAACATTGAAAATTTCATTTAAATTCCCTGTAGTCACCACAAGATTCCACTTTGCTGCATTACCTGTTGAGCATTAAAGTCTGACCAGTTCTCCTAAAATTGGCCTACCACTGTACTTTCCCTTCTCTGATGCTGGCACAGATTGGATGTGGTGATCTGGTTTACAGAAGAGATTCAGGTTAAAACTAGCCTCTATTTACTTTTACAGTTCCAACACTGGTAGTTTCTCATCTGTCCCAAAAACAGAAGCTGGAGTTTAGAGGGGAAAGGAAGTGGAGGGACAAATTGCAGGTAGTTTAACAAAGGCTTGAGCTCTTCTTCCTGCAGCAGCGTTTGCTCATGGGAATGCGAGGAGAGCTATTTGCTTTGGCTCTTTGTAGGCAAGGGAGAGAGACAGGCACTTGCAGAAAGTGGTTTTAAGATTTCTTTACAAAAGGTATCTACTGATGCTGGTTGTCTTTGAAGGTGCCTATCCTTTTCCAGTACAAAAAAATCATGGGGAACTAATTTAGAATCTGCACGTAATTTATAGACTTCTGAAGTAAAAGTCCCTACAGGACTCTAATGTTAACAATGGTACTTTAATTTCTCTATATGCTCACAAAATTCATCTATTATCATTTGTGTAGGGCTTAAGGAAATGTCCTGTTGCGTTTCCTACCATTTGTGTCACAGTCAGTAGTCAGTCTCTAAAACCTCTTTGTTGATTTGAAAAAGGATTCGAATTCGATAAATTATTTCTGCATCTATTTAAACTGCTTTACATTTATTTTTCTGTGTTATTACTTAATTTTTTTCTTGAAATCTTGATAATTTCTTTTGTGAATGGCAGTTGTACAGATGAAAAAGAGGAAAAGTAGCTTAAAAACAGATCTTCATGCTGCTTTTAAGCCACTGTAGTTCATTTATGGAGATTCCTGCCTACAAAACTTGATAAACTGCCTCATTCCTTGGATAATATGCAGTTCCATTACAGAAATGATACATTACAGAAATGATACCCTGAAAATTCAAGCGTGACTTGTACTTTCTTATGTCCAAATAGTGAAGTGTGTACTACCAGAGCAGGCTCATTGCCTAAACAGCACCTCTCTTGCATCACTAGTTGCACGCTGCTTTTGTAAGACCAGACTGTATGGCTCCAGTCATCCTATCTGGATGGAAGTCCTGTTTCTGCTCAGCATCTGAGATCTGAATGAAAATGAAAAGACTCATGATTTTTCTCAGCCCTGAGGCCCTCAGCATGTTTCCTTTGGGCAAACCTCATCTCTCAGTTAGATACATCCGAGCTTGCCTGGTCCCTCTCTAACCAATGCAGAGCCTGGCTGTGATTCATCTTAGCCCAGAGCAGTTATCTGAAACAGGTCAACAAATTTCTGCCTCTACCTTTCTTCCTGGCAACATAAATTTCTCTCCATTGACTATAAAGGGAAATAGGAGTTACTGCCTGGTGACCCTACTTTAATTAGCTCCCTCCAGACACAGCTTCATTTCAGGATCATATGTAAGAAGATCTGTATAAATTTGTTTAAACTGGCTCTCAGCATAGGGCTTGTTGTCTGCAGGTTATGACATGAACAATTTGTCTTTTATAAGCCATATAATAAAAGGGATTTTGTGAACTGCCAAAGCTATTAAACAAACACCAGCAGTTATCAGATCCTGAGAGCTTCTTTAAGAAACATTGGGGAGATTAACTCCACAACACCTTCAATTGATGTCTCCATCCATGGACATCAGATAAGTAATACGGCATCTCATTACAGGCAGCAGGATGAGTAGGTTGGAATACAAACCCGGCATCCTTTTTGCTGTTCCTGCTGGCAAGCATCCCCTCTGATAAAGCACAGAAAGACAAATCAACACAGCAGTTGCTAGAGAGCTGGAAATAAACATTGCTCCTTAGACTTCTGGCTGAATTAGGAAAAGAAAAATTTCTTTGAACACTTTCGGGTACTGAAAACAGCTTAAAAAGTGGTCTCAAAATTTATCATCAGAAACAATTGCAAAATATGGGAAAATATTTAGTTGACTTGATTTAGATCTTTTGCTTTAGGTTCAGGAATATTTGTTTCTAGTCAAACTTGTTAAATATATATTAGCATTTTGGTGTTTCATATTTTATGAAAATTTTTCAGCCTTTAAAATGCTGCAATCACTTTTCACAAAAGAATCATAAAAATAATTAAAAAGCAGAGTCTACTTTCAGTTAAAAACACTGACTTTTTTTAGATAACAACAGAAACACTGGTTGGGCACTCACTGAGTGTGCCCTATTGCTATTCTCTGTTAGAAAAAAAGAGCAACAAAAATGTTCCTATATTTTGAAGAAGACTTCCTGTTGTTGCCACTAGATAGCAGTGTATACCTTCTGAGTTTAGAATACATGTTTCTTACCCAGCTAACCTATAGATCTCTTCTTATATATTAATATTTGGGTGATGCAGGAATTGTGGAAAAAGTTATAGTATAGCATATGGTAAATATTTAAATATATAAATTAATATTAGCTACTATTTGCTACTTTTTCCTAAAAAATGATGAGCTGCAAAATAGAAAGGATGAAAAAGATGTAGAACTCGTGATGTTCCACTTATGCAGAATCATAGAAAATCGATTAGTTAAAATGGAGTTCTTCTGATTTATATTGGTATAGTGAGAGGAAAATGTGCCCCACAGTCTATGGATTCCTGAGCATTCTAAGAAAGTAGATGGAGAAAAAAGTGTACCTATCATAGGTTCAAGGGAAAGCAAACTTGTTTATACTCACCTGCTGTATTTATTGCTGTTCCAGTACACACAAGGTACTGCTTCAGTCAGCACTGTGGTAGTCAAAGGATGTAAGAGCATTGTGCTTAAAAATGAGGCACTGTCAGTCCACTACAACATGTGGAATAACCTGATTTAATTGACTTCAGCAGTTCACTGCTCCGTTCTTAGAAGTATCTTGAAGTGAACCTTTCCTTGTTTAATGCATCTGGAAGTTAAAAATGCAGTGAGCTAAGAGGTGACTCAAGTCTGCTTTCCCCCTGCCCATCTCTGCTGAAATGAAACTCAAGTGCCTGTTAATGCAAAATTAAGAGACTCTGCCTTCCAGAGCTTTACTCAAACAAGTTATCACTATGATGTGGACTGTGATTCAAAGATTGTACATTTCTGATGAACACCATTAAAAAATAAAGCAGAAAAAAATAATGCCAACATCGTTACAAGGAGACATTGCTGAACAGATGGGCAAGCTTCTGGCAGGACTTTAGAAACTAGCATCAGTGACTTGGCTGCAGGGAGGGAGAGAGAGAGAGGAAGAAGAAGAGGAGAAAATAAGACAAACAGATGCCCAAACTTCAGCAGAGTCCTAGCCAACTCAAAGCAGCAAATAAAACAGCCTTCTCTGATACTTTAGAGAAAAAACATGGAGTTTATTATTAGGTGCCTCCCTTTGTTGGTGTACCCAGGAGTGCAAAGGACTTGAATAAATTTAAATATTTGAATATGAGGGTAAATATAAATATTTGGGGATTTAAAATTTTGTATTCTTTTTTTTATTTTGGAGGGCCAATGTGATGTTCTTTAGGGAAGTGTATGCCTGAAGCCAAGGCACAACTGGTTTTCAAGATTGACTGAATCTGACATAATGGTATTGTTTTAAAAACAGAGGAATCAAAAGGTATACAATGACAGAGAGAGACTGAGCAAAAGAACTAGGGCTGCCACTGGTCTTGTCCTTCCTGAGATAAATGACATCCTACAAGGGCAGAAATGTATCTTTTTCCTTCTGTTGTCTAGAGTTTTCTGAAGACTCTTCTGGGGGAAGCCATTAATTTATTTCCAGGGATTTTCCTTAGGTCTTCTTTGCCATTGAACATGTAAATGTCATATTCTCACATACAGCCCACCCTCAATTGTCCATGGAATCAGCTGGAGGAGGTACCTCGGTGTAGAACTTGCAGCCACCACTATGGATGGAAACCTTCCCCTTGAGCAGGGAAACACAGGGAAACCACAAGTAGCTGTTGAAATCTGTATTTCTAAAAGTGGCATTGAGAATTTGGCTAAGGCACTGTGCAATACAAATGGGAATTTATGATTTGTGTCCAGGCCCCCTTAATTTCTCATCTTTTCAGAGTAAGAGAAGTCCACTGTGGTCAAATTTTCATTTTTGTCTGATGGTGACCTAGTGCTGTTGGAATGAGGCTGATACAAGTCAAATGAGAAGCAGGAGCACAGCTTCCACTGCTGACTGCAGTGCTTCTACCCACATCTTAATCACATACTCTCTGAAATGTTTCTCTTAATTTCCCTTGTGGCCAGCTCTTTTGAAGTTTTAATAAGTGACCTGTCGCCATCTACTCGAATAGCTCTTTTTTTGCTGTTTTCTATTTTTCTATGCTCTTTGGAATCTCATATTTCTTGGTTCTGGCCCTTTTAATCTCTTGATATAGTAATGAAAAGTATTCTTATAAACCTGTTCTTTCATTATACCTATGTTATGCAATGAACCTATATAGTTTATCTAGGTCAGGTAATCCACTTAAATAGCATTGAAATAAATGAACAGATAAATGTGAGCTTCAGTCGGGTCATTTATTTCATCTCAGAATGCTACGTACTGTACTCTATTGTAACTAGAGGTGGTCAAAATGAGTGAGAATTATGTCAATGACATTTGCTTTAATTTTTCAAGGATTTTGAGGGTTTTTTGGTAAGGAAACTGTATAGGTCTGCACCTATTTTCAAAGGAAAAAGACTTAAGAAAGAAAAAAAAGAGGAAAATAAGAAATCACATCTTTCGCAATAATTTCTAAGAATTTGGACTTTCTTGTATCAGCAGAGACCAATCACTTCCAGCAGCAGAGGATCTATGGAGTAGGATTGAGCTATTTTGGTTCTGTATACCTGAAATTAGTTGAGCAGAGATTCATACTAGCCATATAACTGATGCTGAACAGAAAAACACTCAAGTCACTTCAAAAAGAGAGGGAAGAAAGGTGAAAGAAGATAATATTATATTTATATTGCTGTAAAAATGGAGATGGGGATGGACTTCACTGTCTTTTTTCAATTTAGAAAACACTTTAATAAGCTTTTTTTATTGACCAACAGATGTTTTAACATAATAACAGCAGCCTAAAGGTACTTGAAAAAAGAAGGTCAGTGTGTGCCTTCTTATTCCAGTCTGAACATATTGATGGGATTATTTTATAAAGCTATTCAAAATAATAGGCAACAAAGTGGCCTTTGGATATGAAAATGGTAAAATGAAATCTGGGAGGGCTCTATACACACTGGAAAGCTGTGCAGCTTCCAGTAAGTGCAATAAGCCGAGTATGAAACTGCATTCTGGTTATAGGTAATTAAACAAATCGGTAAAAAATAAAAGCCATAGGTATATACCTGGCATTGCTGAAGAGACACTTTCAGGGAAACCTGAAAGTTTATAATTTCAGAGCAAATGTTAACCACTGCAGTTTGAGGGTTGCTTATGTTGACATCCATTGTAAGAAATAAAACCGTATATAAACTTAATTTTAAATATATTAATGAGATGTGGAAGACATTAGGAATGTTACATAGTTTATGGATTGATATGTTTTCATCCATCTCTCTGACCAAATTTTCCCAGAAACCTCCATTGCCCTGATAATGATGGAGCTACTGAGAGCTGATGTCTCTCAGGGCTTTTGCCTTAGCCCTCCTAAATGAAGTATGCTGGGCCTGTGGGTGCTGTGGTAGCAACTAGTTTTGGGGAAGGAACGAGGAGTGTTCACCTCCTGCCTTCCTTTAACACCATCTTTTACAGCACTCAGGTTCACATGTTATAAAAGATTGTTGTGGCTGCATGACCAAAGAGATGCCTCTGCTCACAGGTGTTATTAAGGTCAGGAGACCAGTCCTTGCTAATACAAAGACATTTATTGATAGTGGTGTTTGTGGTGTCTCTAAGCTCTAAAAGAGGCAAAGGAAATTTCCCTTTCTGCAATTGGTATTTTACTGGGAGAGAAACACAAGCCTCATTTGAGTCAGAGCTTTAGGAAGTTTCTAGCCTTGTAGTAAAAGCCTCCTATAAAACTCAGATCCTGAAACACTTAGTTAGAAACAGATGGGTACGTCAGGCTGTGCTCTGTGAACCCAGGAGGGAAACGAGGCAGGAAGATTGGTAAGGAGCTGGAAGTTATGCTTCATATTTCCTTATGCTCTTTTCTTCCTGGTAAAGGATCTGAATTGGGAGTGCTCTGATAATAAAATTAATTTGCATCATCTGAACATTCTTCAGTTATTTGATAGATTACTCAATAAAAGAATGAATCTGACCATGGTATGAGATACTTAATGGGCCAGTAATTAACTGATATCTAAGCAAACAGAAGCTGGAATACATCAGAATATTGGAATTAAAACTCACACACAAGAAGAAGGAGATAATTTTCATTTGCAGGCTTAGAATATACATTTCTTCTATTTCTTCAAAGTAATTTACAAATGTTAGGTTAGGAAACATTACTTCTTTGGAAGTGATTCAGGTTTTTCTTTCTTTCTTATCTTCCTCTTTCGTCTCTTGACCTTCTCCACTGCCCCCGTAGAGAGGGAATTTGGTGGGAGGGAGAGAGAAAGGGCACATAGGGGAAGAAATAAACAATTATTATTCATTTTCACATTTCATCAAAACAGCATACGCTTTTTTTTCAAGGGTATTATTTTTTTACAGTTTTCTAGTTTAAAGAGCCGAAACTAAGCATTTATTGAGTCTGCCTGGAATTTTACTTTGTTACAAGATGTTTTTTTGTCCTTTTTTTGCTACATGTCAGCTTTATAAGTATAGTGTTTATGGCTTTGGCACAATGTTATTAAATAGTCATGTCTTATTGACTGTTATGAATTTCTGTGTGAAAAGCAAGTGAGGCTGGAATATTAAGTCTAATAACATTATTTATCATTGATCTTGATAAACTGTTCTGATAAAAATTTTTGTTACTTCAATTCATTGAGGACTAAGATAACCAGTTCATTATAATGAATTACGAAATAAATCAAACCATAGCTTTCTCTCAAAAAAATATGCCAAATTTTATCTATTCACCATAGTTTCAGCTTGTATCTTTAAGAAGCAAGTTAGTATTGACTGGCTGACAAGGTAGCAGGCCAAAATAGTATTTTATGCTTTTTACTAAAACTGTTGGAGAACGTCTGTTAAAACTTTTTCATGAAAGTACTTCTTGGTAAAAACGGAATTTGTAAGTACTTACATTCCAGTTTCAACATAAAAGATTTTCTTTTCCAGAATAAAATGTCACTCCAAAGAAGGCTAGAAAGAGGGGAAGACTAAGCAAGAGCAAAAAAGCTAAAGCTAGCCAGGGAGGTGGTGCACATGAGAGCAACTGAAGAGGCAAGAGGGATGCAGCTCTGGATTTGGACATGAAGTGTCGAGTGGGTACTTGCAGCTGCCCACATGTGAGCAGGGCAGTAGCAATCTGGTCCATCCAGGGGAAACAGGAAAGTGATTCAGCTTTCCCTGAAGCTGACATCAGGGGCTAAGTTGCCCAAATGTACACGTCTAATACCACAGGGGACAGCCTTGAGTGTGAGAATACTTGAGATGTATGCATCCTGCTGGAAGGATACCCTATGGGTCTGTGGGTGGGCTAGCTGGTCAAGTCCTCACAACCATCCATGTTAACAGCTGTCCATGAGAAGGAGAGGTGTTATGCTAGCTGTGTAGAAAATTATGGTAAGAGCTCTATAGGTGAATACTGGTAGTGCTGGGACTAGAGCCCAGGGAAGCAGTTCTGCTAACACACAGGATAAGTTTATTTGATTTCAGCAACTCCATCTACAACAGTACATCAAAGCACAGAAGGATCAACCAGTCCATTCTAACTTTATCTAAGTATGAATAGTATTCCCAAGGATGTTTATTGCTTAAAATTACTGATTTGTGAAAGTTCCTCCCTCTCACACGTGCACAAGATTTGGTATATATTTACCAGGTTTGAGAATTTAGTAAGAAAGTTTTGAAAACCCAAGTTATCTACATCCCAAGGAACTTGTACTTTGAAGATTTGTACTTTAGGCTCTCTTGAAATTATTTCACCTTTTACTTTAGGAAGGTATGGATATAAGAAATAGAGAGAAGGTGCTATAAAAATATTAACAATATATACTATCCTATATTAGTAAATGCTTCAGTACACTGCCAGCATATTTAGAAACAATAAAACTCGGATGCCCTGAAAAGGACATGAACCTTGTTTTCGTCTACGCTTGATTTCACAAAAGGAGATAAGTGCTCTTGCCACACCATAAAATATGTTCTGGTACTGCGTCAGCAAGATCACTCACAACCGTAAGGTGTCTCCCAAATTTTTTAAAAAATGAACCTAATCCGGTATAGAAAAGAGGTTGCAAATTGCTTTGCTCCTTTACACTGTTGGCAGAATAAGGAAGAGACAGTCCTCATATAATTAAGAATCCCCCAATAAAAAGACCCAGGTCAGTGCTGTTTTAGGATTACATCTAGAGGAGGCTGCTGAGGTCATTGATTTTAATTTTAGCTGCTAACACATTTGTTTCAACTACAGAAACTGCTCCTCAAAAGAACTCTGAGAACAAATTCTTATTCATTGCTTTTATTCTTAAAAAAAAAAAAAAAAGAAAAAGAAAACAAAACAAAACAGGAAAGCCTTGAAGATTAAGCTACTTATCAACACTTCCAGGGCTGTCTGGCTGGAGCCTCAAAATCAATTAACTAAAAGGTCTTCGTCACCTCTGGAATTCCACTCATTCACATTGGTAATTACAGAAGGTCTCCATGTAGCAGTGGTTTCTCAAAGAGTTAATTGTAATGCAGGAACAGCTTAATACTGATTCAGCAGACTTAGCTGTAAACTTCAAAGGAACTGTGATTTACCATTTGGTTCTTTATTTGTCTATTTAAATTAATCACGTTACTCAAAGGCAATGGAAATGAAATGTCGGAGGCCTCAGAGTTGTTCCAGCATAGATGTTAAGATACATTAGTCCTGTGAGAAACAAATTATGAATTTATATTTTATTTTTATTTCTTTTATAAAATATTTATTTCACAAAATAGTTATTTCATTTATCTTTCCTGGCAAACATAAGATTTGCCCCCCAAATCCCTGAACTGTACACCACATCTAGGTTTATTAATCTTAAATACACTAACATAAGAAAACACCCCCTGGGCCCGGTTCAGGTTTTACAAAGGTAATACAAAGCTTATCAGATGTGTACTTTGCTTACTCTCTAGACGGAGTAGGCTGCCCAGCAATCCCAGCACAATTCATGACTTCAAGTAGATACCTACTACTGCTTTAGACATTCTGATGTTTGGCAGCAATTTATCTCAACACACATGAAATGAATCTGTGTAACACCTGCACTGAGCACTTGTATTTTAATCCGCAGACATGTAGAGATGTAAGGCCAGAAAGGGGATTTTAAAGGATGCCACCAGGTTTATGTCCATGCATTCTGTCTCCATTCTCCATCTGAAGGAGTAAATGATGGGAATATGAGACTACACAGAGACCTTATCCAGCTTCCTAGCTCTTCCTCACAAGGCAAGTGTAATACCAAAGCTGTGAATTCCTGGGCAGCCTCCTCTGAGATGGGCTTGACCTCCAACAGTGACCAGCAACCAGGGCTCGTGTCATCAATTGGTAGCCTTGTAGTTCAGGGATGGACTGATGACTGTCACTGGCTAGGTATGTATCCGCTAGCTGAGAGGGTAGAGCTCTTTTTCTACTTACAGTGTCCAGAAATGACCTGTGCAAACTTGCATGCATAGATACGGTCAAAGGCATTTACATCAATATCCAGAAGCCACACAAAGAGGTCCACAGCAAAGGATCTACACCAGGAAACAATAACTGTCCACAGTAGCCAGTCCCTCACCTTTGCAGAGACCTCTGCTAGGCTCTCACAGCCTTTCCTCAGTGCTTGTGGGAGGTACCAGTCTGGCTTCAGCTGTTGCTTCGCTGTGGTCAGCAGAGTGGCTGAATCCTTCACAAGACAGCCTCTGAGCTTTCCTCTCCATTTGTAGCATTTCTCTTACTCCAAGCATACTCCAGGCAGCAGAGAGAGGATCTATGTGTGACCCTGTTGCTGGACAGAGAGGGTGAACTTCAGCAGAGGCCATCTGAAGCTATAAAACTCAGCTACCTTCAACTCTTAATGATTTTTGATCACCAATAATGCCTCATGCTATGGGCTACTTCTCTACCTTTGCCCCATATCTCATGCTTCTTAGTGCTGTTTGCCCTGGTCTGGCCATCACTAATTCTGCATAAATCTGTTTATTTCTGTGGGTTACTTACAGAATAACTACTGCTGCTTCATAGCCAGGCATGGGTCTGCTTCTTTCTCTTCTCTGACACTGCTCCAAAGCATTTACTACTGGAAAAGATCGTCATGCTAGTTAGCCTGCACCGTCATATACAAAAAAATATCTTCCACTGTGTCTGCCTGGCACTGCCTGAAAAGCAAGAGATTGTTGTCAGCCAGTCAGCAAAGGGCATCTCAGCCACCCACATATATCTATCTGTCTGTGTTACAATGACTTTTCAGGACATGCCATCTAACATATGCTATGAGTCACTTGCTCCTTCCTTGCCATAGTTTTGAAGGTTGGTTGTCAACTGTGCCCTCTTTGGTACGTGGGACCGTGCCTGCAATGGAAAGGGAGGAGAGGACAGTTTCTGGGCAGCACAATCATTATGCTGAAAATCTGTAGCTGCATGCCAGGAGGGCTTGGCAGTGATGTGGGTCAGGGGGTGTTGGAAAGGAAAGAAATGTGGTGGGTTCTTGCCTACCCTCTGAGCTGGCTCCGCCCTCCAGTCACTCTCACAGCTGGCCTTCATGCTGGTGATGACATATGGTGGAAGAGAAGAAATACATGTGGATCTAAAAAGCTTTGAGGAGGTCAAATAAAACCAGGTTCTCTCACACCTGACTCCACAAAAAAACAGGAGACATACATCTAATTCCTAAGTGTACCCTGTCCTGTGGAAGGACAGGAGCATCATGTCAGCTGCTGAGCTTGGCACAGAGCCATGTGCAGCAGCTTGTGAGCTGGGCTGTGCCTTGGCCATTGTTTCTAATTGGCAGTACCCCACTAGAAGTGCACATGGCAGTGTTCTGCTTCCCCTGAAATGACATTCCACTGATGGCAGAGTTTGAATTCCCTTCCACAAAAGATTCCCAGTCAGTGAACAAATCTATCAATATTGGCTCTGATTCTTTCTTCATGTGCAGCTGAGCCATGTGTCCTCTTCAGACCCCCTTTCCCAGAGTGTTGACCACCAAGTGCCAACAGGGCACCTGTTCCATTCTTCCAAGGAGATGCTTTGCCTTACCCCAGGTGTGGATGTCTGGGGATCAGTGACTCTCTTGAAGAGTAGCTGTACATAACCCTGGCATATAGACTGCCCTGGCTATGATGTGCAGTACATACTTGTAGTACTGCTAAGGAAGACTGGCATTATTCCTACCTGTTATCCTCTAAAATGATGGGAGAATTGAGAGAACTAAGTAGCTGTGTGTGTCTCCTCTCCTTTCCCTCCTCTAGCCTGCTCCATCCTGCAGCACACCACGGTGAATCCCTTGCTTGGTTGGGTGAGCCAGTGTGTCTTTCCACCCAAGGCACAAACCATGCCGGCAACTATCACCGGTAAAATTTGCAAACCTGCTTCCTCAGGCTGACATTGGGGGCTGGGGTCCCATATTTAGGAGGATGTCTCTGATATAACGGTGTGGGACAAGGATCTTCCTCATCTTGCAGAAATGATAGAAGCTGTTCAAACAACTCCATATAGTGTCTCTATGTCTTGTTGGGCCATTTAATAAAATGATTGTGTGTCACCCAGTAAAGAGTGAGCCCCGAAAGACTCACAGGGAAAGCAGAGACAGCAGTTCCTTGCTTTTCTATGAATTAAATTTAACTCTTTCCTATAAAAATACTCAAGAATAGTAGTTACTTAGCTTTCTCACTTCTTAGATGTACAAGCTTCTTATTACATCTTTCAGGATGAGCAGAAATCTGTAATTAGATATTTAACTTGGAGTGCAAAGTCTGCTGCACCCTTAACATTCTTTGAAGTGAGAAGGGTCAGTTTGTAGCACCGTTACCCTAGTCATTGTTTTGTCCTTGTGTTTTCTGTAAATACAAGTTTAATTACTAGCTCATGATTATTAATCACTGTCACTGCAGGATAATTCTATTCTGAAAAAGGGATGTGGTAAATCTGATCCTTTACTCAACAGCACTGCACTCTGAGCGTTTTCACAGCAGTACCTCAATGATTAAGACTAGAATTTTCAAAGTAGCTCCAACTTGCTATGAAATTAAAATGAGATACAAGCACCTAATCCCCTTAGGATCCTTTGAAGATCCCAGCTGGAAATTATTTTACAGTGCTTTTTAAATTTTCTATCAGCTACAGAACCATCATGGCTAAGACCTTGCCTGTTTCCTCTGAGATACACTGTTAGACCTATTTTGAACTGGTGATAATTGTGTGGTTCTGGAAACCTGGTGGGAGCCATGAGAGTATATGAATGCACTTGCAGGTATGATGTGAAGAGGCAGGGCTGATAACTGCCTCTGGGCTCTCCATGTCTGCTGAGGAACTCTTTCACATTGTGCCATGTATGAATAGGAATTAAAACCAGTTGGCTCTCAGGTCATTGTTTACTGCAAAACTGACTGATCATGATCCCCTCCTCGATTTTAGCAAGGTGCATTGCTTTACCAAGGTGTAAACTGCAGCACAGGAGAATTCAGACCCTTTGTTGAAAATTAGTGAGGAAAGTCACGATACTGGGAGACATCACTTAATGAATGGTACATTTATTGCAGTTATCTGAAGCATGCAGTGCTAGCTGCAGAGTACTGAAGAAGCACGTTATAACTCGGTCCTGAGAAATACAGATCTTTGTTTGGAAGACCTGCTGGCTGCAGCCTGCCTCATGATTAGTGCTACAAATTAATTGTCTCACTCTGCGCAAGGGTCCCGTCGCTCCTCGCCTTGAATATCTGCACTGTTTCAGCCTTAGTTCCAGGTCTCCAGTTTACAGATGATTCTAGAGATTTCTTGTCAGAACAAAAATCATGCCTGAGCAGGCTATGGATGTATTTAACAATGGGCAATTACCTGTCCACCTGAGTGTGTAGATACCCCCTCACCCCATGCACCCATATCCCTCTTCTAAGAAACCTTCTGTAACGGTTTTCTGCTGCTTTTTGATTGTTCTCTGGTTTAAGTATTTGACTGCTTTAGTTGCAGTTTAAATGTCACCTATCCCAAGCACTTCAGAATTGAATTGTGTGTATAAATACAATTTTATGTGCAGCAAGTAACGAAACTTAAGTCATTTTAGGAGGTTTAGAAAAACCTCCTGATGTTTTGAAAAAGGCATAATTCCTTCCTTGTTTTTCCCTTTTCTTCCATAGGAGAAAACTGGTCTACATCACTGCTGGGGGAATGGAAAAGAGGGATGGCAAAACAGCCCTAAAAACTCCAGTGCTGTAGCACAAAGAGCCAGACACAGCACTACAACCTACCGTAGGGGTCACAGCCTTGCTCTGGGTCTCTGCCCAGAGCCTGACCCCACAAACACCAGCTTGGCCTCACTCTGTCCTTTCCCAGTTGATCACCACTCTGTGAGGTGGAGCAGTGGCGACATCAGAGTGGTGGTGCCCTCTGTGGCAGCTTACTGCCTGCATGGTCTGGGTGGGGAGTACACCCCCCAAACCAGCCTTGGAGCATGAGCTATGCCCCAGGTCCTGATCATGCTGCAGCTGCCACTATTTCAAATCCCAGCCACAGGTGTCTGCTTGTTTNTTTTGAAAGGAGAGTACATTTTCTCCCTGTATCTAAGATACAGCCCATCTCTGTTCACCTGAATTCTGACATGGTTCCATTTACTCAGCAGAATTTTATTTTCTGTCTATCATTACTGTGGGGATAGGAAAAGAAAGCTAGCTTCAGATAGTAATATATACAGTTCATCCCATTTTATGAGCAGAGATATTCTCCTGCCTAGAGCAGAGCTAAGCCTGGGAAGTGCTGGGCATCCAAAGCTGATGAAGCCATTGTGAGGGAAAGGAGTGAAAAGAGCAGCCAGTTCTAAGGACCTCAGTGTTTTTTCCAGTAGTTAGACACTCTCTGAGAGCTTAACCTGTGTGTTTGACTTAATAAATTATTCCAGAACGTCACAGATACTTTCTTGTCTCATTAAGTATTATTTTTTCCCTGCTTTATTTTCTTCTGAGTGATTTTGGTCCCACAGACTTAGATTATACTATGACTATAGGTCACATAGAAAAAAATACTTACATATGTAATGAAGGGCTGTAGCACAGACCCTTAGAGGTGCTGTACAGTTCTATTCAAATGCACAATTACTTCAGAGTAGAGGCAGCCCTTGGCTTCCTAAGACAGGATATAGCAATTGTGAGAAATTGTCAGTATGACTTTAACTCAAGGATTTTTCATAGCACCAATGACCTTTGCTCAAAACCTAAGCAGATGAAGAAGTAACTAAGGTTTATCCATATGTCAGTGTTGTGAATTAGTTTAAGTTACTTGTACTGTAGCTCTATTAGCAAAGATTAACATCAGCTGGATTCCTCTCTTCCTGCATATGTGTGTGGTGGAGGAGCTGACAGTTTTGGCTGTATTAACCTGCGAGACAAAATAGTTGTTATATAATATGGAACATCTGCCTTTGCACTAAACTCTGTTATATGTGCCTCTGTAAAGATGAGACAGCCAAACTATCTTATTTAGTTGTATATGTATAAGCCTGAGGCAACTGAAAGGGGAGTTCTGCCATAAAACGTATAATTGCTGGAGGCATGTTTGTCTATGGTTGATGTAATTTCAAGCATCACATTTTATACTTCTGAGTAGCACCTACCCTGTTCTGAGTCCCTGATGTCAGTGCTAGCACTTCATCCCTCTTTGCCATGAGATCAGTCATCTGTGCTGTGTTTCCACTCGGGAGCAAGGCTGGTCTGAACTTTGTTTCCCACCTATTGCCACGAGGACCATCTTTTACTACTGCAGCACCTTGTGCTGTAACAGCAGTTTCACAGGAGAGATTAATATTTTAATTTTATGTTTGATACTCCTACTGCTGTGAGTCTGGGTAGTCCAGCACTCTGCCTGTCTGTGTGTGGTGTTAGCTGTGATGGAAATCAAATATTTGGGTGTTCTCTGGACTGTCTGTGACTAGAAAGCCCTCTACCAGAGTCCTCTGACCAGATCTTTCTTGTCAAAAGTGCAGGTCAGGGTGGAGTGAAGCATTTCCTAAATCATCCAGAAGTGTTTCTAACTGCGCCTATAAAAAGTAGATGGTGTCTTGGTTTCCAGACCCAATGTCCTATTGGTGCCTGTTGGATATGTTAATCTTGGTGTAATGGGCAGGTTTCTGTGATTAAAGAATTTTCCTGGCTGGGTTAATTCTGACATAGGGTCTGAAGGGTAACCTAGTGGGAGAACACCTACCAGCTACAGAATAGTTAGGTCACATTATAATAATACATTTTTAAGAGTAGCAAAAATCACAGAATTGAAGCCCCTCGGGCTGAGGAGACAATCAAATCTAGCTCTGTTTCTGCTGATTTAGTTCCTTATTAATGGGCACCCACCATTAGATTAGATTTTTAATGCCATGCAGCTATAACTGCTTTGTCTTGTCCAAGTAGATGTCCCCTGGTACGTCAGATGAGACCCTTTATAGAATTAGATGGAGCTTAGCTGCCTTCCGAGCTTGACTGTGGCTCATGGCAGAGCTTTCGAGAAGTGGGTTCCTGCTGTGCAGGTGAAAGCATGGCCACCCAGCCATGTGCTTGGGCCATGCTGTTCCTAGCACTGCCAAAGGAGGGAGCAGGACAGCCTCAGGACCTGGCTGGCCAATCACGAGGGGCTGCAGTATCCCATAACACCTCTCCAAAGCTGTCTGAATTACTCCTGGAAATGATAGCTTAACCGTGATACCTACACGTGGCTTCTGGCACACGGCCGTATCCAGGTGCGTCCAAGGCAGACATCACCCCGCTCCATCCTGCTTCTTCCTGCAGAGAGGAAAGCTGGTATATAGGCTGAAGGGAGTGCAGCTTTACACCACAGCAGCTATCTGCCTTATAATTTTGACATAGCTTAAATATATAAATCCCTTGATTGGTTAAAGCTGGTTTTGTAAGGTCATGATATCTTTGCTTTCCTTTCAGAAGAAGCTTAGCTCACATAAAGCAGCACATGAAGCTTTTCTTCTCACTTCTTTCCTGGTACTCAGTGTTGTTCTTCCAAGAGATGAAACAGTGAAGTAGTCTCTGGCTATTACAGTAACTTAGAAGGAAGGGGGAAAAACAGAGTGAGAGTAAGCTGTCAGCTGGATGACCTTGTCATCTCAATAACTGTCTGTGTTATGAATCTAAGGCAGAGAGAAGTAGTTTTATTTTGGCGCAGGGAACAGATCAGGTCTGAGGGAGGGGTCTGCTGGCTCTTTGCTGGTCTCTTTTTGAAATCTCAGACTATGAGGAAAAGTCCATCCTCTTCTCTCCACCTGTCAACACCCTTGCCCTCTGCAGTAGGGTCTTTTTGGCATCACTGTGATGAATTTCTTCTCAGGAGTTATTTCAGAGGCGGGAGGAGGGCTTTGTTTGTCTCCTACAGCATATACAAGGCTCTTGCCTTCACCTCTGCTCAGTGGTGACCCCTCAGGAGCTGCTTGTCTTTTGCTCTCTGCTGAATTGCTGACATCTAAAAGATACTGAACACACTGGACTGTCAAGGACTAAAAAAAAGTATTTTCCAGCTCCAATCGAGTTTTTGAAAGCAGTTTTCTAGCTATAACTGTCTTGGGTTCTGTGTGTGTGTGTCACATTTGAATATACTCCTTTGTGGTGGTAATAGATACACTTTGGAGATAGCTGCTCACAACAAATTAATGAGACATTTCAAGACAGAATTCTTACCAGCTAATTAAATTACCTGCCTAGCTTACTAGCGCTAATCACTCCTTTCCCAACATATCTGTGTAAACAGACAGATTTTCACATAAATTAAGTGATGTCTGAGATGGCTGATGAACCCCTTTGAATCTCATTTGGCAATTCTAACACTTACTACAGGAAAAAGGATAAATAGACTAGAAATAATTCTTGATTACTGCTTCCACAGATTTGTAATACTTTACCAGTTTCTCTAACCACACATGACAAAATGGGACTAGCCTGCTTCCCCATTAAAAAAAAGGAGACATATTGTAAAGTCTTATTTACAACACTTAATAGTCAAGCATGAAGCAACATTAGCTGCCACAGGTGTAAGTTCTGGAGACTGTAACAGGCTGAAGTTATAATGGAAATCTTTTGTTGGAGATCCATATATCTCCAAAGGATTATACCAATGACTGAAAAAGAACAAATATATTTTATAGGTATGTTTCAGACATAAACAGCAGAGGGCCTAAACAGCACTTTTCCTCTAAAAAAATGGTTCTGATATTTTTTTATTCTGATCCTCTCACTGCTTTCAGGGGTGCCCACTCCAATAGTAGAGGAGGCCAAGTTTTTAAGATTTTCTGTCAGGAAAGATGCTAGAACAGGAATAAAGAAAACTGGGCTCTTTCTCCAGCCCTTTTTCCAATTCAGGTGTGTGAGCCACTTTGTCCTTCAGGGCCCCGGCTTCCTCTCGCTGTCTCCTCCCACTGCCATCAGTTGTAAGCTTCATTGACTGCAAATGCTCTCTTTTACTGCCCATAAGCAGTGAGATACCAATAAGAATGCAGTAAAAGAAGATTATCTTGCTTTACTGCATTGAGCCAAACTGTAAAATTCAAATCAATTTGAGCCAATTGAAATTTTTTTCAACTATATTCTGGTGGATGGACATAAAGCTTAATTCAATCTCAAAAAAATAGTTTCACTTTTAAGCATATGACAGAAGTGCCTGGAAACTTGAAAATAAAAGGCTACTTCCAAAAAACAGGATAAGGATATATTTGGACTGTCTCAGTCTGGAGCCTCATGTTTTTGAAGGATGAAGAAAGCCAAGTTCAAATCCCTTCTCTGGTTTCTTTCAGGTAAGGAGTAATTCCCTGTCTCATACCCAATACTCTAAAGAGCAACAATAAGGTATTCAGCACAAGTGGGTTGTTTCAGCTCTCCTAATTGTTTCTGGTTTATGTGAAAATACTTACATTTCAGTACAAGAAAAGTAGGAGTCCCAGTGATTAGCAGCCCAGTGATTATGGGACACTACAGACAGATGAAAGAGCTGGATTAAAAATTGTGACTGTTACTTTTTTAATGAAAGTTTGGGGATTTTTTAATATTTGTGCAATCAAATTTTAAATTATAAGGTGTGATGTTTGTTTCTTCAGATAGGGCACTATGTGGGGGAATTCCAGGAATAATTTTGCTAGATGTGAAAAGACTAGGCAAGTGAGAGTTACCAAAGTCTTTATATGGATAATTTTAAAAGTAATTTTTCATGTTAACAAACAATTCATAGGGAATAAATTTATTATAATTTCTGGTACTACATTTCCTGTAGACCTAAAGATCCACATCTAAAAGTTTTCTCTCTGCAACTGTAATGACACTGACAGATTCAGCACTGGATACAGCTGATGAAATTTCATTTGCTCCAACGAACGTAGAAAATTCATATCTTGAAGTCTCAGGAGTAAGTCTGATCTGGTTTTGATTCTGTGTAGTATTGCCAGGTTAAAGAATCAAAATTCAGACAAGCATCACTCCTGGGACTTGATTGAGTACTCCTCCTGCCTCTTGCATATTGTGGATCAGCATTAGTGTTGAGGTATTAGGTAGAGAGGAAATTCAGCCAACAGTGATAGAATGATTAAATTATTGATTCCCTCTTCATCTGAAATGTGCCATCAATCTAAAATATTTGTTCAATTGTGAGGTTTCCTGCATTTCTATTTTCCAGAAAGCTCCTGCATAAGCAGGATCAAAGATTGTGCTTTCACATAAATGGTTTCCTTTATGGAACACTGTTTCTAATGCGTTCCTGTCCCAGAACATTCAGTGCCATACATAAATTACTTTACTTTTGTTGGTGGTGTTTTCCTTTTGAAGACTCGTATGCAAAGTGTTTGTCCTAGGGTCATGAAATCTGATTCTGTTTCTGAATGTATTTCTGTGGCTTTCAGAAGTCAGTTGATAACATGCAAAGGATATGATAAAGTTCTTTAAAAGTACACAAAATTAAAAAAAATTATGCAATCTATAGATGCAAATCAGAGAGACTCAAGTAAACCTCAAGGACAGAAAACACACCAGTAAACTCAGAGTCCTGAAAAACTTTAACATCCCAGTCTCAGGAAGCACATGAAAAAAGAGAATTTCAGGCAACCCAAAACTGATGTACACATAAGAGGTGGTAAGGACTCAGAGGGAGTATCCATCAGCTCACCTGTTGTGAGCCCAGCAAGGAAACCCTTTGGCTTGCTTTCTGCTGCTCTAGTCAGGATTAAGAGACATTCACCAAGATGTTTTGTTTGATGGTAGATGTTTCCTTCGAGAGAAAACAATGTTTATTCTTTCTTTAGGAGACCAAGTGGAATACCCCATATCAACCTGACATCCATCCACATGTCCACAATGCCACCAGCAGGACAAGGGTGACACAGTCTATCAGGTCTCTAGTGTTATAGGGCAGCCCAGCATGACACAGTGCCTACATCTGCCTGCTGGGTGGCTGGGGTCATCATGGCTTTGCTACAAGGGACCCCTTGGTCATGTAAAACAACATATCAGATATAACAGTCAGCCTAATGGAGGGCACCTAATCCAATTTATCTGTGTCCTGGCTCACACAAAGAAATCATGGAAACTGCATTTTATTATATGAGCTATTACTAGTACCTACATGTGTGAAATTAGGTATTGCTCTGTCGCAGTGCAGTGTAGTGTACACAGATTTTGGCCTTCTGCACCATGGTTGTTGAGTAGAGGTAGAGGGGAAGAAGAAGGAAACTTGCAGCTCCCACTCCTGTGGAGACAGTGGGGTAGTGATGGCCTTGCACTAACACAGACCTTTGTCTCTGGAGACACAAATTGAAAGAAATGGTTTATGCAGCAAACAGACCAGTTTTTCGTGTGGTAATTAGCTACTTTGGAGTTCTTGGTCTGTGAACGGCCATCAGAATAAGAATTTCCTTAGAATTTCTACTGGACAAATAGTATTTTTTTAAGCAATGATAAGAGATGACCAATATAGAATTTTCAGCTCAGATGTTTCAGTAAATAATGCTTTACACTCAGTTTCACAGAACTTTCGGGGCTCACAAATAATTCTACTGATAGAGTTGGAAATGCTTTAGTAACACATAATGAATAGGGCATACTTCTACCAGAAGTCTGGCAATTTTTTTTTTTCACTTGTGCAGCTTTACAAAGTATTTTTATACTCTGTCTAGCCTTGCATTTTACATGGATACTATATGTGTTGTAGTAGATGACAATACATAGTTATAATTGCATATAAAAATACTATTCTGAATGTTTAACTACTTGCCTCTCTATGCTTTCAGTGTAATCATCTGAAGTATAATTATGCAGGAAGATCTGATAGATCATATAATTTTAGCTCTACACATGCAGCAGGATTCTGCACGCAGGTATTCCAGGGCCAATGAGAGCCGATAAATGTATTGCAGGGAGCTGTGCATAATAGCAATTGTCAGTTTTAGTAAGGTTTAACTGAGTCTGTCAGAGCGCCATAAGTTTTCAGTATAAATTGAGATTACTGATTTTGGCCTATCATCTTAAAAAAGAAGTTTGCAGCTGATGGGTGAATTTCCTTTTCTAGTTCTTCCGCAGTAAATTGCTGACAAAACTTCCAAAGGTCTTCTGAAGCAATAAAACACCAAATAGATGTATCATATTTTAAATTAATAAGTCTTCTTACAAAAATTAAGGCTTGCAACTTTTCACAGGAAGTCAGCTTTCTAGAAAAAACTGGATGCAAAGAGGAATCTGTTGGGTGTGCTGTCTGCATGCAGTCTGGTTCCTGCCCAGGAACACTGAAGTGGCCCTGGCAGTTTGCCTGCCTGGCTTTCTCCTGAATGCAGCATGGTTAAGCAACACTGCTGTCAGAAATATTTGGGCTGATGATTACATTTTTTTCAGCTAGAGGACACAATGTGGAGTATCAAACCCCATCTGCACTGATCTTCCAAGAGGGCTGGCTTTGGTTTGTGGCTTAAATCTTTCTTCTTCCCCTTTTCTGCTTTACAGAGCAAAATCATACTTCACTCAGACTTTTTTTTTTTAAGATTAACAAGGAATTGCTTTTAAGCATACTCTTGCAAGAGAGATTCTGATCTCCCCAGCAGCATTTCATTGCACCTTTCCAAATATTAATGATTTTTTTGCCTCAAATGAGTCTGACCCAAACATTATGCAATATTCCAAATAAGGTTTTCTAAGTGTCTTGGACATTGTCGTGGTTGCTCCCCCGTTTCCACTGAAATCACCTTGCCCGAGTCAGCCTGGGTTCCACATTTCCTATATGGCCTTTTTCTCAGGTGAGAAATGTTCTTTAAGAGTGCTGCCATGAGATATCTGTTCTGTTTGTCTGTTATTTAATTTCCTTTTATGTGGTTTCTGTTTGACTAATTACTATGCCTTTCAAGCACTCTATTGAAATAGAATGAGACCTTAAATATCACATACTATTCACCACAAAAAACCCTCAGTCAGACACAAGAAACTCCATGTAGATTCCCTTATTAATGATTATTTTTAGCCAAGTTTAACAAGGGCGGGGTGAACTGTAATTAAATTGCTGTAATATTCCAAGGAATTATGGTGGGGTATAATGTATTATTTGTACTGTCTACTCAGGCTACTTAGACATCTTAATTAAACTGTGATTTAAAAGACCACAGAAGCGTGATTTGAAAGGCTGTGCTATGTGAAGGTAATGAAAATAAATAAGCACTTGTGAGGGGCTGAGTTAGGTGTGCTGGTACCTCAAGAAGCCTAAACTCAATACCCTCCCCAATGATAATCATGGAACAGTGCTGGCTCCAAACTGGCTCTAAGTTAATCCTTCATGAAAATCGAAGAAGAGTTTCTACCCTGAGGTACATGAGGGCTTATAAGGAAGATGTGGATGCAAATATAATATAAAATAGTGTAAATATGAAAGATTTTCCATTATTCCTATACCTTGCTTCCATGAATCCTCTGGTTTCTATGAGATATTTCTAACTGCTGATACCTGTCCGCTTGGGCTGATGTCTCTTCAGCACTGGCTGAAATCACAGAATCACAGAATGGTAGGGGTTGGACCTCTGGAGATCACCTAGTGCAACTCTCTGCTAAAGCAGATCCACCTAGGGCAGGTTGCACAGCAATGTGTCCAGGCAGGGTTTGAATATCTCCAAAGGAGACTCTGCAACTTCTCTGGGCAGCCTGGTCCAGTGGTCTGGCACCCTCAGAGTAAAGTTTTTTCTGATATTCAGAAGGAACTTCCTGTGTTCCAGTTTGTGCCCACTGCCCCTTGTCCTGTCACTGGGCACCACTGAAGAGTCTGGCCCCATCTTCTTGACACCCATCCTTTAGGTATTTACAAGCATTGGCAAGATCCCCTCTCAGTCTTCTCTTCTCCAGGCTGAACAGCCCCAGGTCTCTCAGTCTTTTCTCATTCCCTTAATCGTAGCCCTCCATTGGACTCTCTCCAGTAGTTCCCGGTCTCTCTTGAATGGAGGAGTGCAAAACTGACTTAAATGTTGGCTTAAATATTAATATACAAGTAGAAAATATGGATCATTTTTACATAAAGCTTTGCTATGTGTATTCCTTAAAGACTTGTGGGATATGATAGTGGTGGTGAAAGATAGACAAAACAGTTAAGATGAAGTATTTAATAAATCTCTGAAGACTTTATTTTCACTTTGCTTTTAAAGTGACCAGGTGGGAAAACACAATATCCAATGACTAATTCTCCTATTAATAACCTGTTGACTGTATACTTCAGAAGATCTGTTGACTTCACTCTTTTTAGTGTGTTTTTTTCCAAGCATACTATTGTCTTCAGCTTACTTCCTAGCAATAAAAGTTAACTGATTTCTTTTTTACCCTACTCTCAGTAAGGTCAGTCTCTTGGTTTGCCTGACATAGGTTATAAGTCTTACTACAACACTTTTGATCATAACACCAGGATTATTGACAAACTGTCAAAACATGGGTTATCGCTAGTGCTTTTTCGAGCTTCAGTATTGACTATATGCCCTAACAACAAAGAAGCATCATCATCATAATTTCAGTTCCCAAACCAACAGGTTGCTGGTTCCAACCAGTGAAAGATGCCAGACTGAACACAGTGGCAGAAATAGGTATCTTACAAAATGCAGCAAAGTAAAATTGTTTGTGAACAATTATGATTCAACACAGAATTTGAGAAGAATATGGTCCATTGAGGTTTCTGAAATATGGCACTGAGTAGTTTCAGTTTCCATTGCAGAACTTTTGAAATAAATGGTCTTAATAAAACTTACTTCTCTTCTGTTCTGCAGAAAAAACAACATTCATCTCAGTTTTGTAACATATATACTCAATGTTGAAAAAAGTTGTCACAAATCAACAAGATGGTCGTATATTGTTGTGTCTACTAATATCTGCTAACATTCATCAATAATAAGAAAATTTTAACTAGCAGTTTGATAAAAAAGATGGAGCCTAGATGGATGAAGGATGCAAGCATTCTGGAAAGTAGAGTTCTTGGATACTGGATGCACTGAAACATTGATGGCTCAGAACTGTTTCCAGCCTTAATTCTAGTTTCCAGTCTCTGTCTGTGCATTGACAATGTCTGAATTATCTGTCTTCTGTCTACCACCTTTCCCAGGTCACAAGGAGTAGGAATGTTTATCTTGTCATGTTCCCTTCTCCCAGCTTCGCAAAAAGTCTATTGAAAACCTCACACTGTGCATATTTCCCTGACTTTTTTAGAAAATATAAAGGAAGAGAAAGTCTGGCATTCTTATATTGGGAATATGCAATTGAAAATGTCAGTAGCTGGATGCTATGAAAGAATTAAGCATGTAATTTAGCTGGTATCCACTGCTCCAGTTTAGGTAATGCCAGATGCTCCATAAATAAATTACCATGGGTGGCTATATATTGAGTGCTTGACACTGATACTCAGGCCATCTGGTGCTATAACCTTTATTAATTGCTCAGCTCATCTTTAATCTTTACTTTTAAAAACAAAAATTCCATTTTCTATAATGTTACTGTGGTGCAAACTTATACTGCCAAAAGTGATTTATGTGCTCTGCTAGATCAGATCACACAGATTGGCTATTTTCGGGCCAAGGCATTGCACTTCCTCTGTTGAAAGTACCAAAGTACTTTTTACAGACAGTGAAGCTGAACAAAGTAGGCCATTCACTGCCTTGCTAAGAATATCACTAGGTGCAGTATAATTTGACTGACTATGACCATTTTTCCATATGAGATGCTAAACTCGCTCTCAGATTGTTTCAGAGCATCAGTCCTCAGGGACAAAGGAGCAGAGCAGAGCTGGCAGATCTTAAAGGATACTTTCCATAGAGCGCAAGGGTCCATGCTGGGACCAGTTTTGTTTAAATGCTTCATTAATGATATTGACAGTGGCATTGAGTGCACCCTCAGCAAGTCTGCAGATCACACCAAGCTGTGGGGGGGGCAGTTGACATGCCAGAGGGACAGGATGCCATCCAGAGGGACCTGGACAGACTGGAAAAGTGGGCCCAGGTAAACCTCAGGAGGTTCAACAAGGCCAAGTACAGGGTCCTGCACCTGGGCCAGGGAAACCAACATTATCAATATAGGCTAGGAGAGAACATGCTAGAGTGCAGCCCTGTAGAAAAAAAGACTTGGGGGTACTAGTAGATGAAAAGCTGGACATGAGCCACCGATGCACAATGGCAGCCCGGAAGGCCAATTGCATCCTGGGCTGCATCAAAAGAAGCACGGTCAGCAGATCAAGAGAAGTGATTCTGCCCCTCTATTCCACCCCAGTGAGACCTCACCTGGAGTACTGCATCCAGCTCTGGAGCTCCCAGAACAAGAAGGATGTGGACCTGTTGGAGTGTGTCCAGAAGAGAGCCATGAAAATGATCAGGGAAATGGAGCATCTCTCATATGAAGACAGGCTGAGAGAGTTGGGGCTGCTCAGCCTGGAGAAGAGAAGGCTCCCTGGAGCCTTATAGCAACCTTCCAATACCTGAAAGGGGCCTATAAGAAGGCAGGGGAAGATCTGTTCTCGAGGGTCTGTAGCAACAGGACAAGGAGGAATGGTGTTAAGATAGAAAAGGGTAGATTTAGGTTAGACATTAGGAAGAGAAGTTCTTTAATATGAGGGTTGTTGGGCGCTGGAACAGGTTGCCCAGAGAGGTGATGGAGGCCCCATCCCTGGAGTCATTCAAGGTCAGGCTTGATGGGGCTCTGAGAAACTTGACCTAGTTAGAGATGTCCCTGCTTATTGTAGGGGTGTTGGACTAGATGGCCTTTGGATGTCCCTTCCAACCCAACATATTCTATGATTCAGTGATTCTATGAATCTATGATTCTTGGCCACGTGGTCTTATGTACTAAACTACAATAAACTCATCTGGCTGGTTCATAAAATTCCAGGAGATTTCCTAGGGAATCAAACACCACTTGCCTATGGCTTTCCAGCTGCGTGCTTGGTTGGCTACCATCTGTCTGTCCCCCCACAGCTAACACAAAACACAATGCCTTGCACTGTGTAGGAATTATCACACACCTTTAAAGGTTTTGGAGTGTCCCTAAGAAAGGGACAATTTGGACTATGAATGAGGCCGTGTATCCTCTGCCCCACTGGGAAGCACAGGAGAAAATAAACAAGTGGCTATGTCAGGAAAGGGACTCTCTTCCAATCTTTTTGTGATACTCCAAGTAGCCAAGCAGAGTTTGAGCCACAGATCCAGATAGGGGAGGATTTGCCAAGGTACGGGTAAAGGCTTTCAGGGTCGTGCCCACAACTATTATTGTTTCAAAAAGAGTGAGAGAATGAAGCAATACAGCCCAGTGCATCTCAGTTCCTGTACCTCCAGCGAAAGCAGGGAAGAGATTGTTAACTTTTTTCATCCTGTCTTTTTTTTTGCATTCCTGGTTATTTAGTATTGGTTATAATTTAAATAAAATTTGAAGAGGAACAATCCAAAGTGCAATACCTCACACTTGGTTTTAGTTCTCTAAAATGGGGCGTGTGAATCTTTCAAATATCCAAGGCAAACAGCATGATAAAGCCTGCATTCCAAATTCACATTCAGTCTCTGTGAAGCCTCCCAGCTCTACAAAAGCTTTAATAAAACCACAGGAAGGACCTACAGAGTCACTCTACTTCCATATGGCTGAGCTGGGAGTGGCTCAGCTTACAAATACATTTTGTGAACCTCAGAGGCTCAAATAGCTTTTACCAAAATAACAATTTTGAGTGGAATTAATCTGTTATTGTCCCTTCATTCAAAAGAAAATATAGAGTTAGAGGGTGTTGCTTCTGAGAAAGTATGATTTTCTCAAAATATATTAAGTGGTTCTTATTCGTTATTATAGCTTTGACAGGAAAAAAAAAAGATGGGTAAGTTCAAAGCAGTCTGGGGGCTTGATTATGTATGTTGCTAAAGTGCAGTAAAAACTGGCGTCAAAGAATGTTTCTGAGTTTGTGTACATGAAAGTAACCAAGTGCTAAGAAGAAGGAGTTAATTTAACAATATTTGGAAACTAAAATCCCCTCTAAGCCACAGAACAATTTTGTCCATGTCTTTTCTCAACTCCTTTCTAATCAATTTGAACTCAAACCTGGTGGACTGAGTCTTTTGGAGTAGAGGCTAATGCTTTAATCTATATGCTGAGGCTGGCGTTTGCAGTTTCCCAGTGATTTTGGCCTGACCACTTAGTGCAGGGAGGGTTGGACCAATATTACCAGAGAGCAGCTGGATGATGGTCCAAGCAGCACCAGTGACCTGAAGATAAAAAGCCTGATGGTTCTTCCCTAGACCCACCAATTTCCTCAGAGATAAGCTTCTGATGGTAGACAGATTTTTTAAAATAAAAATAACATTTTGTCAGATTTGGTTTGCTCCCTCATTAGATCTGATGGCCATGTGTAAAATATGAGCCTGTGCTGCCTAAGTGGGATCTGTTAGTTTACACCGTAACTGCTGTAACCTGGAGGCGATAATATGACCTTAACAGATAGATAGGAACAACTTACTCAGCACTCCTCAAAGGCTGGAGAGGAGGAGCAGGCAGCTGACCCCAAATGCTTTAAAAATACTCCTCCTAGCAGTAATGCACTAAAGTAAACACTGAGGGGAAAATGCTGTGAAACAGTTTCATCAAGGACCAGTGTAATAACAGAGCAGCTTAAGTTAGGGCTAATTAAATTGTTTTAGCTACTAGAGGGATGGGATTTTCCAGCTGTGTGCAAGCCACAATAACAAACTTTTCTTAGGGTGCACATTCTTTCCTGATTCTTAGCTTTACACAACTCAAATGTTATTCTTGTCCATGACAGCCTCATCAGATATTTGGCTGCAAGGAACGCCTGCCTGGCTGCAATAGTCATGGAAGAAAGCAAGTGGGGTGAGTTAGATAAAGAATCCAGTGTCCTTGACAGCAGTGGGGTTTTGGGGGGTGAGATGGGGAGGAAGAAGGAAATGTTCCTGTTAGCACTTTTCTGTGAGATGCTCTATCTTGTTTTGGCTTTCTTAGCAGCATTAAGCCTGAATTTGCGATGCAGGCTTCTCTCATTTCCTTATATAATTAATTCTTATTCATTGGTGCAATCCTTTGAACTTCAATATTTTCAGAAGAGGATAAAAACGTTGGGCTCCTTTTTTAGATGCCTGTCTGGTGACTTTAATATAGGACGAAAATGTTGCTATGTCTCTCTTTGGAGAGCACTTCCTAGAAGTAAAATAAAGATTATTTATTAAGAGCTCACTGTATGTTTTAACAAAGGCAAAAAATTTTCATAGAGCAATAAACTGGTCAAAAGCTGGAGAACTTTTGACTGTAGAACAGTTATATGTACATGACCATAAATAAAGGCTTTAGTTTCTGATTTTAGTGACTAAGCAATACACTTCATAAGCAAGGGCAAAAGAGAGGGTCAGCTGTAGTTTCTAAATGATACGAAGAGTGACAAGGCTTCATTCATCGTGGTAAATAACAGCTTCGCTGTCCATGCTTTAGTTGATAAGATGTCCAAGACAGGCAGCTGTAGCTTTACTCACTTGCCAACCCAGTCAGAGAAAAAGCAATACAATTCTGTGAAATGAGTGACAGTGGTGCTGGAATTAATATGTGCTTGTGATCAAGAGCAACCTGATACTTTACACCTACATTCCACAAAGAAATTCTGCTGCCATGATCATTTTAAATGAGGATTTTTGAAGACACCAAGAGGGACAGAGTTGGAAGCACCAAAGCACCATGGTACTTAGTACAAAGTCACTGATCTGACTTTTCTACCCTACCCTACTCTATAAATTTCTATTAAATAGACCAGTGACCTATGCTAGATAAGAAGTGCAGAGAATTTTATCTTTTTTTTCCAGTTAAAATGAAAAAGCCTAAACTAATAGCATAGGCAAATATCAGCAAAGAGCTGAGCAAAGAATTTACAGCATATATGTTATTATCACTTAGTTTCTCTTGCTGCTTTTGGGACTATGCAAGTGTAAACTATTAGTCAGTGTCTATAATATTCCCCTTTGTGTTTGAGGCACAGGCAATATTTTAACTCTTACTGACTGTGATTGTGGAGGCTGGGTACTTAGCTCAGCCTGGAATCACTGAAGGGGCTAGTTCAGGAAGACGTTCCTGTTCCAGACTTTGGTGTAGTATTGTGCTCAACACAGAAGTATCCTGAAAATTTACATCAACTAAATGTTGCATGTAAATTATTTAAGCCAAGGCCTTACAAATGTGCATTGGAAGTTCATCAAACTTTTAGTAAAAGCTTAGAAAAAATCTGATAATACCAGTGAAGGTTTGTATTCAGGAGAATGGGCATCATTTTTCAGTTTATGTTGCTTGGGAAATAATTTAATCAGAGAAGGCCACTGATTTATTGGAATTAGAATCAGTGTATCAGGCTCTGTATTGCAAAATTTGCATTGATTTAAATATGCTACATGCTTACAGTATGTATGTGTAATTGTGAAGAGAGGTCTTCAGTGATATTTACATTTTTAATTATGGTAATTTATTTTGATTGAGCACATAGGCCCAAATTAGTCCAGTTTATCTGAGGCATCCCCACCAGAGGCAGAGCATCCCTTGGCTCCTCCTCAGAGCCTAATGTGGGGAACTGCTCTCTGGAAGTTCCTCTCATTCCTCAGACTGTACAGGGACCTTCACTGAAGAATATAAATATCCTGGGCTGGGCTGTTTATTTTACTGTCTGAATAAATAACCTAATTTGGAGCAAAGGTGCTTATGGTGCAAGTGTCCCTGTGCATAAGGTCAGAGTCAGATTCCCTTGGATGTTCTCTGAGGGATGAAACCTGCTGTGATTAGAAAGGTCCCAGCTGAAGTGAATGAAGCCTTAGTGATGTTTTTATTGGAGGATTTTTATAGATAATGTGGTTATTAGATTTTCTGCTATGGATTATTTCCCCATTCCTGTGCATTTCCTTCCTCAGCCTAAACTCTGTGCAATGCAGGTGGCATTCAATACCAGCCTCATGAGTGTACTTTACACTTTCCTTCCCATTCCACAACTTTGCGCCCCCTCTCCATTTCTACCTCTGCTTCAAAAGCAAGGACCTTGCCCTGCAGTGCTCTCAGGAGCCCAGATGTTTCAAGAGAGGCTGCAATATGTGGCTAACTACACAGAGCTACAGACACAGTTTTCTGTTGTTCGATTGTGAGATTATGAAGTGATAAATATTTCCCAGACACTGAGGAAAAGCAGATACTTTCCGTGAGAAGGTTACAGCCCAACAGCCAATGTATAGAGAGAGTTGTAAGAGCATTGATGCACTAATGGGGAACTTCTTAGACACCCATCTGTGATCCAGGTGTATTTCAGAGATCAGTTTAGCTATGAAGAGGATGGGGAACCCTCTGGATGATATGAGGAGAGAATCCCTAGAAGAAGGCATAGACACTTTTATCTGTGAAGGTAAGAAAAATGTGCCAGGGCTAAGGGAGAGGAGAAAGGGACACGAAGTTCAAAGTCAGTGAGCGCCAGAGCAATCAGAGCCACGTGCAGGAAGATGAGATGGTGTACGGATGTGATGAAAGGAAACCACGTCTTTGAATCAGCACATCCCCAGGCAAGGATTATTAATTTTGGGACCACAGTTTTCCTTGGTCACCAGTTAAGCCATCCTTTCCCCATTGTATGGAGGTGTTTTAAAAGGGTCCAGCTCCTCCCTGAGAACCACTGAGAAAGCTGGAAGGGTGCCATTCATGCTTGCCTTGTGCAGGAGCATTTCAGTTCCCTCCCTGTAGAGAGAGGAGCCACTTGTCAGAATTCCACAAGGTCCTGAGAAATGTAAAGTGAAACAGACCCAGATGTCTGTCTTAGAGATGAATCAAAAGTTAGGGAGATCAGCAACTGTGGAAAAAACTGATCCCTTCCCTCTGCCTTCTGTTTCTATAAATGCATTAACACGATATTTGAAAGGTGATACAGACCAATTAGTGTGTAAACAATCACTTTAGTTTCTTTTATTTAGCTGAGTCCACCAAGGTAAACAAGTGACAATTATTCTGCATTTTTCAACTGCTGGTGAATAAAACAGACACAGTGAACTGCTTGAATGAACAAAAAAGTAAGTCTCCCTTGTACTTCTGTTACTTAACTGCATGCAGCTGTTCAGAGGTATGCCGTGCCATCAGAGTCGTAGACTTTCTCTGTTCACCTTTGACAGTAAAGTGGAATTTATCTTCAAATAATTCTTGCTTGTGGCTCATTTTCTGCCAGGTCCTGGGAAGCCAACCTGAAAAAAAAGACATTTAACAACACAGCTAGAAGGACCAGCTGTAAGACTTCATGGGCAAGTGAAAAAAAAAAATCTCTGTATTAACATTAATGTTTTTGCTGTAAGGAATATAAATGTTAGAGAGTTCTGAAATTTAAAATTGCATTTGTGTTAAAATAGAACTATTTTTGTGAAGTGGGAATAACATTTAATTCAGGACTCAAATACTTATCTCCCTCTGAAGCCTCTCCATCTGCATAAATGAGGGATTCTATTCTGTGATGTCTAGCTTGTCCACACAAATATACTTGACAAGTGTGCTAAAGAGCTACAGGTGAAAAGCACATTCACAGGAAACAGCTGAATTCCAATTTATTTAGGGCTTTTTGTATTAACTGGACACTTATATGCTTATTAATGTGTTATTAAAAACTGCATTTTCAGAGAAGATCTATAACTAAAGATATCCCTATCTGAAAAAAAAATCAATAGAGTAAAAATAAAAAATGCTATGGAAATGTAGAACTGATTTTAACTGCTAAGAGATACTAATACCTTCATAAGAACTGTAAACATGGCAAAACTGATGAGAAAAGTATTCATGTTTCTGCAGTACTTAACACTTACAGAAGCTAATATGGAGTTCACACTAAACACTACAAGTGCTGCAGGTTCCTTTGATGAGGAGCTTCAAAAGTCAAAGCATTTTCTCCCTGCACTGCAGAAATCTTATCATTTCTATCATCTCCCAAACCAGTTCACTGTCCAGTAGTGATGTCTGCAGAACCTGGGGAACAGTTTTGGCTGCAAATCTCCATTACCCATGGTTGGATCATGATTTAGGTACGGGCGTGACCCGGTTAAGGGCTGGAAGATGCCACCAGCAGCTCCACCTCTTGCTGCTGTTGTCTTCTGATCGGCTATTGCGTTCCAGCTGACTGCTGAGTTGAGGGTACCCAGCACAGAGGTACCAGTGAGTCTGCAAGGCTGCAGGATGAAAAGCCTTGCAGGATGGTGTTGAGGTGATAGGGTGGTTAAGCAGAGGTGCTCTTGAACATCAGTCTTAGTGCCTGGAATGAAATTTGCAGGAAAGTGTAGACAAAACCAAAGACATCATAGGGAATGATAAAAATTGGCAGTGAAACCCAGATTCTCTAATTGAAGACTCGGGGTAACAATGGGGGCAACCTGGATTTCTTTTTGTCTCCAGAGCAGGACAAAAAGAAAGTCACAGGGATGAGATTTTCGGCTGTTAAATTTAAAGGACTTCTAAAACTGCGAAGATCCTGAAACAAAAGGATCAATAATGTGTCTTGGCCCTTCTTGAGGAGTGCACAGCATCACACAGGGCTGCTCATGCTTTCTGCTGTAGGACAAATGAGCAGTGCACTGAAAAAATTAATTGTGTCCCAGAATGCTGCAGCTACAAATGAGATGATTTTTTTCTTTCTTTTCCCAGGAAACCCACTTATGCATCACACAGATGGAAAGTACTTCTAAGATTAATATATGAACATCTCCCCCTTCCCCATAGTCAGACCTAGTGAGATAATTAGGGGCTAGAATGGGATAAGCCTTATAATAGGTTTAAGGCATTTCATGCAGGATATCCATGACTCATTAGGCCATTGTTCTCCACTGAAGTACAAAATCTTTCTCTTCATACAAGGTATTTCTTAGCTGTCTATTACATTGACATCTAAGCACTGACTTTTTGGTGTTCATGCCTTATGTAACAGACAGCTTATAACAGTAATGCAAATAGGTAGGGAATGACTTTACAGTGTTGTTGGCACTTTACACTATGCAGGAACTATTTTCGTCACTATAAGTAGATAAAAGACAGCAGAAGAATAACCTCCAGTGAAATCAGCCCTGCTTTGGATAGCATCCCTGCAATACTTTGTCACAAGAGAAAGAAGTGCTTTCATTCTCACAGGAAAAATGTCATACCCAACAAAACTCCAGCTGTCCTGCCTCTGTGCTTTTCCAAGTTTCTGAGAAACACACATTTCACCCGTAAAAGGTATTGGGTTAATCTTCTTTAAATTAAGTAAAACATGTTAGCAAAGCCTCATATGAAATACAATGTCAGATGGGCAGCTGTACTTCAAGAAAGGTTTGAGTGAGAAGGTTCACAAGACCAACAGCAGTTACCACAGAAAACACTGAAGTACAGAAAGAGCTTTTAAAAGAAGAAAGATAGAGAAATTAAAAGATAATACACTTCAAATACATAAAAGCATGATGCATTATGAAATATAATTATTGAATCTTCCAGCTATAAAGAAAAATGCATGGAAAGAATTCTTAGGAGTCTAATAAACAAAAACAATACTTCTAGTTTAGGAAGTCCCAGGCCAAATTAAGGTGAGGGGACATTTGGGGGAACTACCTCTATGCTTGACCTGCTTTTTTACACATCCCAAAGTATATCTTCTTGACCCTATAGGAGTAGGAATTAGATGAACATTTCATCTGACCCTGAATGTTTCCTATTTTCATTTGTTGCCATTGTCTGAAATAATACTTTGTGATAACAAATGTACTTAAAAACCTCATTGTTTCACCTGCCACTGAAGCAGTTCAAGAAATCAGTCTACTATAATGAGTGGTTTGTGATCACAAGATCTATTTTCCCTTCAGTCCAAGGACCATGAGGAGAGCTGTATATTTTTATTTTTCCTTTTTGTGGCTTGCCTGGCCACTTTGATGTGTTCCAGGATATTCATCTCACATCACACTTTCTGTCACACTTCAGAAGGTGTTGGGGCTTCTTTCTATCAACCAAGCACCCTGACAGAAAAATGTTAAGAGTACTTGTAAACGTTTGCCTTACGTGTTTCATATGATTCTTTCTCTAGACTTTTCTTAAAAGGGACGTGAAAATTTATTGTCCAATGGTCTCAGCATCTTCTATATTTCTGCAAGGGTTACAATTTTCTTCTTATTCCCTTGTCTTTCCTTTAATGTTACAATTCTTCCCTGGATAAGTTGTCAGTGATTGCAGTTCCTTTCTTGCAGCATATGGCTAAAATAATAGTGCCGCTCTCTCAGAGCAGAGTCTGAAAGACTTTGGAGAAGCTTGCAGTGGCTTTTAAGAAATGGCCTCCAGTGATTTATAGTCATGTTCCACTTGAATAGCTTCCTGCTCCTGAAAGAGCTGGTTGAACTTTTCATGCACCAACATCACCACAAGACATTTCTTTCAATTTGGGCCTAACTTCATTCTATCCAAGTTAGTGTCACTTAGGCAAAAACTAGAGGCTTTCATAGGATGGTGCCTCATCTCTCGCCGCTGTGTCATGATTTTTATCTTTACCTTTTCATCCACATGATAAGTATTTTAGAATAGGTCACTAGTTCTCTGACATATGGGATAAATGAATCATGTTGAAGAAACCTCTGTTTTTTCCATTCTTCGGTCAATCAGTGCCTCAGAATTTGCAAATATCTGAAGTTTATGGAAGATATTTTGAGATTTGTTATAGTGTTTCTGAATTGTTTTATTATCTTCACTTAGGTTTTGTAATGAGTTTGCCTTTCCGAGGCCTGTATCCAAAAATAATCAAAATTTCATATTTATCCAGTTCTAGATAAACTGTCCATACTCTTTCTAGCTGTTTCAAGGATCTGTGATCCCAGTCTGACCCTGCTGTCTCCCAGCTGGGCTCTGGGCTGCCATCGGCTGTTTCACTAATCCATCCAAGCCTTGCCTTGCTGACTGCATGTTCCCTCTCAGCAGCCGAACACTGTTGTTGCCACACTCACCTGATTGCTTTGCCTATGCTACAGGGATGTAACAACCACCCCATTCATAACAGTTGTCAGCATCCTTTTCCAGATGAAGCAATTGGAAATATTTCTGCCTTTCTTAAATTGGCAATAGTGCTTACATTTTTTTAATGTTTTATTTATCTCCTATCTTTGTATTTATGCATTTGCTTTTGTAACAGTTTAATACATCTTTCTTACAATTTCCATATTTATGTAATGGCCAGGTTTGAGTTAGAACAGAGCTGATTCAGTTCCGTGATTTCACTTTTTAGCTATGTCTCTTCTAAGTGACTCTACTTTTTGAAGTTAACAGCATATTTTTGCAGACAGTGTCTGCTTCTAGCAGTCATAATGCTTGATGTTTAGAGTTACTACCAAGGACTGGTGTGCAGAAAGTCTTTTGCTTATACTTGCCCCTGTAGAGACCAAGGTCAGTGCTTAATCTTGTGTACCATGTTTGTGGGTGCAGAAAGTGAAAGGCCGCACCTGCGGGGAGCAGCGGCCAGGACAGGTGACCCTAAACTGACCAACGAGGTATTCCATCCCATACACATCATATTCAGTATAAAGCTGAGGGATCACGAGGGTCAAACTTTTTTCTTCAATGGCCAGTGCCCGAGGAGCACTTTGTATTTTCTGCCTTCAATCCCAATCCATGTGTTCCTGAATCCAGTTCCAGAATCCAGCTTCTGAATCCAGTCTCAGAATCCAGCTTCTGAATCCAGTCTAGGATTCCGCCAGTGCCTGCTCCAGAGCATCAGTGATGACAGTGGTATAATTGTCATCAGGGCTTGGTTTTGATACTGGTTTTGTATATATTTCATTTTATTGTTATTATTTTAATTAAAGCTGTTTCAGTTTTCTTTTGCAATCTGTAAGTCTGTCTCTCTTATTTCTTTTCTCTTCCATTTGGGTAGCGAGAGGGGTTAATAGAGAGCATCTGCCATTCGTCTACTGGCTGGCCCAGCCCTAAGCCTTGACATATATATTATTTGATGGTCTACTTCTGTGCCTGACTCATATGCTCTATATTTGGTTTTGAGCTTATTTAGTTGCTCTGCATGTAGCTCTTGGTTGATTTATTGTGGGCTGTCAGAGCATTCCCATTTGAGCTCCTTCATACTTCATGGCTATGATTAATCTATCACAACATTGGCTCATATTTTAAGATTTGATCATTAGTCAGACATTTTGCACAGGTTGGCAATATACTTACTTTGTAAGTATAGTCTTTCAATAATTTTCATTTGTCTGGACTGAAAATAGTTTTGGACCATTGCTGGGATTTTACATAGATACTTCTGGTCTATTATCCAGATGGCCAAGGTCTGCCAAAGTATAAGACACCTTTCCTTATCACTATTAATAACGTAGCTGTTCTTGCTTTGTTCCATTTCTATCTTCATTCAGATTTTCTTTTTGTGTTGAGAAAATTTCCATTTGAAGAAGACTTTCCTTTCATAGCTAGATGCTTGATGGTGGGGTTTTAAATACAGCGCTATATTTTGATTAATATTTTTGGTTTACTTTTACTTTTATACATTAGCTTGTGGATAAATGGTTGAGGGGAGAGTCAGTTTGTCCTGTTAGTAGTCGCACTTACCTGGAGGAGCTGCCTTTAAATATTAGTGTTGTTGTTAAATTGGGGCAAAATTAAGGCTCTATTCTTCCTTTCATGTATAGTATTCTTTTAACTTCAAGATTTACTGGAGGTGAATATTCTAAATTCTCAACTTTATCTTATTCATTAATATTATACAATATAAAGATTTTTATAACAAGGATACCTTTTATAGTTTGGTTTAGTTAGGTTCAGTTTTAATTGGTGAAATTTGACATATGTGCTTTTTCCAAGACTACCTCTCTCTTCCATGTTCCATGGCCATACTTTCTTGCCTATTTATTTCACTCTTTTCCCTCTCTTGCTTCCCCTCAAAATATTTCTAGTCAATTCCAGACTGGCCATCATATCTTTACACTCTCTCCTAACACCTCTCTCTCTCTCTTCTGGGGAGTTCACAGAATCATAGAATGGTTTGGGTTGGAAGGGACCTAAAAGATAATCTAGTTCCAACCCCCCTGCAACGGCCAGGGGCACCTCCCACTAGACCAGGTTTCTCAAAGCCCCATTCAACCTGGTCTTGAACACATCCAGTACTGGGGCATCTACAGCCTCCCTGGGCAACCTGTTCTAATGACTCACCACCCTCCGAAGGAAAAACTTCTTCCTTACATCTAATCTAAATCTCCCCTCCTCCAGTTTGAAGCTATTACCCCTTGTCCTATCACTAATAGCCTTCATAAAAAGTTCCTTTCCAGCTTTCTTGTAGGCCTCCTTCNATGCAGGAAAAGAGAGGCAGGAAGAGCGTTGTGCTGGTTCAGCCATCATCATTTTATGCTGCCATCAGTTGCCTGATCACACAGGACAACACTGAACTCAGCAACATCCCCTCACAAGGCTTCTTTCAGACAGTCCTGCCATAAGTTCCTGTGGGCTCAGCTCCTCCGCTGCCCACCGTGGTGCCAGCATCACCTGCTGGACATAACGGACAGAGATGGCTCCCTTAGTGGCCCTTCACATGGAAGAACACCACCCAGAGAGCTTAGCAAGATGCAACCAGCCCCAGCAGAAGCCACACCCAACAGGAAGCTCCTCCAACTGCTCAGCTCCTGCTTAAAATAGCCCTGGCCTTGCCCACTGCCCCAACCACAACCACCTGGGTGAGGGCAGAGCCACAGGTGGACCAGGTTCTGCCTCCAGAACATGAAGCCAGTAAGAAAAACAAAACATTCTGCTAGGTTGTGACTCATTCACAGGTCAACTCCAACTTGGGGCCAACAACTCAGGCCCCAGCACTTCAAAGAGGCATCCTTGTGATTGCAATAGCTGGGGATGTGGAGAAGGAAGCCAATATAAATTTGAAGATTATAGCTTGTCAGATAAACTACAATGCTCAAAAATAAATGTTCATTTAAATAATTGATTTTCAATAGCAATGACTTCCGCCAAAGCCTAAATCATCCCATTACTATTGTATAACATGGTCTTTGTAGCCTTGCAATGTCACTTTGCTCTTTTATTAGTGTTTATATTAACACATCTCTACAGCTTGAAGTCAACAAAACTGTTATTCTCTTTTGCAGATCATTCTTATGGATTCTTCATACAAGGCTAGCAGTAATTTTCATTTCTTATTCACATCTGTCTCTTCTGAAATATATAACTACCTATGGCAAACTGTAGTCCACTAATTCTATTGACTCAAGGCAGCAAAAAAGGAAAAAAAAAGAATAAGAAAAAGTTGGCTTAAAATCTTTTATTACTCAAACTAATTTCTTGCATACATGACAACTCTGACAAGTTAATTTTTGTTTATTTTAATTGGAATTTTATATTATACAGGCACCTATGATTAATCTGTCACCCTGGACACATAAATTATACAAATTTAAAATTTAGAGTACTCACTTTAAATACAATTCAATCAAACTTCTCTAAGATTCTCTCCAGAAAAAAAGCACAGCACGTATTTTTACAGCTATTTCTAATATACATTGCTATTAATAGGGAACACTACAAAAATAAGTTGAGGGCATGCTGAGCTATAAGACAACATTTAGATGACAGAGAATTGATTTTCTATAAAGTTGAGGGATTTTATAAAAAAGTAAATAAAATCTTCAGGGAACAATTTGCAAATGAAATATGTGAAATAATTGGATGTCTGTAAGTCACATATCGATTTGATTTTCATAAACACATTTGCTTGTCAATACTTTAAGTGATCATTGCTCAGTCTTCTTGAAAACATCAAAGGGGGTAAGACAATTATAGCAGCAACATCATTAGGACTGGACCTCCTGGAAAGTTGGAGCTGAGAAATCTGCTTTTCCTGTTGGAGTTCACCTTACACATCCATGAAAAATTGATACAATTTATTCTGTCCACAGGGAGCCAATATGGGGCTGATTTGGGAGCCTTGTGTTGCTGAACTGTGGTGGATGAGACTTCCTGTATGTCTCCAGGTTCAGAAGAATGGGATAACCGCCTTCTGTCAACTCATCACACTCTCCTGCCAGGAGGACAAGACACACCAGGTTACAGCATAAGCTGTACCAGGAGTACACCAAAAGCAGGGCTGGGTGGGAGCAATTCCTTCCCCACTCTCTCTTTCTCTGTTATGGGAGTAAACCATATGTATTTTTGAAATGGCCATTGCGACCAATATTGAACTGTGCTACAGGATATAATAAATTTTTTTGAAGTTCAGTATGAACTAACGACAGTTTATCCATTTTGTTGTAAGAGATGTTAAGATGCAGTTATCAGAAAAAAGTTTCTCAGTCCTGTTTTTCAAAACAGATCCATGAAAAAATTAATATTAATTTCAACCTTATATTGCAACCAGATTAGATCTATTATTTTCAGCAGTATCACCACCTAGAAGAATTTGAAGCAGGAGGCTGTGGAAGAGACATGGGTAAGTAGTTCTTTAGTAACAAAGCAATTTGCAGCACTCTAGTTGCCCCTAACAGAGAATATGAAAGTCACGAATTGCAGTTAGGTGATATATTATTTATAATATACCTTAGCCACTTCCTTCTTCTGTGCTCACTAATCCTTCTGCCCCAGGATTGTAATCCACCAGATTAAGCAGACAGGTAAGTGGTATGCAGGGTAGGTGAGAATGGATCCTTGTCTCCTGCAGATGTACTGTTTTCTGCCCAAACTTCTTCCATCCAGAGGGACCTTGATAGGCTTGAGAAATGGGCCAGTGCAAACTGCATGAGCTTCAACAAGTCAAAATGCAAGGTCCTTCACCTGGGTCGGGCCAACCCTAGGCACAAATACAAACTGGGTACAGAGTGGGTTGAGAGTAGCCCTGAAGAGAAGGATTTGGGGGTGTTGATAGATGAGAAGCTCAACATGAGCGCTGGTGCAGCCCAGAAGGCCAACCGCATCCTGGGATGTATCAAGAGAAGCGTGGCCAGCAGGTCAAGAGAGGTGATTCTCCCCCTTTACTCTGCTCTTGTGAGGCCCCACCTCAAATACTGCGTCCAGTTCTGGTGTCCCCACCAGAAGAGAGACATAGATCTGTTGGAGCGTGTTCAGAAGAGGGCCACAAAGATGATCCAAGGGCTGGAGCACCTTTGCTACGAGGACAGGCTGCGAGAGCTGGGGTTGTTCAGTCTTGAAAAGAGAAGACTTCGGGGGGACCTAATAGCTGCCTTCCAATACCTGAAGGGAACCTACAGGAAGGCTGGGGAGGGACTTTTTACAAGAGCGCCCACTGATAGGACAAGGGGTAATGGGTTTAAGTTGAAGGAGAATAGATTTAGATTAGATTTTAGGAAGAAATTCTTCAGTACGAGGGTGGCAAGACTTTGGAATAAATTGCCCAGAGATGTTGTGGCTGCCCCCTCCCTGGAGGTGTTCAAGTCCAAGTTGGACAGAGCCTTGAGTAGCCTGATCTAGTTGAGAGGCGTCCCTGCCCATGACAGGGAGGTTGGATTAAATGATCTCTAAGGTCCCTTCCAACTTGGGCCATTCTATGATTCTATGATTCAATATAAGGTACAGCATGAACGTGGATCGGTCCAATCTGACATTTAAAATAAAAATATCACAACCATGAAGACAGTGTTTTGTTGCTCTGCAACTCTACAAATAGGACCTACATCCCTTCAGAACACATATTTTTTCAGTTTTTCACTTTGAGTCTCAGAAAACCTTGATAGAATGTCTATTAAAAGTCAGATACCTTAAAGCTTCTTTAGGTTCTTCTTAGTTGGCTTTCACTGCTTTATGCAGTTGAGTTCCTGGTGAGAGAGGCATATAGCTTTGTAAGGTAAGAGTTAGAAATGAACTGTTTCAAGCAGCTCTTTCAAAAAAAATGTTATTAGAATACTTTTTCCAAGTTTCTGGTGCAACTCATGCATACACAACACGTTACCATATCTTCACCAACATGACTGTGTTAGCTACCAACTAAGAAAGTCATGATACACTGCTTTTGTTGTGTGAAAAGGAAACCAAAAATGGAAAAAAAAGAATGAGAAGTTCTAGAGAAAAACTCTTCTGTCTTACCACGTTCAAAAATGTGCCATTATATTCATTCAGAAAGCTTAACTTTCATACCTGACTCTTTCAACTGCTGAACTATGGAATCCCAAAAGGCAATGGTATTTATAGGATTTGTAACTTTAAGATTGGAAATGTTTACAAAAGAAACATTAGAAAATAACTCTTGCAACACTAGGCTACTGTTTTGTAAATTGGTTCAAAACATACTCAGAAGATAGAACTCTTGTATGTCCTAGTCTTAGTCTTTGAATAGCTTAGTGCCTCTTCCATCTCCCTTATGGCTGCAAGCAAATGCAAGATCAAAGCAGAGGAGGAGGAGTCATCTTGTAGTCGGCCTCTGTTTTGCATTGGCAACCATAAATGCTGTTAATTGCTACTTAACTACTCAATCCAGATTGTCAGGAACTTGGTGTGAAAAACTGAAAAATGTTTGAATTTGTGTTAGATATCATTTTGCAATTCTACATTGGTTTCTGGGAAAAAAAAAATATTAAAAATTGTAAAATCCTTTAAAGGGAGCCCTTGGTCTCATAAATCTCGCAAAAAACAGGAGTAACTATGTTTTCTTAAAAAAAAGTTTTTCCATCCTCCTTTTTTCTCATTGAAATACGTATCTCCAATATATTTAATGAAAGAGCAAGATGTGGTTTAGGCTGTATGGAAGGCAAAGATTTACAGCAGATCTCAGACAGAGAAGCTGTCCTTTCCAGAGCTCTAGCACTAAACTACTACCTACTCATGATCATTTTATGAAGTACATGCATGCTGTTTGGGTAACAATGTCAAGCAGATTAAAAAAAAATTATATATATAT
>VZZY01001061.1:0-25135 GCA_013400335.1 Eurystomus gularis | reverse complement strand
AAAAAAAGCTGCAAGCTGCAGCAAGAAGAAGAAATTGCAACAAGAGGCCATTGGAAGCTGCGTGCTGCAGAAAGCCACGCCGCAGAAGGCCGCGTTGCCAGGAAAAGCCCCTCCAAGCTGGGAGCACCATACTGAAGAAGAAGTTGTGCCGAAGAAACTGCACCAAAAGCTGCAAGAGAAAGAGAGAGAGAGAAACTCCAATCGCACCGAAAAGCTACAAGCTGCTGACATCACTGGAAACAGTCCAGGTCTGCCGGTCGGGCATCGTCGCCGTTCCACGGAGACCATCACCAAAGGCCGAAAGGACACGTGCACCCACACACACGCACCATCCACACATACAGGTCGTATCTTGACATAATTAAGTCCTTATTTGCCCTTATCTCTCGGTGGGTGAGAGAGGGAATGAATGGGTGGGCGTGGTGTACTTTAATACCGTAATATTTCCGTAGAGTAAATAGGGTTTTATTAGAATATATTTAGTAATAAACTTGTTAGATACTCATTTCGGTCTCCGCGTTTGTTTGCGAGCCTGGTGGGGAGATGTCCCAATTTACCCTCAACCCTTCTCCCTTTGGGAGGTGGTCGGACCTCTGCGCGCCCGACCCCGACATGTGTATAAAAACCTAATGGGAGGGAGTGAAAAAGAGAGTGTCAGATTCTTCTTGGTGTGGCCCAGTGAGAGGAAAAGAGGCAAAGGGCATAAATTGAAACACAGGAAATTCCATTTTAAAATTATAAGGATGGTCATAAGGAGCATTCATAATCTCAAGCTAATGAGATGTGAGAGTGATCCAACACTGGGAGGCATTGCCTAGAGATATACAAATCTCCACTGGACATGGCTCTGAGCAACCTGTTTTAGGTGACCTTGCTTTGAGAAGAGGATTGGACTAGTAAATTTTAAGTGGCCCTTTCCAACGTCAAAAGTTCTGTGATTAGTTCTGTGATTCTATACATAAATTATTTTTACATTTTTTCAATAGGAAAAACCTTTCCCTCTGTTCCTTTTTCATAAATTAATATTGCTTTAAAGAGAAGAAGAAAAGAAGAAGAGAAGAAGGTAGGCCCTCTCCCGAAGGGAAGAGAAGACCTGGTCGTGAGGGATATGGAGAAGGCTGAGGTTCTTAATGACTTCTTTGCCTCAGTCTTCACCAACAAAGGCTCTAGCCACATCACCCAAGTTGCAGAAGGCAAAGGTAGGGAGTGGGCAAAGGAAGATCAGCCCACTGCAAGTGAAGACCATGTTTGAGACCATCTAAAGGACCTGAACGTGTACAAGTCCATAGGACCTGACAAAATCCATCTGTGGGTCTTAATAGAACTGGTGGATGAAGTTTCAAAGCCGTTCTCCATCATACTTGAAAATTCATGACAGTCTGTTGAAGTTCCCACTGGCTGGGAAAGGGGAAACATAACCCCCATTTTCAAAAAGGGAAAAAGGAAGACCTGGGCAACTACAGGCTGGTCAGTCTCACCTCTGTACCTGGCAAGATATTGGAGCAGATCCTCCTGAAGGCTCTGCTAAGACACATGGAAAATGGAGAGGTGATTGGTGGCAACCAGTATGGCTTCACCAAGGGCAAATCATGCTTTACAATTTTGGTGGCCTTTTATGATGGAGTTACAGCATAGATGGATAAGGGAAGAGCAACTGATGTCATCTACCTGGACTTGTGCAAGGCGTTTGATACTGTCCCACGTGGCATCCTAGTCTCTAAGTGGGAAAGATATGGTTTTGATGGATGGACTATTTGGGGGATAAAGAATTGGCTGGATGGTTGGACCCAAAGAGCTGTTGCGAACGGCTCAATGTCCAAGTGGAGACCAACAACCAGTGGTGTTCTGCAGTATTGGGACTGGTACTATTTAATATCTTTGTTGGTAACATGGACAGTGGGATTGAGTGCTCCATCAGCAAGTTTGCAGATGACACCAAGCTGTGTGGTGTTGACATGCTGAAGGGAAGGGATGCCACCCAGAGGGATCTTGACAGCCTTGAGAGCTGGGCCCATGCCAACCTCATGAAGTTCAACAAGACCAAGTGCAAGATCCTGCACCTGGGCTGGGGCAATCCCAAGCACAAATACAGGCTGGGCAATAAGTGGATTGATAGCAGTCCTGAAGAGAAAGACTTGAGGGAGCTGGTTGATGAAAAGCTCAACATGAGCCAGCAATGCACAAGTGAAGCCCAGAAAGCCAATCATATCCTGGGCTGCATCAAAAGAAGCATGACCAGCAGGTCAAGGGAGGTGATTCTCTCCCTCTACCCTGCTCTTGTGAGACCCTACCTGGAGTACTGCGTCCAGCTCTGGAGCCCTCACTACAAGTAGGACATAGATCTGTTGGAGCAGGTCCAGAGGAGAGCCACAAAAATGATCAGAGGGCTGGAATACCTCTCCTACAAGGAAAGGCTGAGAGAGTTGGGCTTTTTCAGTCTGGCGAAGAGAAGACTCTGGGGACACCTTATTGTAGCCTTCCTGTATCTTAAGGGATCCTACAAGCAGGCTGGGGAGGGACTTTTCACAAGGGCTTGTAGTGACAGGATGAGGGGATGAAGGGTAATGTCTTTAATACGGAGAAGGGGAGATTTAGATTAGATGTAAGAAAGAAGTTCTTCACTCTGAGGGTGATGAGTCAGAGGAAGAGGTTGCCCAGGGAAGTTGTGTATGGTCCACCTCTGGAAGTGTTCAAGGCCAGGTTGGATGGAACCTTGAGCAACTTGGTCAAGTGGAAGGAGTCCCTGCCTGTGGCATTGGGGTTGGAACTAGATGATCTTTAAGGTCCCTTCCAACTCAAATCATTCTGCGATTCTGTGATTCTATAATTGATTGAAACATATCCTTAATTTCTTGGAAAAATATAAATAAAACTTTTTGCACAAACTTACCTAAGAATTCCCAGCTAATCTTCTTATATTCAAACCACTTGTTTTCTCTCGCTCACAGTAATATTCATACAAATATTCCATACAGCATCATAGTATTCATACGTTCTGCTTCATCATCTTTTATTCTAAAGATTTAAAAGTGCACAAAAATTGGACGTAAGTGGGATTGGTCTAAAATATGTCTGCTCTGAATGGCTGAGCAGTCACAGCAGTCCTCTTCAGAAACTCAAGAGATGCAGGGCAAATCCATTTGTGCTTTAAATGTTACCCTGGCAGCAGCATCATGAGCTGGTTCTTATTCCAGTCTTAAAACTAAATTTCAGTCTTAAAACTTAGTAGTCTTCAAACTTGATTCTTTTTCCTGTATTTTTTGTTTGTTTATTTCTTTTTGTTTGTTTGTTTTTTAAATTATATTTTTTTCATCTCCCTGGAAGAATGATTGTTTATTTCTTTCTTTGTTTCCCTGTTGCTATTTTGCTTTGTTCTTGCTTGCTGTTGCCTCTGGAATACAAATTCTGAGCAGACAAAGGAAGTGAGTTTTATTTCACTTCAACGTAGCAAAGATATTTACATGTAGCTTTCTGCTGTCCTCTTAGGTAATGGCCTGGCATTCTTGATCTAGCAAGAGTCATATATAACCTGAGTCCCGTGTCAACTCTGTCAGTCCTGTGCAGATGCCTCAGATACCAACATTTCACCGTAACAAAGTAGAATGCTAATATCCACTATTTTTTTTAGTATGTACATATACAATCATATTTACCTTTTGACCATAGCCTTTTAAAACATTTTTCTTTAAGCTCTTCAGTGTCATTTTGAATGTCTCTGTTTTATGTGACGTAAAATAGAATGTCTTTCAAAAGATACATAAGTAAGGTATGTACACTTCAGTAGCATGTCAGAAATTTCATATAGCAAAGGGTTAAGTAATTTATTTGTGAAGGTTAACACACCAAGCTGACATCAGATGCTTTAGAACAGGGCCTTATTTCATCATGCTATATTGTGCTTACTTATTTTAAGATAGAACTATTGGACTCCTTAATTAGCTGACATAATGCCCATAAATACTGAAGCATAAACAAGAAAGGTGGGGAGGGACTTTTTACAAGGGCTTGCAGTGATAGGATGAGGGGTAATGTCTTCATACTGGAAGAAGGTAGATTTAGATTAGAAATCAAGAAGTTTTTCACTCTGAGGGTGGTGAATCACTTGAACAGGTTGCCCAGAGAGGATGTGAATGCCCCAACACAGGATGTGAATGCCCCAACACAGTATGTGTACAAGACTGGGCTGGATGAGGCTTTGAGCAACCTGGTGTAGTGAGAGATATCCCTACTCATGACAGGTGCATTGGAACTAGATATCCTTAAGGTCCCTTCCAACTCAAACTATTCTATGATTCTATGATTCTGTGTAAGTTACTAACATGAAACCTGTATAAATATAGAACTAAATCAGAGCCTAAGATGCCTGGCTTAATCCCCTCCTTCCCTAGCTTTTGCACTGTTACAGACATGACAGGGAACTGAGCTCTGATTCAGTCTATCTTGTGGGCTGCATCTGTGGCTCCTGACAACACATCACCTCTTTGCTGAGCTGGTGGAAAAACCAGAGTTGATACTGTAATAAGTGCACTGCAAAAGATTCAAAGCTTTCACTAGACGGGAAATGAGCTCATTGCTAATGAAAAATAAGTATAAATATGATCTAGAGGAGACTCTTAGAAAGAAGGCATTTCTTTCAAAGTTTGGGCATCGAAGGTGTGATCCTGTGAAAAGTAAAGCCTTTTGAAGGGTTTTTGAAGCAACTTTCATGAAATTCTTTTCCAGTGTCTACCAACATCAGCCCTAAATCTCAAATGAAGGAAAATCAAGGGTAGCATTCTATGGGCTCATTCAGAACTGTAGTAAAGACATTTTTCTGTTCAGTTCTCAAAGTTACAGAGATGAAACAGAGTAAAAGACAGCTTGGACAGAGAAGAAAGAGAAATGAGATCTGTTACTGTTCTTAACCCCAACGAGACTGGCAGGTGGCCCAGCTGTTGGGAAGAGCAAACATGAAATTGCTCCTCCTTATGCTGAACATCATTACATTTGTTCGTATTTTTTCTACATATGCTTAGCTATTCAAAACGCTGCAGTGTTTTACAGGAATTACTCCTATTTATTAGACAGCCAGAGCCATTATTTTAAAAAAAAGTCAATGAGATGGTGTGGTGGTTCAGTAAAGCTGTGGGGGTTCAGTCCCTGCTGGGAGCTGAGCTACGTGGCCGCTGCTGCTGCCCCCCCACGTCGGACAAAAAAGTTTTAAAATGCCTTTTTGAGTTGAGATAAGGAGAATTTAAGACAATAACATACAGAAATAGTCACAGTAACAACAGCAATGACAACAGTGAGAAAAAACAATGTACAAAATGAGCAATACCATGTGGGTAAATGCATGGACCTGAGCAGAGCTGAGTGGAGGTTGGCCACGTAGCACCATGGGAACAGAACTAGCCCTGAGGCATGACATCAGCATGGTATGGAATAGCCTGGCCTCACTAAATTAACCCTGTCCTGGCCGAACCAGGACAGATGGAAATGAATATAGTGCATATTTATAAATGTGTGTGTGTGTATAAAATAACTGAGTTAAAATGTGAGATTTTACCACAGACCTGACAGAGGAGCAGATACTGCCCCTACTGTAAGCTCCTGTGATGTGTGCAGCTTCTGAGTGCAGGATGCAGCAATCCAGCGCTGATCCTGAGCTGTGCATCAACACTGCTTCTTCAGTTTGACACAACACCACCAGCTCCTTCAGGAACCACACTGAGGATTCAAACCAACCATGTTAACACCTGATCATGTTCAATGTGCTATACTCTACAGCATCATGGTCAGCTTTTTATTGTATTAAGCCCTGGCCACCAGTTGGTGGCTGGGACCTGTTTCCAGACCACTGTTTCCTTTACACAGTTTTCATCTAGTTCCTGGACATCTTCCTATATTCTTCTAACAACACTGAGCTTCTTTGGGAGATGGAGGCACAGGAGTTCCTTCCTGTGGCAGGATCAGCCCATTACTCTTGCATATAGATTCAAATGGGATCGCTTTTAAACATGATATGTTTGAATATAAATTTCACTTCAGTGTGGAATAACTTTTGTTAGTACAAACTACCAACAGATAAAACAAGAGATTGGTTTTTAAGTATTTATGTTTCTCAATACTTGGAAGCTTGGACAGTTTATGCTCATGCTTTGCTACTTTTACTAAATTTTTCCTGTATCTCCAAAAGAGATACATCAGCAAGTTTTAGAAGACACAGTGAAGTTTCCCAGTGTCTCTTAATGTAGATTTCATGAAAACTGTAGAAGATGATACATCATGGCACATGATGATCAAAATGGTCAGAATTGGCTTTAGAATCTAGAAATGTTAAGGATTTAATCAAGCTTATTTTTATGAGGCAGTAGTGAAAAAAATTGCTGATTTTAAATATTGCATTGTCCTAGAGGCAAAGAAATAGTAAATCTACTTCAGCTTCTCTTTATTATAGAAGATATACAAGGCTAGCTCTCTATGCAGTGTGCTTTCTTTGATTTGTAACAAAACTAATAGCAAGCTGAGAGGAAAATAAAAACATAACTGTGCAAATTTGGCCAGAAAAGTTTCTGAATAAATAAAATATTAAAATAACTTCAGCAATTTGACATGATTGCGAAGAAGTTTAGGGATTTTAGTAAATCTTAGCAATGGAAGCAATCTTTCTTTCATTCCAGGAAAGCTGTAAAAGTAGGTCCTATTACAGGCTACTGTGCTAACAAGTGCACTTGTGATAACAAATTCATTATACCAAAGGTGGTTACTAGTCATAGGAGTGATTCAAAAGAAATTAATTTTTTCTCTACTCAAAAGCATAATTTTGGCAGCTAAGTCAATCCTTTTACTCCCATAGTGACACTGAGATGCAGTGAGAAAAAGTTATGAAGGAACCCCTTATTCCTTGTATTCAATAGGTTGGTCATGCTGAAACCTAAATCAAGGCAGCTGACTGCACAGGGCACTGTATAAGGTACTGAGTATTTTCTCCCTGCAGCATAACAGGAACCCTTCAGGTTTGGGTGGCTAACTTCTGGGCACTGCAGTGCTGAAATCTCAGTGACCAAGATTCTCCCCAGAGCTCACTTTCAGTTTCTAGCTTGACTTGTTTACCCGTGTGAAAGCTGTACTCTTCACTAAGGTATTATCTACAGCTAACACCTCAGGCTGAAATCCAGCTCTGGCCTAGCCTCACATGGAAAGGGACAAGATGTGATCATTGTGGCTTAATTAGAACATAACTATATTAAAACAACACAGAGAAGGTCATATTATGACAACCATCTTTCTTTCCTTAATTATTATCATCTTGGGGAGAACGGAGGACAGATATTAAAAGGAGAGCTACAGGGGAACGTTTTCTCTCTGCTGACATAATATGACTATGGAGCCTTAAGAGCCTTCTGCTAACTTTGTATTCATCCATGGCTTACTAGAGGACTAGATTTCTGCTCTGCAAAAGTACCTGCACTGGATTTCACTCACAATTTGGACATCTTTCTCCACCTACCTGCTCACTGTTTCGGTACAGGAAAAATGGAAAAACAGGCTCTCACAGCATAAGAGAAAATTACAGCTTGAGCCTGGTAGGCAGAGAGGAAGTTTAACTATGCCCAAAGCAAATAATAAACCCTAATTCTGGTGTTATGTGTACCTTACAATGGACAAAAAAGCTATACCATTCTGATACCTCTTGGAACAGCAAATGTATGCCAAAAGTATTGATACACACCAGTTGCAGGATTGACAGGTTTCATAATTTCCTCTATGATCTCAGTTCTCATTCATAATAGGAATATTTGTTACTGCTAGCCTATACCAAGAAAGGAGCAGAGTATGAATACTCTTCTTGGTGAATTGTTGTTTCCTGTTATATCAATCAAACACAGTGCTAATAATCTGTCCTCTATCTTCCCTCTTGTTCTCCCTTTCATATGGCCCTTTCAGCTTCAAGAGAAGCCAGGGTAGAGTCTTTCTGTGAGTCAGAGATTTATTGAATAGAATATGTGTGAAATCTGGGGAACAAATGCCAAAATTCCCCCAACAATTAACCTGTCAATCAGCAATTCCCTCCAGTGTATGCCCTCCTCTTCGTAGGGCAGGAATTGTGGGGTGCTTTTCTCTCAGAGTTTTTACTGAAGCCAGTTCAAGCTAATCCAAATATTTCAGTATACGGTTTTCTACTAATAATTCCTATTGCATGCAGAGATTCCTTTTGACTCTCTAATTACTGATTTTTTCTTTTTGCTAATTAAGCTGTATATGTAATGAGGCATAAACTCTAGCTGTAGCAATCTGATTACTAAACTCAGGCAAACCAAAAAAAGAAAATCTTACTATTTCATTCCATATGTCACAATCAACAAATATATTTTTTATATGTTTTTAACACTTCATGAATTTTTTCAGCATCTGTCCATCGATGGCTAAGACACAAGTTTAAGTCAGCATAACCAAGGTTTAACCCTATTGCTCTCTAAATAGAAGAGAGTGAAGGATACTTAAATTTTTTTTTTCCTTTGTCCTTCAGACAAAGCTTATATTCTGTCATCTGCAAATTTAATGACTGTCTAGTGAAGACATGCCCTTGGAGTCCAATCTATGAGCAACCTAGAAGAAAGTTTAGACTACAGCAAATGTTAGGATCTAAGGAGAGATAAAAGTACTTTTAAGTCCCCTTTGTAGTGGTAAAACTGATCATAGAATCATAGAATAGTTCAGGTTGGAAGAGACCTTAAAGATCATCTAGTTCCAACCCCCCTGTCATAGATAGGGAGGATGGCTCTGTTCTGCTTCTTTTACCAAGAAACTTTGCTCCCTAAACATGAACACTATTTGACTGCTATCAAATTATTGGTAAATCTGAAGTGGAACATCTGTAATGCCAACAGGTTTTTCTATAGAGTTGTAAATGCCTGCCTCCAGCAGGACATCAAGTTGGGTTATGTTTATTGAAGATTTACTTTCAAGTCACTAGGAGTAGTAATGATAAGTCACATTAAAATTCCATAATGATGCTTCATTACCAGCTATCATCACCATTAACACATTGTTATTATTTTGTGTATATGCATGTAACCACTTGTATATCTGCCAAACTTGATATATCACCTTATCACCTTTAATTGTTATGAATGATTCGAGAAAGAATATGGTTAGAGAATGAAAAGAAGAGTGGAAAAAAATAGATTATCTTACACTTCCATGTTACGTCCTTTCCCTTGCAGGTTTTTGTTATTGTTGTTGCTGGTTTTTGTCTTCTTTTGTGTGTTTCTGATATGTAGAGTTTCTTGCATTATATCTCTGTCCTGGTTTGGCCAGGACAGGGTTAATTTGGTGCAGCCAGGCTATTCTATACCATGCTAACATCATGCCCCAGGGCCAGTTCCGGTGAGGAGGCAGTTCCGGGTTTGGCGGTTCGGCACACACGTGTGTGCTCGGTCCGTCCCTCCGTCCCCAGTATTGTCTTTTTTTTCTGTGTACTGCTTCTTTCTTACTGTTGTTATTGCCTTTGTTACTGCAATTGTTTCTTACGTGTTTCTGTATTAAACCTTCCTTATCTCAACTCAAAAAGGCATTTTAAAACTTTTTTTTCCCTTTCACTGTCTGCGGCCCACGGCGAGGGGGGGGGTGGGGTGGGGAGCAGCGGTGACAGCCACACAATCAGCTACTGCAGAGACCCGCCGCGGCTTTACTAAACTACCACAATCTCTCAAAATCAGCTGAAAAAATTTTAGTGACATAAAAAATTGATTTTCCCTGATTCATCTGAGTTTGCTAGAGCCAAACAGTTTTTTCACAGTTTTCTTCCACTTGCATTAAATTTGGGATTCTTTAAAAATATTCAACAAACAAGTGCTCTTCATCAGGGGAACAATGAACATGATATTACACTAGGCAATCATGCTTCATAGTCAACAATCAATCCAGACTGTTTTGATTACAGATATCTATGACAGTTATAAATAACTAGGTAGGATAATGAATTATATATAGGAAGCCAGCATTTTGCTTCTCATGGGAAAGATTCACTAAAACATCTTAATCCTCTATGCACCTCTTCAACTCCAATGCTTTCTTCATCTGCACTGTCAGATGTCGTGTACACTTAGAAGGATGTTCCTCTAGAATTGTTTTATCACAGACTGCCTTTTACAGTCCTCTCTATTGTGAAAACCTGTAAACCCTCACATTGCACTGCCTGAAAAAGTTTTATTGCCAGTCAGATCTCTTTCTATTTACTATCTGCTGCAAAACATTAATGTTGAAAATCTCATTTCAGATGTGCATGTGTCCCCTTTTTTTTTCTTCTGGGAGAACTCTAAAATATGATATTAAATTTTGTGAATGTCAGAAACTGTTATTCTTTTCAGTACTCAGTCATCTGTAGAAACATCTGCTTCTATCCGTGTCTCCTGTGTAACCCAAAAACATATATATAGGATAATTTTTCAGCATTTCCAGATATGTTAAATGACAGTAAAATTTGAACTGAAGAAGCATTCGGTCTCAAATTCTTCAATTTTCTTTTCTAAATCTGGTTTTAAGCTTGGCAATTTGCAACATTCTTTTCATTTAGCTGTTCCCTGGTACCAAGGTATAACAAGCGATTAACCTTTTGCATTTGCCTTTGAAATTAATGTATGCTGTGGAATGCTCTTGCTGTTATATTGACTAGCTTTGCATTAGTGCATTTTAACATTACTCACTCTTTTCAAGTCTTACAACTAATTTTCTCCTCTTGTTGCATCCCTCATGCAGGCAGGTGCAAGAAACAGTCCCCTTATTGCCCTGATCTGGCATTTCATTGTAGGGCTCTGCTGCTCCCATATAGTCTGTATGCTTGTAATTTATTTGTATGGAAATCAAGAGCTGCACAGATGGAATGAAAAGAGAGTCTGGGCCACCACCAGTCTTGGAAATGGCTAGTTGGGGGAATGCCTGGACCTGAGAACATGGATGCGTTCCTGAATCCAGTAATATATATATCACTTACAATGTTGAGGTATTGGATATGTGAAAAGAACCAATTCAACTGCTGTGAATAATTACTATTAAATTGTTAAATTGTTTTGAATAATATATATGTGCATATTGATGCCATTCACCCTCTTGAAGAAGAAATCACTCTATGACATTGGGAAGAGCTATTCAGTTCACTCTGCATGTCTATTACTGGAATGTCATTTTAAGCAGATGCATTCTGCATTGTAATCTGAGAGTAATTAGGCTCAGTAATGAACATAGAATAGCGTAACAGCTTTCTCTCATGGGCCCCATCAGCTATGGTGTTTCCTCTCAGCACAGCTGCCATGATCAAGAACAGAAAGGAATAATATTTGTGATATATCAGTCAAGAATTCTTGTTGCCAGGAAGGCTCAAAGTCAATAATATAGTGTGACTTGGATTTAAACTCCAAGATTTGATTTATACCAAGTATTTATTTAAAATACAAAACTTTAAAAATCATGCTGTAGTTCATAATTTCTTGTTGCAATGAGGTATGTGTTTATGTTTCTCAGGAACAGGAGCTCACAGAAGCAATGAAATTTAGAATGGCAATTGTAAATGGCCTCATGGAAAGAAAAATAGTTTAAGGAAGAAGTAAAAATGATGAGTATGCATACTCAGCATTGTAAAACTGCTAAGCTAACAGTTAAACTTGTTATCACAGCTCTGATTTATGACAACATGACTGATGCAGCAAGAATAATATTTGGTTCCAGTTTTTGTTCAGTTTACAGAGGTTATCGCATTCATGGCATTCATATTCACAGCTTTGCTCTCCTGAACTATGGTTTGAAGAAGTGTCAAAAAGACACACAAAGGACACAGAAATGTCTGTAACATGTTGGGAATACCATATGTGCTGTTTCATCATTTTTTAGGAACAATTCAAGTAGGAACAGCTGCATGTAAGTAGAAGGGGAAAGTGTGATCTAGCTACAGGTTCTCCAAGAATACCTGAGACAGTTCATAGTGTCAATATTTTGTGGATGTGATGGTAAATTATGGTAAAACTGAAAGTGTCTTGTCTTCAAAATATTTATTGCTTACCCATCGGTGTGATTTAAGAACATACACATTGTTTTTTTTAACAGTGAGAATAAAGCTGTAATACACTAATGACCTTGATGGTCTCAGGAAGTGTACAGACTAAAGTCTCCTAGAAATACAGTTTCTGCAGGAGTCCATAGCACAGAAAAATGGCCTATTCTCTTGTGATGATTACAATTCTTTAAGCTGTTGGACCAAAAAAAAAAAATATACCTGTCTTCACACTTTCTTAAACAAGAAGTTGGCAGAAATTTCCCTTTTGTTCTGACATTCTACTAGCATATTTGACCTTGTGACTCTACAGAAAGTAATTTCAGGAAATAAAAATGAAATCTTTATTTATTTCACAAAATTTTACATAGTGATATCAAGTAACACACTGAGATCAGTATGAAAATGTGTTTTTCTACATCTGCTTGAACTACTGTAGTCTTTCAATTTCTTTGTTTCCAGCTTTTACATGTAGTTTGGGGTTTTTTTGTTACATGCGAATTTTTTCTCTGCTGCATTACTTTATCCTTCCTTCTTAGTTTGCCTCTTTTTTTTTTCTCTGCTGCTTGTTTAAATTCAAGCTGGAGCTGAGCTATAATAGATCTCACACTGAAGTGATTACCTACACCATTTTGACTTAAGTGATAGTGACAAGGATTACCCTGTGCCAATAAGTTTTATTCTTATTTACCTTATGGCTATTTCTCCAGCCAAGCAGTGTGAAGGAAGCTTCATGTAGTAGACAATGAGATCCAATGGGTTGTTTTAAAAACTGAATTCCAACACATATCAGTGTGCCTTCTCAGTCTGCTGTTAGTGTATGTCATGTAACACAAATCCCCATCATATGCTTTCTCTTTTTGGTGCATCTTGTGGTTATTTTTAATTACAGGTTGCACTTTGAATGATATGCCATCCAGAGGGACCTTGACAGCCTTGAGAGCTGGGCCCATGCCAACCTCATGAAGTTCAACAAGACCAAGTGCAAGATCCTGCACCTGGGCTGGGGCAATCCCAAGCACAAATACAGGCTGGGCAATAAGTGGATTGATAGCAGTCCTGAAGAGAAAGACTTGGGGGAGCTGGTTGATGAAAAGCTCAACATGAGCCAGCAATGCACAAGTGAAGCCCAGAAAGCCAATCATATCCTGGGCTGCATCAAAAGAAGCATGACCAGCAGGTCAAGGGAGGTGATTCTCTCCCTCTACCCTGCTCTTGTGAGACCCTACCTGGAGTACTGCGTCCAGCTCTGGAGCCCTCACTACAAGTGGGACATAGATCTGTTGGAGCAGGTCCAGAGGAGAGCCACAAAAATGATCAGAGGGCTGGAATACCTCTCCTACAAGGAAAGGCTGAGAGAGTTGGGCTTTTTCAGTCTGGCGAAGAGAAGACTCTGGGGACACCTTATTGTAGCCTTCCTATATCTTAAGGGGTGTTGTGCCAGTTCAGCCATCATCATTTTATGCTGCGATCAGTTTCCTGATCACACAGGCCAACATGGAACTCAGCAACATTCCCTCAGAAGTCTTCTTTCAAACAATCCTGCCACAGGTTCCTGTGGGCCCAGCTCCTACGCTGCCCACTGTGGTGCCAGCATCACCTGCTGGATTCAACAGACAGAGAAGGCTTCTTCCATAGTCCATGGAAGGGCACCACTGAGAGTGCTCAGCAAGACACAAGCAGCCACAACAGAAGCCACACACAAACTAATCAGCTCCTGATTGATATAGTCCTGGCCTCACCCACCACCCCAGCCACGACCACCTGGGAGAGGGCGGGGCCATAAGGAGATAGCTTGGCCAGGTTCTGCTTCTGCAACATGAAGCCAGTGGCAGAAACAAAACATTCTGCTAGGTTGTGACGCATCAACTTTATTTTGGGCCCCACGCCTCAGGCCCCAGCACTTCAAGGGGTAGTACAAGAAGGCTGGGAAGAGACTTTTCACCAAGGCCTCTAGTGAGGTTAAAACTGGAAGAGGATAGATTTAGATTAGAAATTAGCTTCTCACTGTGTTTTTCACTCTGAGGGTGGTGAGTCACTGGAACAGGTTTCCCAGGAAGGTTGTGGATGCTCCATCTCTGGAAGTGTTCAAGACTAGATTGGAGAGGGTTTGAGTAACCTGGTCTAGTGGAAGGTGTCCCTGACCATGGGAGGAGGGTTGGAACTAGATGATCTTTAAGGTGCCTTCCAATCCAAACCAATTTATGATACTATGACATCTCAAAGATTTTCTTTATGGACCAAGGAACGCTGCAAAGCTGGATTCACCATGTCCCAGTGTAAAACTGTTCCGGTCTGAACACTGTCATATCGGTGACACAGTACTGAAGTGTAAATGCATTTTTAACAACAGCAAGGCTTAGTCATTACAGTACATTGTTTATTGGTACAGAAAGAAATTTGCAACAAGACTGTTTTTGTGAATCTATCTTCTATATACTTTCCTCTTTGTCTGTGCTGCTGATAGTGCCCAATAAGCCATGTATGGTTGTAGAGATCTTCTTGCATAGCAAAGCAGAAATGGCTGGATGAATGCTTACTGCAGTGTGTAAACATGCATAGGAATTTCACCCTATTGGTGCATGCAATGTAATGGTTAGAATTTTACTCCTGGTTAGCTAGTGGTTTATTGAAAGGTTTAGGGACAGCTAGCACTTGTATTTCCCCTTCTCAAGAGCAGAGCTAGTGCTATTTATCTCCTTCCTAAAGCACTTTGATATTTGAGGAGGAAAAGTAAAATAAATGCTTGCTATTAGTAATAGTTATATAAGAGGTACAGACTATAACAAAAGTAAAAAACTCTCAAATATACCTAGTTTTTAGTGAACTTGTCTGACCTGACAGAAAAGTTAAGAAGACTATCATAAGGAAAGGGCAGCATTATAGAAAATTGAAAGCTTGTCTAAATGAGAAGAAAAAGAAATCCTGTAAAACATGGCAGCTTGAGCTAAAAGCCAAAGTCTGAAGGCTAGAACAGAATTTGAAGAGTGGCTTGCAGAGAATGCTCAAGCTCTTAGTAAGAAGTTGTTTATTGCTTCATCAGATGTGGGAAGACAAACAAGAAATTTGATCACCAGGGTGATCAAATCACTGAGCAGGGGTACTCAGGGATGAACAAGACATAGCAAAGAATTGTAACAGATTTTTGTATTAGACTACTGCTGGAGACTTTGATAATTCCCACTTCCTCCCTATTTTTACAGCAGAGGGGTGAGAGGAGTTAAATAAATTTGTTGTGAATATATAGGAAGAATTAGGCCAAACAGAAGAGTTAGGTAAGTCTGCAGAACTGGATGACATCTGGGAGAAATCTTTTGAGTAACTCAGATGTGAAACCGCAAAGCATCCGGCAAAGCCTTGTAAACTATCATTACGAACAGTGCAATGCAAGTTCTACTGTGCTAGAAGAGTAATCTCCTACTACATAAAGGTTAGGAGCCACAGAGGGGAATGTGGGAACTACAGACCAGAGAGTCTGGTTTTCACCCTGACAAGGTAAGAATATCTAAAACATAAGACCACTGAGGCCATGGAAAAGCACAGGATGTTGAGAAAGACTCAGTATAGCTTCAGTAAACACAAATCTTGACCCACACACTTGGTGGAGCTCTGGGAGGATATATCATCCAACACGGCTATTTATTATTCCTTATGTTTCCGTGAAAAAAAAGGTAAGCCAACTCTCTTTTATCTCTGAACTAATCACTCCAGTTAAATGTGAATCCTACCCATGCTTCAGAGCATCTATAGAATGCTGTCAGAGTGCCTTATTCTTTTGCTCCCATGGATGAGTGCCTTTGTGGCTGGGCATCCTTGTGTTTTGCCAGCCTCTCCTCTCCAGCTGCTGATTACCGTAGCTGGACAGCAGATGTTTTGCTGGTGCATTACTGTTTCAACAGATTTTGGGAAATTACCCTGACTGCCTGGTTCAGGTGTCTTGCTTATGTGCTTGGTTAAACTGATACTCAGATTTGTCAAAAAAAAATTGTCTTTTTTTTTTTTTAACATATTATTTCTGCCTTCCTCTATAGACTAGGTCATACCTTCTTAGCTACTCTGAGTGAATTCTGAATTTCCTATTCTTCTGTGAGCCTACAGCACTTGTACTCTCTCTGTCACACAAACACACAAATACATGCGCATACAAAGAAACACTCAATGTCTCACATCTTGTGTCCTGTCCAAGGTAGTTGGCTGTCATGTCAAAAAGGCCTTGAGAAATCAGGCACTGGGAGCAGGGTAGGGGACGAGGGGAGGACTGGAGCAGTCAGGAAAAGTTGACTGGACTTGCAGCTTGAATGGTCTGCCCATGATGATCTTACTTGGGAATTCCTGTTCCTATCTTCCCTTTCCAAATTGTATTTTGTAAGATGTTTGAGTTTCTAAGCAGCTTTTATAGCCTTTGTCCTCCACTCTCCAGACTACACAATGTGCAATGCTGGTAAAAGTTAAGTTTTCGTAAGGTGGCAGGTGCCTTATTGTGCACAGTCAGATTTTTTTTTTGTATATTTTTTTTAGTATTTTTGCTGGGCTGCTGCTGCTTTGTCATGCACAAAACAGTCTTTTATCAAGGTTGCAATTCTTCAGGGACCAGTAATTGCCATCACTGAGTTGTTTACAGTCATGGGGATATTTTCAAGACCTTTGCTATCATCTTGTGCTTGAACTCCACATCACAGCAAAGGACACAAGGTACCAATCTTGGGGTCACATAGCAAGTTGTTGTAACAGGTTCATAGAAGATCTAATAGGCTGGGTTTGGGGCCTCTTAAGGTTAGCATAAGGCAAAATTAACATAAGGCCTTTTGCATGTTGCTGTCAATGGTGACATTGTTCTCACAATCCTATCATTGTATCAGGCTTAAGTTTTGCAGCTTTTAGCATTTCACACTAAAGAATTTAGGTTGACTATAGGTTTTTGCAGTTTGTAGATGGGTCTTAAAGACCCACATAGATCAAGCACATATTTCATACTTTAAATAGTCATGACTGACTGCAACACATCCAAATATTAGGCATTTGTATGGTATGATACACAACTACTCTATAAATGTCCACAAAGAAACAGTCTTCTTAAGAGGCATTAGTGAGCACATAGTGTCTCTGTGTATCCAGGAGGCCTATTTTAGGAAACAACCCTTGTACATACTTGAAGTGCTGGGGCCCGAGTTGTGGGCCCCAAGCTGGAGTTGACCCATGAATGAGTCACAACCCAGCAGAATGTTTTGTTTCCCCACCGGCTTCATGTCTCAGAGGAAGGACCTGGCCCATCTGTCTCTCTGTGGCTCTGCCCTCTCCCAGGTGGTCATGGCTGGGGTGGTGGGTGAGGCCAGGGCTACTTTAACCAGAAGCCAATCAGTCAGAAGAGTTTCCTGTGAGATGTGGCTTCTGTTGTGGCTGGTTGCATCTTGCTGAGCTCTCTTGCTGGTGTCCTTCCATGTGAGGGGCCACTGAGTGGAGCCATCTTTGTCCATTGAGCCCAGCAGGTGATGCTGGCACCACAGTGGGCAGCACAGGACTTGGGCCCACAGGAACCTATGGCAGGATTGTTTGAAAGAAGACTTCTGAGGGCATGTTGCTGAGTTCAGTGTTGGCCTATGTGATCAGGCAACTGATGGCAGCATAAAATGATGATGGCTGAACCAGAACAACAATACTGTGGGTAAGGCACAACTTAAAAACTGTTGACTAAAAGTCTTTCATCAGAAAGTGAGTCTCACCAACACATCTGAAAGAATGCTTCCACAATATGAGTTTCTACATTTAGCTGTTTTCCTCAACTATGTCTGTATTAATGATAGTAGTAGGAGTGGGTCTGGGAAGAGATGAGGATGTAATGCCCCCACCATGTGCAGTTAGGTGCTATGGAAGTTGCTTCATGTTAGTGATTTGGTCCTCTGGACTGAATGCCCAACAGCAACTGGAGAAAACAGAAAATCTCCAGAAATATAGAAATTTGATTTAGGTTCACCTGACACTATAAGACCCTTTCATTCCACCCTGTGATGTACTGAAGCTCAGTAAATGTGAGGTATGGGGAAACGTCCTTCAGAAGAGCACCAAGGATCTAAACTGTTTGCAAAGGTGCAATGATATAAAATTGATAGTTAACTCAAAGAACGTTTATACATATTAATGTTTTATATATATGCCGAAAAAGTTGATGAAAACCAAGTATAAACTACAGATTTGGCATATTTTTTGTTAACTGCCCTACCCCACACCTCCAAAATGCAAAATTTAACCGCTTTTCTGAAAAGAGATTTTTCTTGAAATGTTAGCTTTTGCTTACTAGAATTCCAGCCTGGCTATAACTAGATCCAAAAGTCATTGCACTTTTGTTTAGCACATAAGCTCTTATTCAAAGGGAAAATTTAGTCGATTTGCATTATTACTCATGATGTGCATTAAATATTACTTTTGAATATGAGTTGTATCCTAGGTAGTAGACACTAGTGTACATGCTGTGAATGAGATTCTCTTTTTGGTATAATCTTCCTCACTGAATGTTCCTTTGTTTTTAATCTATTGTTGCTCCCCTGATGTAGTGATAGGGCAAGGAGTAATGGTTTTAAACCAAAGGAGGGCATATTTAGATTACACAGAAAGAAAAATTCTCTACTACAAGGATGATGAGACACTGGAACAGGCTGCCCAGAGAAGGTGTGGATGTCCCGTCCCTAGGAGTGTTCCAGGTCAGGCTAGATGGGAGCTTGAACAATCTGATCTAGTTAAAGATGCCCTTGCCCATGGTAGGGGGACTGGAACTAGATGATCTTTAATAGTCCCTTACAATCCAAATCATTCTATGATTCTGTGATAAAAAGATGGAGAAAGAAAACCTCTGTATTTGGGTTCAATTACACTGTGTAGAATGGGCTGCTTATCTGTATAATCCTGTCACTGGAGTTACTAGGTAGGAAGTTATTAAGGGTATGTGGCAATAGCTCACTTGGGAACTTCCTGAGCTCAAGTTTATTTCCATTCCCTCTTGTCCTATCACTGGGCACCATAGAAAAAAGACTGGCCCCATCTTCCTGACATTCACCCTTTAAGTATTTATAAGTGTGGATGAGATCCCCCCCTCAGTCTTCTCTTCTCCAGAGTAAATAGACCCAAGTCCCTCAGCCTTTCCTCATAAGGGAGATGTTCCAGTCCCCTAATCATCTTTAGTAGCCCTTCTCTGCACTCTGTCCACCAGCAGCTCCCTGTCTCTTTTGAACTGGGGAGCCCAGAACTGGACACAGTACTCCAGATGAGGCTGCAGTAGGGCAGAGTAGAGGGGAAGGAGAGCCTCCCTTGACCTGCTGGCCCTTGACCTCCTTCTTGATGCACCCCAGGATGCCATTGGCCTTCTTGGCCACAAGGGCACATTGCTGGTTCATGGTCATTCTATTGTCTACCAGGACTCCCAGGTCTCCACAGAGCTGCTTTCCAGCAGTCTATTTGCTGTGGGGGCACAGTGGGAAACAGAGAAACCCCTGGCACTGTGCAAACAGTGTTCATCAATGGTAAAAGCACATTTTAAACAATGTGTTATCAACTTTGTTTTGGTCACAGATCTAAACCACACCACCATATGGGCTGTGATGAAGAAAATTAATTCCATCCCAGCAAGAACCAGTGCAGTATTAAAAGAGTTTCAAGAGATGAGAACTCTTCAGTTTGGAAAACGGTTGAGAGGGGATATGCATAGAGAAATACAAGAGGGAAGAATTATTCCCCTTTTATTCACAGCAACAGTCCAGTGCTGCATCAGAGGAAATGGTCAAGCTGCAGGTATAAAGAAAAAGAAGTGCTCTTTCACACAGCATGCAGGAAAAGCCTAGAACTAATCACCGGAGGCTCCTGTGGAGTCTTTTTGTGTAAATGAGTTTGAAAATCTCTTACACAAATTCATGGAAGAAGAATCAATCAAAGGCTATCAAACAGGATGCAGATGCAGCTTTTAGCTGAAAAAAAATATCTGTATGGCAGACTGCTGCAAATGAGAAAAGTAGTAAGAGAAAGTAGCAATCTCTGCTTTTGCTGTCCTTAAGCTCTCTTTCCACACATTTATTACATGCCTCTTTCAGAAATGGGATACAGGCTACATGGGCCTTTGCTTGGATGTGTTATGTTTCTTTTTTGCTCTTGTGTTTATGTTCTTATTATTAGACTGCAGTTCATCTCAGATTACACTTTTCCAGTGAAACATTTTGAGTAGAGGAGACCATGGAAGATAGAAATCAGGATTTCCTGACAAAGATGAATAATTTAAAACTTATCCCATTTACTCCATTGATTTGTGTTAGGTGTTCAAAACTAATTTCTTTCCCAGCAGGTGATTTCCAGTTGGAAATACCCCTGTTGACCTCTGTCTTCACTTCTTGTTTAAACCATTTGTATGCCTTTTTCCCCTCTCTAAGTTCACAAGTCTAATTTCTTCCCCAGAGGGTGTTCACAGTTTCTTCAAAGCCTTCATTCCTTATCTGGAGGCTGTGATGTTCCTTGACAACATTCACACCTCCTGTTTGGCAGGTCACCCTGGTCAGGCAAAGAAGAAGAGGTGATTCTGGTTAGAGATGCACTGAACTAGCTGATTCTAATTAGAGGAGGTTAGGAAAACACTCAATTTCACACTGCTACTTTCGTTTCAGATAGTTTATCCAATATCTAAATTGGAAGCAGCAGGTATCTGATCTGAAAATAAATTGTTTTACTTTAAATCTCAGCCTTAGTGTTTTTGGTATTTTTTTTTTCCCTGATGCTTCAGTCTGAGTAACTGGGAACAGCCACATCAAATTCTGTTTTCGAATTGTTAAAGTTGCAGCAACTTGCTATGGTCTGAGGGTGGTGTACTGGCTTCAGTGACAGCTTTTAGACAGATGTTTCTAAAATAGGCCATATATCCAGTGAAAACCTGTTACCTGGAAGTTTGTTTTCATTACAATGTTGAAAACACAGAGTTACAGTCTGAAATTGGACCCTTCTAAAAACACTTTGATCATATGTAAAGGATAATATGTAAAGTACTTAATATATATGTCTTCAACTACCTTATTTGCCACTTCATACAAGTTTAATAATATCATATTGAATTAATTTAAAGGTCTATTAACAATCCATTATTTTTAACCAAGAAGGAGTTGAATCTGAATTTAAGATTGAGTCAAAATATCTAACAACATTTATAAGTCAAATTGTTTATTTTTGAATTTGTGTGTTCAAGTGGTAGTGATATTTGGGTTCAAGGCTTTACACTAATAAGAAATGCAATGTTAAAACACTTTAGATATAAATATTTCGTTCAGAAAAGGAATCTCTGTAGCCCTCAACATTTATCCCCAAACCCAGTGAATGACTCTATACATTCCTTCATATGTAAATGCTTATATAAGAAGGATGCAGATTATAAGTTTCACTTGTTCCTTTCAAATCTCTTTCTTCACTTAAAATTTGGAACACAGTAAGATTCCATAGTTCATTCTGAAGCAGAACTGCCTTTTTAAAATAAGGCCACTGAAGACATAATAGTTCAAACAAGACGAGAAGGGTGGCAAAAGTTATATCCTGCTTTGATCTTTATAGCATTATCCTTAACAGATCTAAACCAACTCACACCAGTGGCACTTCTGGGTCGCAGTGCTTTGTTCTTCTGCTGGGAAACAACAGGTTTTGGGCTAGACTTGATAAAGGGTATGTTGAATACTGGGTCCTGTTTTAACGAAGAAATTGGCTGACATGTTACTGGCATGTCAGAAAATGTGTTTTTAGAGGAAAGAGCAAGATGCCCCTACACATGGCACCCTGCAGTGCCCACGAAAAATGCAGGTCCAGAACAGTGAGCATACCTCCCACCTGCAGGAAACGGTGAAAACAAAGAAATGCAGAAGATTGTGCAGTAGGCTTTAGGAAAAGGGTCATTTATTCTTACATACTGTTGCTGAACCACTGTGCAGCAGAGAACTGAAGGTAAGAAAACAGAGAAGAGGGCGAGAAGACAGTGCAATTGTGTGAAGTAGAGGCTGGGGCTCAAAATCAACTGTGCAATTCTTTGTCTCTGACCCTTTTTCCTGACCATGGAATGTAAATGGACAAGATAGCTCAATCTGATTTGTGAAATGGAACCTGAACTCTGATCTTTCTCATCTCTGTCAGGCAATAGGCACTCCCTGAGGATGTGGAGTGGTGGGGGTTTCCCATGGGGTTTGTCAAGGCAGAGCACAATAGCCAGGACCGGTCCCACCATATCAGCCATGAGCCGAGCAGCTGGGGGGGCTGAAATGGTATCCTGGGCTGTAGGCAAGTTTAGGGGAAGCCTGGAGGTGTTGCGCAGGGACAGCAAGACCCATTGGTGCTCCCAGGGTCCTGTCAGCCTCCTTCCCAGCAAAGCACTTGCATCTGAGCTACCTTATGTTACCTTTGCTCTCATTCTTTCTTCTCTCTTAATGAATCTTTCTTTCTTGCAATCCTGTGGCAACTTGAAAGATGAGGAAATATCCAATCCAAAACCTGCTAACAGCCTATACTAAAAAGAGACATCAAATCTCAGGAGAATTAACAGGTTTCTGCCATGTGAAAATCTATTTTTATTTGCTAAGGTGACAGCATTTCTACTCAGGCATAACTTACATCCTTTCTTGTTGAACAAACATCACAGAAACTGTCGTATTAGTTGCACATTTTGATGTCCACAACATCACGGGTGTGAGTAGAGTGGAGCTCAAATTTGCAGTGTGATGAGTTAGCACAGGGTTAACTACACTGCAGATAACTTGTGCTTTTTTCTTACATGCTATGACAGTTTCTGAATGTGAACTTGTGCTTTTCTGGCAGGTGATTGCGAAAGAATTTCTTGTGACATCTTAGATTAAGTGTCCAATGATTACTAATGCATTTGGCACTCCTCTGTAATAATGTAAATCATGATGTTCTTCTGTGGCATTAGTGGATGTAATCTCATTGAAAAATCCCACAAAATCCTCTATCTCTCGTCCCAGTATAGTCAAGTGTATCTGCTTTAGTGTATCTCGATTTGGCAGTGCTCCAATTTCTTTGATGTATTTAGCAGAAAGAGACTTGATAAGTAGGTACCAGTGTTTAGGGATGAGTAAAGCCAGTTTAACATAGATATTTTAATTTGATTGAGATTCAAGAGTCTGGATTTTTTTCTAATGTCCCTTCTTTCTTCTGCTTACCCTTAAATTTAATTATATTGATGTTTATTAGGCTTGGAAAATCAAAGTCTTCATATATAAAAAGAGAATATTGTAATACTTTGCTGGTTTTGTGGGGAAAAGACCCCCAACTCCTCCTTAAACAAAATACCAAAACCCCAAGGCTTTTCACTCTTATCTTACAATAACAAGACAAAATAGATTTTGCATTTAAAAGTTGTTTTTGCCAACTTTGAGACTTTTATTCAATAACACAAAACAGTGTGTGACTATTTCCAAAGACGTTTTAAAAGACACACTTGTAAATGCCTTACAATGCCTTACAATGTTTGAAGTAGTGATATTTCACCATTTTTAACTTCTTCCATGAAATTCTTCATGTGAAGAAGCCCTCCTTGCGTTATGCAAAAGCATATCTCTTCATACTGAGGTATGTACAAAATTGCACAAAGCACTTGACCCGTGTTTCTGCTGCTCATATAATATCATGAACACGCTGATGGATCACAAAAAAATGAAGGCAAAGACAGGTAACAGGAATGGAAGTCCATTTTGCTGTTACTTGCCTTGCTGAGGTTAATGAGAGGGCAACTGTGCCTACTTAAAAATATCATGCAGCTGGACTCCTTATCATGGCACAACACTAAATATGTTCAGGCTTTTCTGAAAAGAATGCATTTAATAAGCAGTGTTTCTTCATGAATCAGAGTGGAGAGAACCTTGAAATAGACTATCTTTGTGAAGGCAGTATTAACTGTTACTGTATCATTAGAGTCAGATGTTTGTTCTGCATGTCCTGAAGACTTCAAATGGTAGGAATCCCCCACCATCCTACTAGACAATCTACTGGGGCTTCATTACGAATAGGGATAGCCAGCTTGAATCACACTTCTGTCACTCTAAGTTGTTTTCTTCTGTTTTGGTGCAATTAGATAGATGACTATGCCCAAACATCCTACTGCTGTTTCCAGGTTTTCTTTTAATTTTTTTAATAAGGCGACTTCCAGTTTAACTACTACCATTGAATTACAGATGGAATTGCAGGGGCCACACATTTATCCCAAAATATCTGGTTCTTGAATTTTTTTGAAATTCCTTTCTTTTTTCCTTCCTTCCATCAATCATTTTTAGGGACCTAGAATTGGTTAAGTTAAATTTTGAAACCATGTCAGTTCTCAAAATACTAGCTAACAAGTCCCTCCCAAGTCATATCTTGGAGGAAATCATGCAGTCTGTGCCTTACAAAAATGGTTGAAAAATACCCTGTTTCTCCGGGAAATGTTACTTTAGGATAAGAAATATGATTTTTTTTGCATACATACAGAAGCTCTGGCAGTGGAACTCTAAATCTGCAATTTTCTGTAGAGAATAGGCAGTTAATTATCTTCACCTTACCCTTGTCCCTACATTAAGTTCCCTGTCCCATTTGACCCCATACCAAATTCTCTGGCTTCTAGAATCTTTGTATGCTAAGACGGATTTTTAAGGCTGTTTTTGCATTGTTTGTGTGTCGTTAAAAATCAGCATCCGAAACGGCTTTGCAGCCTAAGGCCCGAGAGAGGCAGCATGAGATAGAGATGCAGGAGTTCAGCTTTGTTTTTCTCCTGTGTGTCTGTTGGCAGTGCCTCCATATGTTGGGATTCAGTCTCCCCAAAACCAGTGCCTGAAGCCCTCACAGTGTGTTGCTGCAGTAGAGCAGCAGGAATTCAAGGGTTTATCTTTATTAGATTTGATCACTCACTGTTTATGAGGCAGCACAGCATGTGCTGATAATGAAAGACCTCCTCTCCCCATCCCCCACCCCCCACCCCCTCTAATTAGTATGTCTTGTCTGTCTCGTATTCCTTACAAAAAAGTTTTATGTCAATATTGACAACATGAGAAAAGGAAAATGAATTGACTTTGCACAGCTTGAGTCTGATCCTGTGAAAATTCTGGGGGAGCAGGA
>VZZY01001059.1:3625-192106 GCA_013400335.1 Eurystomus gularis | reverse complement strand
CATTTCTGTGGCCCTCCTCTGGGCCAATCTGCTCAAATAGGTCCATGTCCTTCTCATGCTGAGGACCCCAGAGCTGGACGCAGTACTCCAGGTGGGGTCTCACCAGAGCAGAGGGGCAGAACCACCTCCCTCGACCCGCTGGCCATGCCAGTTTTGATGCAGCCCAGGATGCATTTGGCCTTCTATGCTGTGAGTGCACACTGACAGCTCACGTCCAGCTTCTCATCCACCAACACCCCCAAGTCCTTCTCCACAGGGCTGCTCTCAATCCTTTCATCCCTCAGCCTGTATTGATACCAGGGATTGCCTTGAAAATACACTGAAATAAGTACACCGCATGGGAATCCTGCCCACTAGGACTTTGGGCTGGCCATCCTGCTCCCCTGCTCAGTCAGCATCCCACCAACTTACTTGCATAGATGACAGCTCCTCCACAGGAGGCTGCTTGGGCCACAGCATCCCAGGCTTCCTGGAGAGCAGGGGGGAAGCCCCCTCGCTGGTCCCCTGCTGCGGTAGCACGGCGAGACCAGGTGAGCCGTGCTGTCCCATCCAGCTCCTCCACAGCTCCTCTGCAGGAGGCAGCTTTGGCTCCACCATTCCAGGCTCTCTGGAGAGCAGAAGGGGCTTGCCTCGCTGGGCGCCTGCTGCAATGGCACGGCGAGACCAGGCGAGTGCTGCTGTCCTGTCCTTTGACAGCAACATGACGTCACAGCCGGCCGTGGCCAGTGGCCAATGGCGGAGGCTCTCTGGGCTGGCCCCAGAGCTCCAGAAGGGGGCCTGCCTGGGGGGCAAGTGCCTGCCCCTTCTCTTGGCACTGCTGGTGCTGGTTGGGTCTTGTTAATCATAGAATCATTATGGTTGGAAAAGACCTCCAGGATCATCAAGTCCAACCTTCACCCTAACATCTCTGTAGCCACTAGACCACAGCCTCAAGTGCTACATCTACTCATTTTTTAAACACCTCCAGGGATGGTGACTCCACCACCTCCCTGGGCAGTCTGTTCCAGTGCCCAACCACTCTCTCAGTAAAGAATGTCTTCCTAATATCTAATCGAAACCACCTCTGATGCAAATTGAGGCCATTTCCTCTCGTTCTATCAGTAATAATCTGGGAGAAGAGACAAACACCAGCCTTGCTACAACCTCCTTTTAGGTAGTTGTAGAGAGCGGTAAGGTCTCCTCTCAGACTCCTCTTCTCCAGACTAAACAGCCCCAGTTCCCCCAGTTGCTTTTCATAAGGCATGCTTTCCAGACCCCTCACCAGCTTTGTTGCCCTTGTCTGGATCCACTCCAGCACCTAAATGTCCTTCTTGTACTGTGGTGCCCAGAACTGGACACAGTACTCAAGGTGTGGTCTCACGAGTGCCGAGTACAGGGGCATGATCACCTCCCTACTCTTGCTGGTCACACCATTTCTGATACAGGCCAGGATGTTGGTGGTGGTTGGTTTTGTTTTGTTTTTTTGACTTTTGCTTGCGTACCCCTCCATGGGCTGTCACTCTGGGTGGGCTTTCTCTCTAGCCACATTGGTGGTATGTGCTTTTGTTACTTAAGTGGTAAGAGGGATATTCTGCCACGTGTTGAAATTTAAACAGACTGCATGAGTGCAGTGTTACTTCATCCTGATGGGGTCGGGGAGGGGGGGAAGGGGTGGTGGTGCGGAAAGAGAGAAAAGTTTCCTTACCAAAATGTTTGGAGCTCCTAAAACATAAATAAGCAATATTCATTGTTAGTGTTTTCTGTGCTTGAAGTACACAAGCAGACATTTGCTATGAATAACTTGTATGCGTGTGTGAGTGGGCTCATTGAAGGGCTCCTGTGGTAACTAAGGGGCTCAGGTGAATAAAGTCTGTGAGACTGCACACAGGTTGTTAAGCCCGATTGCCTGATTGTTTTAATTTTGGTCTGTGTCAGGCTTCTAAGTTAAAGGCTGTGTAACAGTTAACTGGTGGAAGTTACATTTTTTTTAAACCCAATATTGCATAAAAGCTAATGAACTGGCAGGGTTTGATGTTGAGAAAAGTTCAGCCTCAACTGTTTTATTTCACATTCAAGTCATGTGTAGTTACTTCTAACTTTTCTTTCTTTCTTTTTTTTTTTTTTTTTTTTTTTTTTTTTTTTTTTTTTTTTTTTTTTTTTTTTTTTTTTTTTTTTTTAAATAGGAAGAGAGAAAGTGGATAAAATCTATAATATAATTAAACTAGTTTGGAGCTGGGAGATGTTGAAGAAATTTGAGTTCCTTACTATTCAGTGGCAAAACTTGTCATTTGGTGCTTACACTAAAAGTTTACACGTGCTTATAGCATTGTAAGATCATAAATTCACAGACTGACAAAGACATTGATAAGAGTACACTTGAATATCATTTTGGAAGGATAGTTTGCAATTATGTAGATAAGAGTTAAGTTGAGATCATGACCCTCGGTCCGTAAGAATGGCATAGATGTAATATTTAAGGTTTTCAGGCTCTCCAAATAGTTGTAACATGTTTTTGCAGAAGTACAAAGCTAGTGAAACCACTTTACACCTGTCAAGGGACAGCTGAAGAGTTTAGCGGCTGGAATTAGTCCAGCAGTATTACACAACACCAACAAACGTGAATCTCATATTTAGCTACTTATTTTCCAATGGAGAAATAATTTTTTAAATTACTTTTCGTGGCATCGTAAGGGGAAAACCAGGTTTTTGCTTATGTTTTCAGTCTGTAAGTAATAGAACATAAAATCTGTCACTGTAATCTGTCCCCCACTTATGCTTTTTTTTTTTTTTGATCCTATTCTAACATTAGTGACAATGTTGTCTCCAAAGGTGTTTTGTCAGTACTCTTACACGAACTAGAATCTGAACCTCTTACTGGGAGTTACTGATAGAGAAATTTGCTCTTTATGTTTTGGGCTTGGCTTTTTAGCAGTCAATACTTCTGATTTTTGCATCAGGTATTTCAGCTTATCCTTAAGCCATGCTAGCAATTAAAGTATGACTATTTTTACATCTGTTTTGTTAAAGGTAATTTACAAAATATTTCTAAGTTGTGAAAGACCATATTATACCATGAAAGATCTAGAAGAAATCAGGTGGCTTTACTGCCAAGCAGTGCAAGAGGAAGCAGAATGAACTAGTGATGCAAGAAAAATTCACCGATTGAATAAAAATAGTTTTCAGTCTCAGCTCCTTCATGATTCTGGTATAAGCCATCCGAATTGTGGAAATTCCTCAGAATATTCCATCTTCTTTGTCCATGAAGATAGAACCATTAAGACCAGTGAGTTCTGCCGCTGATGGGTGTAGGAACTGACATATACAACACATGAAGTTAGTATTGCCAGGAGTCTGTGTGTGAATCTCAGTCAGGGAGAGAATATATCCTGTGTGATACTAGCAGTTTAAAGACCAAACAAGGGTTCTAAGTAATGAAACTATAAATCTACCCTGAAAAAGAACATGTATTTGGAAGTTTCTTCCTGGTATTCTGCTGCCTGTTTACGCCATCAGGGGTTGTGTGCACTATGGAGACTGTTCTTAGTGTATCTGCAGTGTGATCTTCCTGGATTCCTGAAAAGCCAGCAAGAACAGTGAGGACAACAACAAACGCTTTCTGGATTTGTCAGCTCCTGTTTGCAGTTAAATAAAGAAGACCAACTATTTGAAAAGTGAAAATAAAGCAGCTTCCTAAATAAAGAGAAGAGTGTAGTCCCAGATTTGAGACAAACAGATAATGGGTATGGAAGTCCAAAATGTGCTGAAATAGGCAGGGGCAAAGCAAAGTAAAAATTACGAGGAGATGATACCATGCAAGCAGTTACATTGCAGGGAAGAGCTAGGCATGCACTTAATGGGAGTAAATAAACCAATGCAGTGGCCGGTTGGTGTGTACGAGTGCAAAAATCATCTTAACAAAGCCAGCAAGCAAGAACAGTTCAAACCTATGAAGAAACAATGTATAGCACCTTATGCCATAAAGAGTATTTCAAGGGTAAATTTCGAGGCCTCCCAGCTGCCTGTGTTTTCCCATAACTTGGGATATACAGGCCCTTCAGAGAGCTTGCCAGACCAGGACTTCTGTGGCCACCAAGGCAGGAACAGCGGAGAAATGTCTGAGCAGAACTCTTGTTGCACAGTCTCTATCTCCATGTACATGTGGTGGAGATCACTTTTCTGCCCCAAGAGATGGTTTTGACATTAGTTTCTGAATGACACCATGTGAGTGCCACTGTGCTTGGTGGTACCTAGGGCGGCCCACTCACCTCATTCCCTGCTGTTTGCCTTAAGAGCTGAAGGCTGCTGACCGGATCCTTCTTCAGCTGGGAAGAGTCACAAGAAGTATATGCGAAACCTAATGTCACACAAAACTGGTTAAAAAAAAAAAAAAAAAAGTTGTGGGCTGCAAGTGTATAATTGCTTGATCACATCACCAAAAAATAATTTCTGCTTTGTGGATAGTTGTATTGGATGTGGAGGTAAAACCTGACCTTGAAAACAGAAAGTAAATAACTATTTTTCTTTGCCAAAGAGTATTCTAGGCCTCAGGAAGGGTATATGAACTGTAGGACAAGTTCCAATAAATGAGGAAGGACAATTTCAAATTGTCTTTTTTGAATAAATATATGTATAAAGTTGTCAGTTTTTTGTCATGAAGTTCCTCCCTTGGTGGGCTTACTAGAAAGAGCAGATAGGAGGAATGGAGAAGTCTTTAGGTCTCATGTCAAAGGAGCAGAAAGTAAGCATCCTTTATGTGTGAACATCTTGCCTCTTTCAACTATAGTCATTCAGCTGTGAACATCTAAACCTCTTTGATACTTAGAAAAATATGTGTCTCTACTGGATTAAAACATCCTTCTTTGGAGGAAGGGCAAGCGATACATTTCCAGTAAATGCTTTGCTTGGGAAAAACCCTGTGCTTGCTTGGCCCTGCTCGTGAGTTGCTGAGCTAAGCAGGAAGAAGAAACCTTTAGAAGAGGTTGCTAATAGCCAGTGATGTGAAGCAGCATTTAATCTTATGAGTTAAGTCTTTCTCTTACCTCTTACAGGTAGTCATTTGAAGATGGAAGAGACATTCTCTGAGAATGAAGGTAAATAGTTTCTTCTCTCTAGGGAGAATTCTGCTTTCCCTTCCTATTTTTTCTTTTTAAAAAAAATTTCCAATAAACATATAAGATTAGAGGCTAATAATTTGAATAAAGTTAGAACTAGGATCTTTTTAAAAACTGATGCTGAATACATTCTCCATCCTTAAAAAGACTGCAAAAATACTAATTTATTTTACAAAACACTTCAACATCATCTAATACAAAACTTTGGAAAAATAGCAGGCACTACTATTTTAACATAAGGGTGCAAGAAGTGCCAAGGATTAGTAGTCTTTTCCTTAACCAGTATTTGATTGTCTCTTCCTTAAAGTAAGCTTTCACAGAAAGAGTCAGCAACAATATTTACTAACTGTTTTTATTTTAAAATAGAAAAAAAAGGAGAGAGATGTATCTGGAAACAGTCCATTGTTCTCATAACGTCCAGTATCAGATGCCAACTTGCCTTGAGACTCCTTGGCTCAGGTTTCATAGCCCCATGAATCTTCTTAGGGAAATATGTGCTAAATATGAACAGCTAATTAAATTTTTCCTTGTCTCTATGATAGAAATGTTAGAATCAGCTACATGGACAGCTGTTACCTTTTGATTATTGTGAGACAAGTGGACATGTTCCACAAACTTTTGAACAGGTGCAACCTAGATAGGTTTATTAAAACATGATAGCAGTAAGTATAAAAGTATGTTAGGCATTGGGATCTGGCAGGCTGATCATGGAGATGGAATACATTAAGTATTTGGAGATGGCAGTTTGGTTCTCTAACTTGGGAGGCAATGTACAGGTTTGAGCTACTACCAGTTAACATAAATTGACATCTTTTGAGGACGTCTGAAGAATCAAGGGCAGCCATTTAAGATATAAATTCAAAAGAGGATTCTTTTATCACCACTGTGGCAAACTTGCCCAATTCTGTGTGTAGGAATCTGTATGAGTGTAACTATCATATTGTTCTACTCTGCTAATTCTTTTTTACCATGTACCCAGTATCCTATGTTATTGGTACTTAAGATCTAAGGTTAGACACTTTATATTTTTGTCTGACCTTGGAACTTGAGGAAAAACAGAGTTTGTCCTACTTTCAGATTACTATATTACCTTTTGTATCATGGTGAGAACATGAGTTTGAGGCCTTTCAGCGTTCAGGAGGAGGGGTTGTTTTCAGGAAACTTAATTGCCGTGAAAGCCTTTTGGCAAATGCCAATGAGATCGAGTGCAATGCTGTGGTCTGAATGCCTCAAAGGTTTTGCCATTTTCCTTACATGCCACAGTAAAACCATGATTGATTTGACAGATCGTTATCTGCCCGAATGCAACCGCTGCAATCCTTACTCCTGCCTAGAGCAGGGCAATAGCTGCTACAATTTTTGCTAACAGACATTAAAAGCTACATCTCTGCTTAGGTGTGGCTTTCAAAGAACAGCCTTTATGTAATAGGGTCATTAGAACTCCATGCTTAATAGGGACTTATGTCATTAGCTTTTTTGTGGACCTGTAAAGAAAGACAGCACTGAATCTCAGTGCATCATTTCTGAAATGTTACACTTTCATACTCTGTCAAGGGAGAGAGTAGCTCTTGATTCAGAAAGGCTGGTTGTTAATAAGCAGGGAATAGGAAGTATGTAGGAAAGGCAAATAACAGAGCTGTGTGGTGCATGTATTCATAGAGGAGAATCTCCTAACAACTCGTAGTGAGAATGGAAAAAGATAGATGAATTATGAGTCAGAGAAGAAACAAGTGAACATTTTTAGAATTATAATCCTATATTAGGATCAAGAATCTTCTGAAATCCCCAAGATTGTGTAGTCATAAATTAATTTATATTCGAACAGAAGTTTAAAGAACTAGTCCTGTAAACACAGTGCAGATTTCTTACCTGGTTTCTCATTTTTCCAGTCCATTTGAGTTTCTGGAAGAGAGAAATTGTTACGAGCCAGCCAGCAACTGGACAATCTGATAAAAGATCTTGCTGGTGTCTTGGTGTATGTCTACTTTTTACTCATTTTACTGTCTGTATTCTTTCTTTGTGCTGAATGGTTATTTGCACCTTTTTCTCTCATTTTTTAAACTTTTACAGCTTCTTTATTTCAATGTCAGTTTACCAATCTTATGTGAAAAAAGCAAAAGAACAGAATTTTTATAAATGATCATGCAATTTATCTTTCATCTTGTGTCTTCTCCCTTCCATACTGTAACCACTTTATCTGATTAGTCTGTATTTTAAACTATGGGCTATCAATTATTTCTTATTCTCTATACAGTGGCTGATACAGTTGGGCCATCTCTGCCTCTGAGTGTTCTTGTAATACATGCATTTCTTAGAAATAATGAGACAAGGTAGAGACTAGGAGAATCTCATTTTGAAACAATTATACTTTTCACCTCATACATCTTACTTGCCCATAGTTTTGAATTGGCTTGCTCAAAGAGATGAAAGAGACCTAGGGCGGTGAACAGGAGCTCTCTGTAAAAGTGACTATGGTCTTGAAGGTAGGAATACTATTACAGTGAAAGTAAAATGAAATTGAGGGTACTTGCAGAGTAAAACAATAGAAATGGATGCAATTCTTGGAAAATATTAGAAAGCCAAAATAAAAGCATCTTGATTAAGTGCCTCGTATTTGACAGTTTTAACCCACTCCCAACTTTCTTAAACGTGCAAGCTGTAGAAGTAAAAATCATAGAATCATGGAATGGTTTGTGTTGGAAGGGATCTTAAAGATCATCTAGTTCCAAACCCCCTGCCACGGCAGGGACACCTCCCACTAGACCAGGTTGCTCATAGACCCATCCAGCCTGGTCAAAATGTTGAAAGTCCAATCTCTGCAAAGTCTAGCAGTGGTGACAATTTTGTGACACTGATAGTTAGAGGAATTTCGGTCAGAAATATGATAACTACACAAATAGTATTCATTTATAATTAATAGGTTGGATGAGTTCTATACACAAACTGAATAGTCAGTAAGTGAAAAGGACGTTTTACCTGTCAGTAGACTGAGAGACTGATTGTAATTTGTGGAATCACAGATTGTCTTTGGAATTTACTCTTGCTTAAAGAAAACTACCCGTGCCTGTGCTTTATGTATCTGCACAACCTGAAAGCATCTTGTAGTTACACTGGCTGCAAAGCTGGTTCTGGGAAACTTAGCTTCCTCTGGTATGTGAATGGACTGAATATTCCTGTGCCTTGTGGCAGAGGTGTAAGGTGTTGCTACTGATAACCTGCAGGTTTTGTGTAAATTCATAAACAACATTGCTCTTTGTTGTAATATGGGAACTTGGTTTTGGCCTGAATGTGCTGAGACTGTTTGGCTGCATGTAATAATTTTTTTTTTCCTTCGAACATATTGTTTCAATCATATCTCTTTAGTATATCTGATCTAATTAATATTTAACTTTTTGTAGGTGTCTGGTTAAGCAGGATAATAAAAAACCTCTTAAATCAATAATATACTAAAAAGTTATTTTTAAAAATTTTTATACAGAGAATGAGACATCTATAAAAATCTGGTTTTGAACAGTGTCTGGAAAAAAAAGACTGAAAAGCTTGCAAAAGATTTTTCCTCTTGCTCAGAGTCCTTTTGGTGTTTACTGAATATTTTGTTTTCTGAGTAGTAAATAATAGTTTTTAACTACAGTTCCTGTGTTTCTGGATTTGTCACACCAACATAACTGTAATTTTGTCAGCATATGAACTGTATGAAACAGTGTTTCTTTTAAGTTCTTTTTTTGGACAACTGTCCTAGCCTGTGCCAAAGAGCCTTTTTTTCAGAGTAATACAATAAACAATATTTCAAGAATCTCCTAAAAGCTTTCTGGTCCTTGGATCATGCCCTAGTGTGGGGAGAGGGAGGATAAGGTAGATTGAGTGTAACTGAAAACACTCAGTATGCTAAAACAAATGTGTGCTTAACCATATATAGAAACAAAATCCTTTGTGGACTTGGACATTGTGTAGAGAATATCACTTGCTGAGCATATGCTGAGGAGAAAAAGATTTTAGCTGGTGGTACTGAGCATATGCTGAAGACTTGTTGTATGCATTTTATTTTAAAACTTCATGTATTAAGAAAAAAAGGAATAATCTGCCTGTGGGACCGTCTTGCTAACAATTTCAAAAGAAGCAATCTGTATAGCTTGCTTGGATGAGAGGAAAAAAAAAACACAAAAGGGTAAATCTGCAGAGTATGGTTACCTTTAGAAACAAAATTTTCTGGATATACACCAAGAAACGTGTTTTATTTCTTACCATTTGATTTATAAATGTATGAACCCACTACATAAATAATAAAGTTGTTCTTGTGAAAAAGCCCCCATAAAACAGAGTTTAAGTCAAGTGCATGTGTTTTACATGCAAGTCAGATCTATATCCAACTGCACAGTTGCTCCCTTTGATACGGTTTATAGAAATTTGAACAAAAATTGATCAAACACCTCTGAGCTTTGGAACATCTGAAGCCAAGTCCAAATTCTGAAACTGGATATATCTCTAGTTTTAAACAGTCAGTAATTTAATTCCTGTTAAGAGACTTTTCTCTATGAAAGTTGCAAGAAATGCTTCAAGCTATGCCTGCATTAGCAGGCAGTGTGGTGCACTAGGAACAGATCAGTTGTTATTGAGGACCTGGCATCTACCTAGTAAGTGTTTCAGGAAGGGGCTATTTAGCTCTAGTTTCATTATATGGACTGAATTCCCATTACTGGTTGCTGTGCATTAGCCCTGCTCCCAGAGATAGTCTTCTAGTTGAATTTCATTGTAAAAGAAACTACTTTGTGCATTCTGAAGCTGTTGTGTGACGTGAACCTTAATGCCAGGAAGTGGGAGTGATGGGGGGTTTATTTTCAATAGCATACTTCTCATCTGAACACAAGTGTTAGTCTAATTTTTTAAGTGATAAAATGGGGTTGAAGAACTGAAAAAAGTTATGGAGTTGATGGAAACAACATAGTTTCTTTTAACTACTTTAGAGAACTTTTTAGGTTTCAAATTGTTGGCAACACTTAAAAGACCAAAAGCATTTGTCTTGAAACAACTGACACAGAAGTGCCATATAAATTAATCTGTATATTTTCAGATGCAATTCTTGGCTTACTCATTTGAAGAATTACAGTTTCATATAAGTTTTTAACATTCCAAAACAGCTCTGCTGTTTATGCAGCAGTAGCATAGCTGAGGAAAGCTTTTGACACCTGTTGATCAACATCTGAAGAGTCAAGATAACAAGCATGTGAAGTCACACTTCGTATCTTTCTCTCCATCTAAAAATAAATGCCATATCTCTCTTTGGCTTGTAATATATATATAAAAGTCTGGACGCAGCTGAGAGGCATAGCAGCATTAAGCTATCATGATTTACTAGCTATGCCATTCTTAAGCCAGAAGATAAAGTGGATAGTTCTTTAGCTGGACACTTTGTAAAGGATTTGTGCCAGGAACCACTGGCACCCTACCGAGATAAATAATTTTGCCTTGAGCACATGATGGAGAGAATTGCTGTATCTTTCTCTCATACTTAAATCTCTATATTCGATTCCCCCAGACTGAAGTGACTGTACTATGAGATTTCCTCTATCTCTCCTCTATCAGGATCAAGGATTTTAGAATCTGCATTCACTGAAAATCTTTGTTTCCTTTATACATATTGGTGTGAAGGTTTTCGCATAGGTCAGTACTTGCAATTAGATAGGCTTACCTTCTATCAAAGTCATGTCCAACTTCAAACGTCTCAAAATAGCACCATGTGATGATGCAATACCACTGAACTTTCCCCAAAGTTCTGGCATCAGGTCATGTTCTATGACTTTATTTTAGCCTAACAGTTTTTGTATCTACATTTCTGAGAGTTGTCCACATTTACAATTGGAATGTTTGGCCAGTTAAAAAGAAAGCGGTTTGGGGTCTTCAGTTTTGAAAGCATATGATCTCATTCGGTTTTAGAAAGCTAATGTTGCCCAGATTATGTCCTCAGATGCCTAATACAAAAATATGTTTCATTCTTACTAGTGGTTTGATAAATCCAAAGCACACTCCTCTTTCAGGCTGAAAATGCCAAACTTCTATTATTATCAAGTCACTTGACACTCACACTCTCTCATTTTTCATACCAGTTGAAAAGAAATAAAGAATCTCTATCATATGAAGTAGATTTATTTTTACCTTCAGTTACTCCACAAAGAAATGAACATTAAGCAAATGTTTTAAAACACCAATGACATTTTTGGTTTGTAAAAACAGACATTATGTGCGCTCTCACTTTCAAAAGGATTTTCAGATTTATTTTATGGGCTTTACAAGTGGAAAAATATAAATGCTACGCAAAGCCTCCATGATACATGCAGAGCAGAATTATGTTTTGTGCCCTAAATAACCTTTAAAAAGGTCCAATGCTTCTTTTTATGTCAGATTTTTATATGCAGACGTAAATTATAAATGCAGTGACACACTTTAAAAAACCTTTAAATTCTGAACTCATACTTTAAAACATTTTGAAAAGTCTTTGCCTATGCAGACATTGTATTAAAGCTTTGGGACTCATCTGAATCTTTAAAATAAAGTTAAAGTATGTACAGCTTATTATTCTGATTTCATATTCTTTTACATTTTAAGCATATTGTAGAATGGGAAAAGTATATATGATTGTTTGCCACTGAGCTGTTAATTTCTACTCATAGACTTGATATGAAATTTTGTAGATTTTTTTTACTTTAAGGTGGGTTCAGAATACCCCAATAAATAATTTATGAATTGTGTTGATATTTTTTTGAAAGTGCTAAATTTTGATTTGTCAGTCAGGTGTGCATATGTAGCTGGCACCTACCTGAAAGCAATGTAGCCCTTAAAAGGTTTCAGAGGTTGATTTTAAACCTGTATTCTTTCAGCTATTTTTTTCTTTAGGACTTCACAAGGCTTTTTATAAAAGATTTTTCCTTTGCATATTTGAATTAACTTTTTTTTTTTTTACAGTTTTCCAAGTTTTAATTTACCAGAAATAAAGATATTATGATGCTATTGCCTGATTGTTTTCACCAGGCTTTTTATAAAAGATTTTTCCTTTGCATATTTGAATTAACTTTTTTTTTTTCACAGTTGTCCAAGTTTTAATTTACCAGCAATAAAGATATTATGATGCTATTTCCTGATTGTTTTCACCAGGCTTTTTATAAAAGATTTTTCCTTTGCATATTTGAATTAACTTTTTTTTTTTCACAGTTGTCCAAGTTTTAATTTACCAGCAATAAAGATATTATGATGCTATTTCCTGATTGTTTCTATTATGGAAATGGAAAGATGGAGATTCAAAAAAACAGTACCATTTTCTGCAGAAAAGGATTGAAATTTACTTTCATTCTCAATGTACAGTGAGTTCCTATTAGAGTGTGAGGTTTTTTGGTTGTGTGTTTTTTTTTTTCCTTTTTCCAAAAAACAATATATGTGCGTGCATGCCTCAGAACATTTTCTGCTAAGTGATGTGAAAGCTGATTTCATTGCAAATCATTAAAACAACATAGAACTTTTGTTTTGCTTCTTACTAAACAGCCATTTTATTGTATTACTTGATATTTATTCCTTATCACAGTTGCTGCGTTGGAAAATTAAGTCACATAACCCCAAATTCAGAGCGAAGTAAGCAAATCTATTTTTGGCATACATTAATGGTGATTGAAAAACAGATGTGGAAGCAGATGTGAACAACTGCTTGTTTTGTACTATCCATGTAAAAGAGCTGCTTTTCTAACAATCTATCAAGTTGCTACATTTGTTATGGCCCAGCCTGTAACACTGCGCTGGCTTTGGTGCTTGCACAGATACTTAATTTATATTTAGAATAATGTCTTAATCACAACACTTAGGTATATGCTGTAGTAATCATGTAATACCTCAGCAGTTTCACTTTTTTTAATTCCAGTACAGCTGTTTTAGTTTAAACATTGGACTATATTGGCAACTTCAAAGACAATATTTTAGCAGAATTTTACAGGTATAATATGCTACTGCTGGCTAATAGGGACTTCCACCTCCCTCTGAATTCCACACGAAAAGATTTAAAAGCTGCTACTTTGGAATTAGGCAGGAGTCCTGACACTTGTACTGCAGTTCTAAGCTGTTACTGACTTTTTGTGTGCATGCATGTATCTGTGTGTTAACGTAAGACTAGCATTTTGGGTAAACGGTAACTGCTTCATATCCCTCTGGTGGCCTCATGCGAGCTCGGGCGTGAGCTTCACAGTATAGTTGGCCCTCCACAAAGAAGTAGCCTTTTTGTTTCAGGTTGAGATTGCAGTCAGAGCACACGAAACATTCTGGGTGCCGATATTTGTCACGTGCCTTCACAACTGTTCCTCTGTATGGAAAAAGAAAAAAAACCCAATTAATTCATATGAATTTAAAGTAAGAAGAAACTACAGTATGACACAAAGTAAGTTCTAGGTGTTTATCTCATTGCTTTTAGGTTGTTCATCTGGTGGCTTTGCCAAATACTGTAATAATTTAAGGTTGGAAGCTGGGTTTGAGGAATTGACATAAAGTGCTGTCGAGTTGATCACATAGATCAATAGTTCATTGGAAAACTAGAGTTTAAAAAAACATGTTAGTTTGGCTGCAACACAGAATGTGCAGTGTAACCAATCAAAATGGTGACAAAATGGGTTTTAAAACCACATTTATTTTTCTCAGTGACTGCGTTCCTTGAGCTCTCTTTATCTGTGTTCTTTGCTGAGGTTAGTGATGTCATTCAGATAGAAATCTGGTAGTTTTAAAATAGGCCCATATAGATTTCTGGATACTCCCACTGGGTTGGGAGAAGGGTTCTTTACACTAGCAAGAAGCTTTTGGGAATTCACAGCCTGAGACGATGTAGCGCAGGTAACTGCTGGAAAGTAAAAAATTTAATTAAGAGAAATCTTAATTAAAGCTTTGGTGGTACATTGTCAAAACTGAAACAATCAGTATTGAAAGTGTCTAAGGTACAGGTTAATAATTCAGGATTTAGAACAATATATTTTTATATCTTTGTCCTCTAGAAGCATTTTCCTACTAGTGCAGATAAACCAAGACCATCACTTGGAAAGCATTCCTATAGTCTGTGGTGGTGTTTGAAAAAATGTACTTGAACTAAATATTTCTAGAACTAGAAAGAAACAACTTACAGAATCCCACTCCCACACTTATCACACAGTGGCACTTTCTGGACACCAGGCATGGCACTAGGTGTCTTTGTTACAGGTGCTTTCACACTTCTTGTACCCACGGGGCGTCCATCTGAGAAACAAAACAATCCTGTTATGGATAGGCTTAATACAGAAGCGTCTGGTGCAGTTAAACACTTTTCCTTTAAATGCACTTCTGGATGTATTTACAGGCTTTCACTTATATCAACAAACAATGAAGTTTCTCTGTACAAGTTTAGTGGGGCAGATTCCACCTCATTGGAGTCAGGAAAAATATTGTGTAGCTATCGTGAAGAAGCAAGTGCAAAAGTGATTATATATAGTGCTCTCTGTCTCATAGACATAATCTAATTCTCTGATAATAGGTCTTGTGTGTATAGCAGGAGAGGGAGGAGGATTTGGCTTTAACATAGAAATGTAACATAGTCAAGACCTTTAATTACAAAGCTTCTTATTTGTATAACTAACCATTCAACAAATTCGAAAAGATTAGTAACATGATATGAAAACAAAATTATAGCAAAATACAATAAAATGCCAAGCAAAATCCCACAGTGAGAGAGAGAGAGAGAGAGAGAGAGATGTATACACACACATACAATTGGATGTATTTATTATCACTTCTCTGGTAAATATGGAGATACAAAAATTAAAATTTTAAATATTTACCTTTTATGGTAAATTTTGTTGTATTTTATTCTTTACACTTACTGTAAATATAACAAACTTGCAGCCTTTATGAATATTATTTTCAAAACTTCATCATTTGAAGAAAATATGGATTTAAGTTATACTGTCCTCTTCAATTTTTATTAGAATGAAGAGGGGATGGGTGAAACTTATGCTAGGAGCTGTTTTACATTTCTCTTTTCCTGGATGTGGAAGACTGTTCTTTGTCTTGGTGTCAACAGTATTTCCAGCTTGTCCCAAAAGTTCTCTTGGATAGAACTTTTTATTATTCAGTTAAAGTCAACTTTTGTACATTAACAATCTAAAATGTGAAAAAGAGATTCCAAAAAATGATTAACACCCCCATTTTATTCAAAGAGGAGATTGCTAGCTAGAAAAGCAAGGAGGTGAAATGTTAGGAGGCTGGTGTGCTATCTATAAGATTCAGAATGACTTGGCCTTTCAGAAATTCTTACAGCTCTGATCTCTCTTATTTTCTTCTCAGATTCCCTCTTCCCCAAAACATTTTTAAATGCTTTGAACAGGTAGAATATTTCATTATTAACCACCTTCCTCGGAGACTAAATTCTGGAGCACCTTAAAGGAGCCAGACTGGCGGGGTTGACTGGGCTCCTCCTGGTTGGCATGCAGCATCTTGTACACATCAGACTGAGGCACTGAGTTGGGAGATGGGTCACTGTATCATAGGGAAGAAGAGCAGATAAAAGCATTTAAGAAACATAACCTTAAAGTAATAGCTCTACCAGGCATAGAATATGAGGAAAGAAACATAAAGACAATGTATTTTTACAACTGCTGAAAGACTGTCTTCCAGGTAGTATAACTTTATATAGCCTCCTTTTGATCTAAAAAGCAATTAAAAAAAAAAATTGTATCATGAAGGTTTCTTAGGTCTTCTAAGTTGGCTCGATTACTAGTTGATATAGTGATTTTTTGACTAAGATAATTATTTAACTTACGGAAATGACAAAAGTGAAATGGGTATTGTGCAGTAGGGAGCATTGTAAGATGAACACTGATGAATGGAAATTCTATTTCTTAATTTAATTAGAATGGAACATGCCTTTCTTTTGGTAATGCCAATTTTATGATAAAAATAGAAATTAAATTATTGTTCAAACAACAGTTGATGGTTGAATTTCCAATGACCTGTGAGCTGAAGATTTTACTGAGAATATTTCATGGTATTTTAAACTGTGTCAAATGTTTTTAATTGATCATGATAACAAACTTCCTAAGTAGTTGAGAGGAAGAGTAGATGACTATATGCACTGGCAGGAATTAGGCTGGATACGTGGCATTTGTAAATTTCAAACTGCTACTGGACTAATTAGAAAGGTTCAAATTTACTTCTTTGACATCTGTTATCTCACTGATATATACTTAAATGTCCAGTTTAAATTTCCTGGCCTTCTACTGTCTGTTAAACCTTAGGTAAGTTTCCACTGGAAATAAGCAACTAATTCCTCTGGAGTTAGACTGGGATTTGCCTTATAGGCCTTGGTTTGTTTCCCAGGGTAGCATCTAAGCTGTCAAATGGCGCCATAAGCAACAGGGGCCTGTTGCTTATTTTAGTTGTTTGCATCTTCATTATATCAATAGATTTCTTGGAGCCATCTTTAAGCTGAAGAAACTATCACTTTCTTCTCTTGTCACAAGCTTTTAACGAATAGAAGCAGATTAGTTTTTAACAGTTTTCAGCAATGGCCGATTCAACCCTTGATTCTCTCCTCTTTGCTAAACATTTCTATACATCAGACAAGTAATGATACAATTACATACAGAAGGCAAAAAGACACAACATGAGATAACATTTCTAAATGCAAAGTGAAAACCAATCCCAAAACAAAAGAGACATTTCAAACCTGTATAGAGATTCAGTTCTCAACCTGGGAATGCCACAGGCATTTGTGAAATCTGATTACTCTGGGTTGAATCCATGATTTCAGAATAAAGAAAAAGCAAATTTTTCTTGTATTGTTCTCTAATTGTTGTGATTGAGGATAAATATTCATGCAGTAGAGTAACATCATTCTTGAAAGACTTCAGGAACTACAGTTTTCATCAGATAGGGTGAATTTAAATACTTCTTTAGAAATATGATTTTTATGGTTAGTAACAGCCCAATTCTGCAAGGTGCTGAAGAAGGCCAGTGATTACTGTGTGTTTAAAATATTAGTAATTAGCTTTAGTTTACATCATACATACTATGAATTATTAACTTAAATACTGTTGTAAAACAGGAAAATAAGTTACTATTACGCAAAAGTGAAGATAAAGCAATGTGAATGATTAATTGTCCCTTGAAAACAATGAATAGTGCTTTAAAGCTTTTTATTGTATAATCATTTTTGTTATCTAGATTCATAAGGTTCCTACCTGACATTTAGTCATTGCAATGGATAAAATCCCTAAGTGAGAGATGGATTAGCAGGCCTGCAGATTCAGTCCTGGCTCTTTTTGGACAAGAGCTACTTGTACTGAATGTGAGTTAAATATCTAGAACGCTATAAACATTGACAAGATTTCCTAAGATTCACAACCTGAATTTCACAGCTGAAATAAATGTGAGTTAATAATAATGTTAATTATTAATAAGAATAAGGTATATACATGATTGCTAATTAATTATAATAACAATAATAAACAATTTTGAATTTTGGAGGGAATCAGAATCTTGGAGTGGACAGTCAGCTAATGGTCCAGGTAGTGTTATCAGTATTTATTAGGAACAAAGATATTATTATTATTATTTCCAATGAAATATTTATTTGTAAATTCTGAAAAGCTCCTTTAATACTTTGGGTTAAAAATTGTAATTTATTAATATTTTAATGAAAATATGGAATGGCTTTAAATGACTTAATTTCTCTCTAACCCTTTTACCCATCTTCGTAGAAACGGGGTGATGTTCTTGAAGCTCATGATTTTTGGTATATTCTAAATTTGTATATTCATAAATATTAAAGATTCTGCTCCAATTACCTTATTATGGGTGTTTCCCCCAGAGCTGTAGACACTTGGCCTTGCAGTGTTTCCATGATATTGTCATCTGAGTACAACTGCATAGGTGTGTTAAACTGAGCGTGTACAATCTTGACACCAGGAAGCTCCATTTCCAAAGGAATGTTAGGGGCCATCTTAGACACTGCTTTCAGCTCGGTAGGGCAGATAGAGCTAACCGTGCTAATTGAAGAGGGGGTACTGCGTCCACTGCCACAGTCAATCCCCGAAGGAGTGCTGCATCCACTGTGTTAATAGCCAGGTTACAGAAGTGTGCGCAACGCGTATCAGATCGCAGAGAATAAAGACAAAAGGACAGGAATAAAGTGATGTTAACAGGGCTGAAAAGCATAAATAGAACAGATACAGAAAAGCAAAAGTATATAAAGTACAGAAAAGCAAAAGTATGTGTATTCATTGAAAAGTATTTTCTTGTAAAAACTGTGGATGCCGGTTATAAAGCAGTCCTCAAAATTCTGGCATTAATTTTCTTTAAAGACAGTAAAAATTCTTTCATGGATTGAATAATTTGGAACATAATATTACTTCCCATTTTTAATGCTAGATTTTATAGAGGATTAGTTAAGCCTCTCTAGAACTCTTTGTTCTAGGTAAGTAATTCTTAACATCTACAAAAGGGTAGCACACCAAGGTTGTGTGAGTTGCCCATGTCAGTGACAGAATAAACACCCACAGTACTGGAATCCCAGATACGTCGTTCCAGTCCTGTACCTCACAACCTTCTCAGTCCACAGTCAAAGAGACTACTATAAAATAGTGTAAAATAATGAATGTGACATTTCCAAGATTTCCTTAAATTCCACAATAAGATATTTGTTAATATTTTAAAATCAGTTTAACAATGTATTTTATTTTTTAAATACTTGTTAAACATTTCAGAGAAGAAAGATACTAAACCGTTACTTTTGCATTTCTAAGTTACAGTGTTTCCAGTAGAATGTAAAGTGGTCCTTCACAAGAACAATAGGTATGTATTCAGAGAATTAATTTTCCTGCTTTTGAAGTAGATTTTACATCTAATTTAAATACAATGAAGAAGATACACAGGTTTTTAGAAATACTGTTGTTGCTTGAGATTATCAAAGTACAATTACTGCACACCAATTTAACATCTCTGGAAAGGGATTAGTAAAATAATGTGAACATTAAGCTCAAAGTCTTTTTCAATGTCACTGTTTTGAACTTTTCATTCTTTTCTCCATTGCACCTTAGGGTGCACCACCTTCTTTGTTATGGGATATTTCTTTGATGTTGCTGCATAACAGCACATAACCCACAGTCATTGGTTAACGTCTATGTGATATTCGGAGCTATGAGATGATAAATGCTTAATCTCTTTCCTCCAACCATGTCAGGTTGTTTGTGATTAATTCTTTCCAAGCTGAATTATTCTGTGTAAACGTGGGAGAATACTCTATTTCCCAGTTTGGTAGTATAGTACTCTGCCCAGTAGCTACTCTTGGGTGCAGAAGACAACCCAAAATTCTCCCTTTGATTCAGAAGGGAATTTGTGTAGGATCACTTTCTCAAAAATGTAAAGGGAAATATATAATCTAACATCAAAGACATATCAAAAGAAAGCTAATTCCAGAAATGGTAGTTAAGCCTTAAAGTAAAAGTACGGTTCTGCATCATCACCTAGCATTAGCCAGCCAAAAAATTCACACAGAGGTAACTTACAAATTTATGGTCTTTCCGTTTAGAAGAATAAAGACCATCTTTAGATCCTGCAGTAGAATAAGTTTTGTCAGTGCTGATAGTGTTAGTAAATGGAAAGCAGCAGGAAAATGCTAGAAAAAGCACAATTCTTTATATCAGCAGCCAAATTAATGTTAAAATAGAATAAATTATAAGTATAAATAAAATATAATTATATAGTAAATATAATATCCAGTTAGTTTTGCCAGAGTAAAGTCCGAAATTGTGGCTAATGTCCAATCTCTTATCTCAAACCCACAGTCCAGAATCAGCTCTTCTTTTAGTCAAAGCCTTGTTTAGCCTCAGTTGCCTGTCCTAAAGGGATATTTAGAGTGAAGGTGGCGGTTTGGTTTTTGCTTGTTTAGCAGAGGATATATAATGAGGCAGACTGATGAAAAAGTAGCAGACTAATAGTGTGACAACCAAGGTTTTGTAGATGTAACACCATGTGCCAGAGATTCTGCAGTTTGTAAACAGACTTCTCCAGAGCTAGAACACCTGACAGACCTTGCCCAAGTAAAGTTCTGAAATTTGTTGCATTGCTGTTAGGTTAATTTTTGCAGGTTTTCCCCGATCTAACATGCTAGAAAATGGCCATTTACTTCTACATTTTCACAGAAAATACCACATAGTCGAGGTTTCTGAATTAGGGGATTAGGGTCTTGGTACACTCATTTGAATCTCCATAAATACAATTAGGTACCTATATATAGTATGTAGTGGTCCAAAAGTCAGTTTAAGTACTGTGTGTAAGTGCTGCCTAGGGTTAGAGGGCCATGCATGTTTGCTAAGGTCTGTTTTGTCATTATCAGCATCAGACTGCAAGGAGAGATGGGCACCTTTTCTCACCTACAGCGGTGTTCTACGTGGATAGTTCTTTTTCATAGAAGGATGGGACTCTATCCATCTTCTATAATTTCCTCTTTATCACTCAGGTGCTTGAAAAATTTAATACATCTCAGAAAACTGATAATCCGTATGAGTTTGTCCTTTGTACACAGGAACCAATTATCGTCCTTTCTTTCTGGTCTAGTTTGTCAGACTTAAATTAGTATAATCAAAATGCAGGCATTTTAACCTCTATGAATGAAATGCAGAAGCCTGAGTCCACTGGTAAAAACTGCTACCGCTAGACAGGATAAACTGTAGCATCACAATATATTGCATCGCTCAGGAGCTTTTGAGCTTCCTTCCGTTTTCAGCCACCCAGTTTGCATCATTTTCTCCCCTCTATATGTAATAATGTAAATAATAGTAACAGAGGCATTTCATCCTCAGTTATGATAGAGGAATATTAAACTAAAACAATGGATGTAAATGTATAAGCTTTTCTATATTTTAGAGCTCTACATGTCTGTGGCATCAGATAGTTCTATTTTAGCTCTGCGTTAGTTTGCCTTCTGAATAGAGGTCTGCTGAAAAGCAAACTTAAAATCTCTGCATAGCCTAGATGATAATTTATGTAACTAAATATCTTCTATTTAGCAGGTTAACCCATTACATGTATTTGCATTTGGACAGAAGAATTTAAGAGTGCCATAGATTTATAAGTGTACATATCTGGTGCTACATTGTAAACTGAATCGGGTTCATAAATACAGTTACTTCAGACTTTCATCTGTATAACAGAGATGGGAGTGTGGACCTGCTTTCTTTTGGGAATAGAAACTTGAATTTGAAGCCTGAGCTTTGCTAGTCAAACATTTCTTTTTTTTTTTAATTATTTTTTTTATTTCAGTGTTAGGCTATATAGTACTATAAATCAATTTCAAACGCATCAGTATGATTTATTAATGTGAATGGTGAGTATCCATCAAAAAATAACATCATGCATCCAAATCCAGCACAGCACTCAGAGTTTATAACCTGCTTCGGCCTGAGACTATGAAAGGTTTGGGCCGAATGTTATGCTTGTGTTCAAAGTAGTTCATATCCTGTAAAGAAAGGAGGGTTAAAATAACTTCTTTGGGCCTACAAATGCTTATTTCTAGTTCAAAAGTAGCTAACAAAGTCTTAAAATTGTAACCATGAATTAACCATGTTTAGTTTGTACATTCCTGGTAAACAAAATACAATCACTTTAGTGTTCAGAAACATTCAGACTAAAGTACAATTGTAAGAGAGAAGTTTTCTAGGTAGTAGAAACAGTAGGTAGTGTTGCAGCCCAACACAGAGGGCAAATTTTAGCTACCTGCAGCATTGCTATTACAGGGCTGAATGGATAACTTTCTGTGTTGGAAAAAATTGCTTCATTTATCACTATTTTTTTTTAGATAATCAATAAACTCCTGATTATCAGAAAAAAACAGCAAGAGCTGGACTTTTAAATTGAAAACAGAACGGATAATGATATACCACAAATGCCATGTATTATAAGTAAATACCAGTACTCACTTTTGCGATGAGTTAGGAATGAGACCCCTCAGTTGTCCATGAAGTGCATCTTGAATATTGCCAGATGAATACAGCCCAATTGGAGAATTATAGGAGGAGCTCACTACCTGTCTTTTGTCATCAATATTTGCTGCTGCAACAAAAGGCTGGGCCCTTCTGTTGTGAGCTGTACCAATAGGCTTGAATTCCTGTACGTGATAGGCAGACAAAATACACAAAGCTACAATGCACACCAAAGCTAGTAATGACTAAAACTGACAACATCAGTGTTGTTAATCTCTGCATTTTTTTACTGTTGCAATTTTGTTATTTTTTAACCGGTGCAAGCATACTATATTTTTCCATGAATTTTCTACATACTGCTTAATATGTACACATTCAGAGACTGTATTTTCTTGCTCCAAGGCAAAGAGAAGGCATTCCATGTTTGTCAATAATGGACAATATTAAGAAGAAAAAGGAGGGATGAGTATTATAGCAACCTAGTGTATTGTTCTCTAGATTTTGCACCATTTATGTTCTTTTGGAAACATTTAATGTATAGTTATTTTACTTGCTTTGCTTTAGTGCTAATCCCTGGCTTCTGCATTTTTGTCACATACTGATGGGGGGACTCATGGAAGTATGAAGATTTTATTGTAAATGTGTTGCCTAGAAAACACATAATTTTTAACACTTCTTTTAACTGATATAGTCTTGAATGTATGTCCGATTGAGGACATTCTTCTGAACTTATTCCATACTTTGAAGCATAACTGTGCATCAAAAATTGTGGTGCTGTATAATTTAAAGATAATGTGAAATCATCATAGATAAGTAAAATCCAAAAATGGGTAAACTGGAAATTGTTCTGCCTATGTTTGTTTATTTCTGGAATACAATTTTGCTTATTGTTGGCCCAGATAATTTCCTCCAGTTGTGGAATTCATAGAGATAAGATCCAGAAACAAAATCTCTGATAACCTTTCACGTTACTTGCAATGTTCTTCCCTAGTAATTGGTCAGGATTGATGAAGACTGTTGACTGTGTAAAAATTCACTTATTTGTATTGTGCATGTTTAGTACAGTCTCCTTTGAGTCCCTGCCAGCTCAGGTCTGTCCCTAATCCACAGAAATACAGACTTCAGAAAGAACTGTGTTGTCATCTGCTAAGGTCTTTTTTTCCTTCTGTGTTAATGGGAGAACGTTTTCTGCTGTAGTCCATCACCTTGCCCTGATGTCCTGAAGTGCCTTTTAGAGGCGGTGCTGCAAGAGCACTTGGACTTCCATCCATATGGAATGAAAGGCTCTTGTTCCTAACAAACAGGTTTCTACAATCTGAATGGTCTCCTCTTTAGAGACTGGAACTTGCAATGTTAAGATAGCACAGATTATTAATATTTCAATTTTCATAGAAATCTTTGTCAGTTCTCCAATTGGGCTTTGTTTTTGAGTGAGATTTTTGTAATGGCAGTACATCTATACTACTAGAGACCATTTCTGTATTTATGTTGCTATCCCTCTGTGTCACGTGACCCATAGACAGTCTAAGTTCTAATACTGCTGAATGAGATTTATTTCAAATTGTTGAAGCTTGTATCTTAGGTACTGGAGCTTTTGGCTCAATCACTGTGTACAGTTTACAGTCTGGTATTTGCTATCACATATTTTTAACGGTGACACACCCAACATCTTCAGTATGAAAATTATTTGGGTGCAATTGTGGTCTTTCCCTTATGTCTTGCAAGCTGTACAAACTAATCTCCTTGTTCTGCTAGATAAAACTCCAAACAAAGTGGTTTTCTGATGCAGAAATGCCTTCTTTAGATTACCTTAGCCTTTAGGAATACTGGAAAAATTTCCAGTTAGGACAAATACAACCTATTACAAAAACTGAAAATAGATGTTTGAATACTCAAATCCACAGAATAAATCAAGATAATAAGAGCAGATTAGGTAAGCATGGACACATGATTGTCATCGGTAGATTTTTATTCATTCCTCAGAGCATTATTTCCTTTCTCAGACAGTATCAAGTCTCTGTTCAAAGTTTTGGTGAATAATTTATAAAAATTATTCACTTGAATGTGAATTGTCCCTTTTTTTAAATTTAAAACAACGGTTTCTGAAATACATCTAGGAACAGATGTAAAGAAAAGTCATGGGTACATAGAATGTGCAACCAAAAAATGCAAACAGTAAAAAGCAGTTTTATTAAATGAAAATGTTTAGCAGCGTTGCACTATAAGAGGCTACTGAAAGCAGCAATGAGATGAACAAGCACAAATATTTTACTTGCAATTCCTCGTTTCCGTGTGATAGGACTGAGTTGCAGTTAACAAAATGTATTAGTAAATGGAAATAATCTACTAGTGTTTAGGATCATGTCTACTTAATGAAAGATATTAATGTCAAAGTATTTAAAATTTATTTAAATCCATGTATGATACAAACCAAACAAAACCAACTGTGAACATTGTAATTTCATCCCCTTTTTTATTTCTTGTTGACAAGTGAACAGCATAGAAGACAGATGGCACCATAATAGCATATTTACAATGTAACAATTGTGAAACAAGTATTTGCAGTTAGTTAGACTTAAATTCTGTTTTCTTTTAAACTCATATATTCGTATAAAATGTCAGTGACAGAACATACAGCAGCAAAAACAGTCCAGCTCTTGTGTTTATTGGATCTCATTGAATCTGTGAAAAGTCCTCCTTTAGTTCAAAAACTAAATGAGAACTGGAGGTTGTTGAAATTCCTAATCAGGAATATTTGAGAATTACAGTATTTTATTTCTTAAAATTTTTCCAGCTGACTGATGTCCTTTTTGTATGGCTAACAACATTTTGCATTGATAGAAGTATCGGGAATTGAATGAATGTAGCCCCCCAAGTGTGTAGAAATGCATCCAAAATGCTATATGATGTCATTCTTTGGGGATAATTGCTATGACACTACATAGATGTTTACATTTTGGAGGTATCATGTGACTAAAATCTTATCTCTGAATGCTGCTATGGAAGAAGGGGTAGGCCCTCAAAACAAGACTAGCACAATTATTTTGTTTTGAAACATGTTTATTTTTATATTAATTTATATTAATTACTCCATTCATCATATTAATTATTCATTTTTTATACTTATCTACATGTATAGTATATTTATATCTCCAGGAATGTATAATGTCTTTCATGGCCAGAAGCCTAATCCCACTGAACAAAATGTTCAAAGGCAAATATAGAAGCAAAAAAGAAAAGCCCAAATAAAATAAATTCAAGAAATTGTGGTAATGGAAACAAATTAATTTTAAATGAGGCTAAAGGGATTGTAACCGAGGAAAAAATTTACAGGTAGTGTTATACTATTACACCACAGAACTGAAAGACAAGTTTATACAAAATCCTTGTACAGATTAATAAGCAAACCATTCATGGCTTCTTACCAGCAAAGTGTTGATCTTTGTATATGACCAAAGAAAATCAAACCATCAACCGGTATTGTTGCACATTGACAATACAGCAGAAAGGACTTAAAAATAATTTTGTAATACAGTTTGCCATTTAGATTGTTTTATTTTCTCATGCTAATTATATTCTTGGAGAACCTTATGTTCTAAGTTGCTTTTATACAGAATATGATGTGATTGTATTAGTAATACTTCAAGTAGTCTATTATTTCCTGTTATTTATCCATCATGCTGTAAGTTGCTCCAGACTAATGAAATTTGGTGGCTGATTTTTATGCAGGAATGTGTAGCTTTCAAGAGTGACTCTCAATAAGCCTCTTACTGCTGTAAGGCATTTACTAGAATTGTTGCCTCAGTTTCTGCTTCCCAGAGGCAAAAATAGTGAGAGCTTTCATTGTGCTGTGACAATTCCCTACGGCAATCTCTAAATGACTCTTTAGGGATGCTCAGCCTAATGCAAAAGTTTGCATTGGTGTAAATGTTCCTTATTCCATGGCTGCAAGTAGGCACAGAATTTAGTTGTTTGTTGTTTCACATAACCATCTTCAAGCATCTGTAACATAATTTTCATTAATAGAAGCAAAGCCAAATATTTGGCCAAATTGCTGAACAATTTAAAATACATTTTTCTTTCATTTATAACCATCTTTTATTAGCTTGCAAATAGAAATTAGATACTTACTAAGAAGACTGTGTAAGTCTTCATCTATTAGTTGACTTATAATGTACTTTAAATTATTGACTTCCTTTAGTGAAAGTTTCTTAGTGAACTTTAAAATGTCTTTCTGGTAAGAGTGAAAAAAGATCTGACTACATTTATAACAGCTATGACCTTTTGTGTAATTTTAATTATTATATAAATGTAGGAAATACTTTTTAAAGAACTAAATGATTTTCCTTTTCTGCACACCAGTCAATGTGTACAACATGTCCAGATAAAAGGGCTTTACATTTGAAGTAGATAGTACTTTCAGATTTTTCTCCATTCATCTGGGCTTCAATGCCTTTGTTTATTGTTGGACCTCAGCAAACTCTAATATGACCTAAACAGCACAGGTTCTAGCTGTGCAATAATTTGTAATCTGAGATTAAAGAAACTTTGATGTTATACTGTTTTCACTACTGGTATACACACTGCTGGGTTTCATGTGTTGTGACTAACTGCGCAGTAAAATTTTATTTTAAATGCCAGCAATTGTACAGAAAAAGACTATTTTTTTTTCCACAGGGACATCAGGGTGATGGATGTTCTTGGATGGAAGAATTTAATCAAGAATGTAAGTCATTCCTAGAATGGTTTAGCATGTTTGTTTACAAGCCCTGCTACTTTTCTGGGGCCTAGTATTTATTATACTCAGTAGTCTTGATTTTCCTACAAAGGAAAGAGAGAGATATACTACAATGAAGAGGCTGGCTATTTAATCTAGGAGAAACAGTTTTTCTGTTGCCCAATAGAGACTGCTTTTCGATAGTCTGCCAAATAACACTTAGTGAAATCTTGTGATTTCTTTTTAAGTAACTGTCCTTTTTAGGAATTCAGCTTTCATGCAAAGGGATTACTCTCCTGTCTTACATACCTACATGGTCTTCTCTACAGCTTTTTTAGTGAATTTGTGCCTTTACTATTTATGTGTATCCTAGCTATTCCACAAAAATATGCACTGAAAATAATTTTATTTCTTCACTATACTATCTCCTACTGCTGAAAAGGCTATGTTATTTCTGAAGTTTGTAAGTTTTTAGATTAGAAAGAAAATAGAGAACTGGAACACTGAAATGCCATGTTCATGTTTGGGAGGTCTCCGTGAAAACAGAATTGGTGGAAATGTTTATTGCATAGGATTTATTCAACTAGAATCTGCGCTTACATTCTTTTCTAGGATAGTACAGAGTAGATACTTTAACATACTTGCTTTGATCCTGGCCTTACAGGATCAGCAGAATGCTCTTCCCTCGCCACTCTTGAAAGAACAGCAAATGTTCATGTAGATTAAAGAGGAATGACAAAGGAATAAAGCACTAGTTGTAGACAGTAGCTAGTTAATTAACTATTAACCATATGGAGATTTTGGCTTATAGTTTTGCACAAGCGACTGGCTGGGAGTTTGAAGAGAGAGGAGGATTTCAAATGGTTTTATTTTCTTTGGTCATATACAAAGATCAACACTTTGCTGGTCAGAAGCCGTGAATGGTTTGCTTATTAATTTGTACAAGGGTTTTGTATAAACTTGTCTTTCAGTTCTGTGGTGTAATAGTATAACAATATATGGAAGTAAAGAGACTCAGCTTTAACGGATCTCTCTTTTGAACTGACTGTTACTGCAAAATGACTTTTGTGATGCGATGAGTGCATTGTTTTGGTGCTTGTTATTTATTCCTGATTGAAGAACTTCCTCATATGATGAACAATCTCTAAAAGAATTAAGGCAACTTAAACTATATCAGAATAAAAGGAGATATTTTCTTTCCATAATAAAACTATAATAATAGGTACAGTTTTAAAGAAAAAATGAGAATGTATTGTAACTTGTTAATGTTTTGTTTCAGTTACAGCTGAAAAATCAAATCCATCTAGTCAGATAAAGCTATGTTCATACATGTCATAATTGTGGTGGTTCGTGTTAACATAAACTGGCAAGTAATGGATAAAGTCCTATTCAAAGAATTTTAATGACCAAAAGGGAGATATATTTAAAGTGTAAAGACGCAAATGGAAACTGTTAGATAACTTTTAACAATTCATACCTGTGGTTCAGCTTCCAAATTTATTTTGAAAGGATGTGCTTTTCCATCTTCTGAAACTTGTGGGGACCATAATTTAGTTCCTGCCCTAGAAAGAAAGGCAGGTGGAATTTAAATAACTTGAATTCCTCTACAGTATTAAAGTATATGTCCCTGTAAAATATAATGCAGCTTGAAAATCTTCAATTTGTTCTATACTTTTAAAATATTTTGACAGAAAAATACTTCAACAGTATATAATCTGTAACATATGTGAACAATATACAAAAAGTGTATTTACTTTAAAAAAAATTACATAAACTACAAACAATAGGAAATAATTTGTTAGTAGTCACCAAATGCAAAGGGAGAGGGAAATTATTGCCTTTCTGACCTGAACTGACTAACCTTTTTACACTTTTGTTTTCTTTAATGGTTGATAAAATTAATATTGGGTCCTGAGAATATTTTGCACAAATAAGTGAATATATTAGTAATATATTAGTAATATATTAGTAAACCTAACCAGAACAATATGAATTTCTTTTTTTTATGACCACAATATCCATTCAAAGCCTGTATGTAGGAGGAATGCAATCTAGGTATGCAAAATATATGTGCAATTGTACATTGAAGTTACACAGATGATTTTCTCAGTCACTTAGGCATAGACAACAAACATCAAATATCAGTTACAATTGTTTTCATTGACAAAGTGAAATTTGGCAGCTAATTTTAAAATAGTGTAATATTAATGTTAAATATTAATCTAGTACTGTTTGTTATATAAGTACAGCTATTCAGTATTTTTAAAATATGCACAGATGCCATAGGCACAATTATACTTACATTTTGAAAATTGTTCCCTAAAAGAGTTGCTAAATGGCACAAATAAATCTGTAACAGAATCTAGAATTAACTGTAGGAATTTTTTATTGTGGTGGGTGCTCTAGTAATTAGTGCTCCTTGCAAAAAAACCCCCCATCTTCTGTATTTGGAAATAATTATTGTGGTCAGCTGTAATGCAGTGCTGTGCCTCCTGGAGGGCCTCAGGTTACTCAGAGCTGTCTGATTATTGGAGACAGCTGGAAGACTTCATTGGGTGATTCTGATTAAAGGCTGAGTAAACTCAGGAAATGTGAAGATGCAGGTTGATTCTCTTGCTGGCTTTAGCTGAGAGAAATGAACACAGAAAGTTTCTGGACTCCTGCAGTTTAGGTAAGAGAGGGGTTTTAAGCTTTGTTTTCCTTTAAAATTGCTTGGAGAATTCTGTGTTTGTTTTAATATGTTGTGATCAAAGAGGCTGGATTTAAACCTCGTCTTTTGCCACCCCTTATGAAAGTGTGGTGTGGTGTTGCTTTCCTTACTGGGAGGGTATACTAGCAGCCTTGTCTGTGATTGGGAGCAGGAGGCAATGATAAGCACCTGTGGCTGAGGGAGCGTTAGAGCAGAAAGGTAGCTGAACAAGGGATGGCTAGCTAAGGGTTTTATTGTTTCCCCGAAATGTGAAGAATTGTTTGTTTACTGATAGCAAGTGTAGGACTTTCAGAGTTGGCAGAGGCAGTACATGGTACAGTTCACGCTCAGTATGTGTGGTGAGTGGCCTGCAGGAAGCTATTCTTCTCCAGCCAGTGAAGACATGTTCTGGGGAGTCTTGCCTGATCTGGAGTTGGTGAGGTAGGTCTGTGTGCTTGTAATTTTAAAGGTTTTTTGCCATTCTTAAAACTATTTAAAGTAGTTACACTATATAATAGTTGTACTGTGTAATCAGTTGGGTAGTATCTTCTTTCAGAAGTAAGCAGATGTGTACACATACCTCTCTATTTTCAAACAAAGCTGATGTGCAGCTGCTTTAATTCTCTCCTGGGCATCATTATGTGTCATGTTCTCTGTGCTTAGACCATCAATAGCTACAATAACATCACCAGGGCATAAGTTGGCAGCTGAAGCCTTGCTTCCGGGTGTAATCTGGAGAGAAAAAAAAAAAAAAATTGACTGCTTAAGCACCATGAATTCCTGAAGATTGATGGAGAAAATAAACTTCACCATGCTTCCTTATTGGGTTAGGAAGGGTGGGAGTGGGCCTGTGAACAACTATATGATTGCTTACAAAAAAAATTGAGTTCTTAATTCTAATTAATGATGGACCCTTTATAGTTCTATTGTCACCATGTAAATGCTTTATTCATTGTAACTTCAAATTAGATGGAAGTTATCTTCACACTTCTGCATTAAATAGTTTCCATTCTGATTTCTGTAGTTACTGTAACTTGTCTCTGAATTTTCCATCTCTACTGCCATTGTGTAATTTGCTTGAAAAAACAGTTATATTTTTTCCCTTACAACTCCAGGCAATAGCAGAAGAACAAGACTGTTAAGAAATTGTACTGCTTAATGTTCACGTGTATGATGTGCCATGGACTGAGTAATACAGAAAGCCACTTGTGGTCTTACAGCATTTAAGAACAACTGTAGCATTTAGTCTGTTTTTCTGCTAGGATAGCCTCTAATATTTTATTGCCAAGTAATCAGAAATATGCTAATAATACTGAAATGACGTTGTCCTCTTCTAAAATTTCTAACTCAGTCCCTGACTCCTTGAAATGCTTAGCTTTAAGTCTCATTGCATTTGAATAACAGCAGCCCTGATCCTTCAAAAGGTGATCTGTGTGGTGCAATCTATATCTCTCAAAAATGTACTATTGTCAGTGACATTCACAGAAATAGCCCTAAGCTTATCTTTCTATGCTTGCTTTTTTTTGGTCTTGTTGATGATCTTCTACATCATGGTTAAAATAATTGAAATGCAACATAATTCTGTTTTGAAATTAACTGTTGTAGAGAAGCCATGACCTTAGATGCTACTAAAGCTTGTTCTAGAATTACAGGCCTTTATTTGCAAACAAGTGACTTCTTATACCACCACAGTATTTAAGCAGGTCTTTGGTCACCGAGTGGGATTTAGATCCCTTAGTGCATATTGCTGTTTAGGTGACCTTTGATAACCAAGACAGCAACATGAAATTGATGGATGTACCACATAAGCTTCTGGAATTCAGCTCCTTGAACAGCAGAACAAAGGGGACAGGTTGATTCATCTAAAATAACACTAGTTCCTTATTTTTAAATAAGTGAATCCCAGTGTGAAGGACAAAAATGCCAGTATAGTCTTAAAAGAGCAATTCTCTAATCTGTGCCATCTATGAAGTAAAAAAAAATGTGTTGGAGATAATTTTTCTCACCATGGATTCTGCTACAGCCAAAGCAAGTGCTATTTTATTAAAGGTAATCAAGTGTGTGGAGGAGTGGAAAACATGCCATGGACATGTTCTTAAATTCCAGTGTTTCTCAGTTTTCCAGCAAAGGAAAAGTAAGCTATCCAGTATACCTCCAGTATGTTCTGAACCCCAGCTGCGGTGAAACTGGCAGATTTGTTGCCTCTGAAGGTGACTACTATCAGCATAAAAGCCACTAGAAATATTCTTTTTGATAGGTGTCACACTGTATTAGTATTGAAACAATGGCAAAAATCAGCCAAATAGAGTCATTCTCTTGTTTCCATCTGTCCATCTCCTTTAGGTGGGTCTAAATGCTCAAAGAACTTAGAGTTTTTGTGGGCTTTTTTCTGGTTTCTGGCATGTGTACTTATTTTTTATTTCACTGTAGCAAGCTGCAATGTTTGTGATATTATCAAGTCAGGCAAACTTTCCAAATGGGTACTTGTGGCCAGCCAGAGGCTTTTACTCCCTCACCCTCCAAATGAATGGATTCGTGTATTGTGTCCTTAACAAAGTGCTAGGGTGCTTGAATAATCTGTTTGAGTACGAATTGAGTAAGTTGCTTGTAAATTTCAAGTCTGAAGTCTCTAGAAGTTGTCTATTTGTAAAACTTCAGCAGCTGTTAAGTGAACTACATTGAGAAAGTGAACTACCACTTATATTATTGCAATAAGATAGGTTAGAGGTATAATCATGCTTCTCCTGTTAACCTAGAATGGCTCCTGACTTCACTTAGCATGTCGTGGACATGCATGGAATGACAAACTGCAGCAGGGCTCCTAGACTTTGAGTGTGACTGTTGATGCTCTAATACCCGAAATGGGCAAAACCAGCTATTCTTGGTTGCCTCTCAAGAGTAAGCTTGCTTGAAAAGCCCTTATATAGGTTACTTGGTAGATTATGCTTTTTACATGTCACAACAAATCATCTGCTGTGTCTGTGGCATCCTGCAGCACTTTAGTGAGATGATCCTGCCTTATAAAGTAGCATATCTGTCCAGCATGGTACGTTCCTTTGCAGCTGTGATGCTATTAGGACCTAAACCCCTCTATGTAGCTGCGAATAATGCACAATCCCTTCAATACTGGAAGACTGTAATGATGTCTCCTGGGGCCTTCTCTTCTCCAGGGTGAACAACTGCAACACTCTCAGCCTCTCCTCACAGGATAGGTGTTCCAGCCCTCTGATAATCTTTGTGGGCCTCCCCATTCAAGGTGGTGACCTGTTGGAGCAGGTCCAGAGGTTACAGTCATCTGGTGGGAACAAGGAATGAAAGGGCAAGGAGTCTGTATTTCATGTTCCTTAGCTGAATTGATTATTGCCAGGCTTCAGGGATGTGTCTGTTGGGCCATCATTACCTTGATGGCAGTGCTCAGCTCTGCTTGCCCAGCCATTCTGGGATGCAGAACCACCTGTCCTCATATAATCCTTCTCCTCATCTGCTCTTCCTGGGTTTGACGGTAAGAGCTGGAGATCTGCTGCTAGGATGAGGTAGGAGGAATATGGCCAGGTGCCAGCTTCTCTCTCTTCTTAGTGTTTCAGGAGGCAAATCTTGGCTGTTGCTTATGGGGAAGAAAGACAGACAAAGTCCTGCAGCCTACATTTTATAGAAAGGGATCCAGTTGTGCATTGCAAGATTACACCATATTGTGGGTATAATATTGATATTGTAGGTATCTCAATAATGTAAGTGATAACGTTTCTTAAGGAACGTACTAGTGACACATTAAATGTGTGGTTTGAACACTTAGAATCATATTATGACCGTAGTGTTTTTTGTTTGCTTGCCCTGGCCTCATGAGGTAGATTCTACTGGTGTGTTGGGAAAATTTTTGCTTTGCAATTTTTTGTGGAAATATCCCCTATGAAACTTTGAAGAAAACCCCTTCGCATCTGTTAATAGACACGTGAAACTCACCGTGGCACACCTTCATAGATATTTCAGGCTCTATGTTTTCTGGAGAGAGTTATGAATGTCTACAGATGAGAGTGGCTAAATATAAATTTGAGTTAATATAAATACCTGTATTGTGATCTGTAAAGGTTTATGTTAAAATAGAACTTAAATCTAGAGTTCATGGTATTTTGACATTTCCTTACAAGTTTCTATTGTTTCTATAATGGTTTAATCAAGATGATGTAAATTCTAGGATCGCATTCCTCTAAATGCTTAATGCAAAATATTACTTTCTGGTCAGAATAAACTGAAATTACTCGGTTTCGTTAAGACTAGAGGTTTGATCAGTTTTGTTGATGTAATTTATTTACATCTGTGTAAAATTCCAAGGATTGCAACAAAAGTTTTCATTATTTCTAGTTAATTGTTTCTGACTCTAGTAGAATCTGAGTATGTCTATTTTTAGTCCCCTCCTGTTCTTCCTACTCCCCTAGTGATCATGATCTGTGTTTTTTGCATTTGCTTGAAACAATCAAAACAAGAGAACAAAACTGCAGATGGGTTTTTGAGGTGGCACCTGTTCTTTAGACAGGTGGATGGTGATCTCTTATGTTGTCTGTCTCTCTTGGCAAGTCCTGGTAAAAGCTTTCTCTTGCTGAACAAGTACTATAGCCAACCAAATGTAACACCTCTTCAACTATTTTATTCAAAATGTGTTTAAAAGTAACTTTTATTTATTGTTTTAATAGCTAATAATTTTTTTTCTTGTAAGGACAGTTAAGCCAAATGTGAACAGGCTGCTGGTGATACCCTTTACCAAAGGAACACCTAGGCCCCCAAAAGCAAGGCATATGGGTGATGTGAAATATTCACTACTTATGAAGGGGTACTGCATGAATACTTACTTAGGGACTCTTCTAAATGGATGCCGTGTCAACAAAAATATTAATTTTAAACAATTCTACCATTGCTATCCTTGAACTTAAGCTAAGCAAATATGATTTTTCCCTCTATGTATTTTCTTTAATATTTCTGCTTGAAATGTGATTTTGAACAATTCTGTGATATAATAGACACCAATGGCTCACGTTTTGTGAGGCATTTGGTAGGTATGAGGCAATTGCAAAATAATTTATTCTTTAGAAAGTTACATTTATAGTAACATCCTTTGTTATTGCAGTTTTAAACTTCATTGCACTTAATCTAAACACAAAGAAAATACAAACCAGACACCACTAAAATATTTTTCATTAGAGATAATGGAAACTATTTTTCTTTTGGAGGCCCATAAAAGGCAATGAAGGCCCCCAAAGATACAGAGATATTTTTTTTCTTTTTTTATTCAATGTTTTTTTTTCTCCTGTCTCTCCAAAGGCTTTGCTGTGTCCTATGACTATTTGTTATGAAGCTATGTACACGCAAATAACAACATTCTGGTTTACTTCTGTTTAAGTAAAATCTTTTATGCTCATATAAATCTGGAATAAGTCATTAGAGAAATTCATTTTTACAAGTATAATATGTAAAAAGTTAGTCCTTAAACCTTTTACAGACTCTTGTTTAGAAGCATATTTACTGCAAGTAATGGTATCCATCCTTCAAGGCTGATGTTTGTTTAATACCAGGCATAGTGTATATATTGAGTCATAGTGCAGAGGTTTAAAAAAAAAAAGCATTGGTGACTTGGAGGCTCCTGGAACACACACTTGTTGTGTCTGAGGTTCTGAAAAGTGTCAAAAATATAAGGAGAACTAATTGTAGTCTGATGTGCATTCAACAACATTTTCAAAATGTACAAATTATCAAAATATATATCCTGTCTTTTGAGTAGATCTATGTCTATAGATGCAGGGCAACTGACAGCATTTTATATGCTCCATTCATTGAGTAACTGGTTTCTTAAATAAGTTGCTATTAATAGCTCAAAACAAATGAAAGAAATGAAGGCTTGATTTTTGCTGTTTATTAGGAGATAAGGTAAATTGTCTGTTTCTAAATATGCCAGAAAAAAACACAGAGCTACCTCCTTCATATTCAGAACTGGATACCTTTCTAATAATTTGCTGATTTAACATTCATGAAAGTGAAAAACTTTACATATGTAAAAGCAGGTGCTGTTGCCTTTGTTGGCAATAATAAAAACTTGTTTTAACTAAATGAGAGTCAGATTAATCTTGTAAAGTTGGCACAAAGTCTGCAAAGCACAAACTTCTAGATGTGAGGAGCTGCTGCCAAGCAGTCTTCTCCCCCAGTGATCACAGAAGCTAGTAGTGAAAATGATAAAAATGGGGTCTGGCCGTTAGTAGGCTCAAAACTTATTTTCTCATCTGAATGCCTGGGTAAATCATGCCAGAGTTTTTCTGCTGCCAAGGCACTTGAGTTTAATTTTTGAAGCATAAATAGAAATGCAGTTAAAGTGTCTCAGACCAATAAAGCAATCACAGAAATACGTCACACAAAACTTGCAAGAACTGTTAGCATTCAAATGGCTCTCCTCAGAACCAGCAGCTACTTGCTAATCTACTCAGAGCTTTATCTGCATCTCTTAACTCCAGAAAAGGGCAAAAATCTGCCACAAGAAAGAAATATAATAAATAGAAATGAAATGGAAAGGGTACATACCCTGGTTATAATTAGGGGTTGGTTAAAATCTATTCCTCCTGAGAGCCTGAATCCCCAGGGTGCTGGTCCTTGGAGAATAACGTTTTGTGGCATTGTGGACAGGTTTTTCTTGGTTGCTGTTCTTTTTTCCCTTAGGTCTGTGTGTGGAGCTGAGCTGTAGGAGGAAGGGTGCTGTCAGTAGAGTACCAGCAGACAGGGCAGCCGACTTTATATACCTCTTAGGAAGTTTTACTCATCCCACAGCTGCGAGCACTGCACTTTATCCCTACTCTTTGGGTGACGTCAGCCAGTTCCTCGGCTTCTCCACCCACAGAGGGGAGTATCAAACTCGGACAAATAAAGCCTGAATGCTGGAAAGCTTACAACAGATACTTTAGCTTTATCTGCTGTTTCAGCGTCCCCTCAGCCTGACAATCAGTAAGCTTCAGGATGTAGCATCCTGGTTTCTTAAAGCAACCCTGTTGCTCCTTTGATATGATGCTGATTACATTGCTGGTGATCGTTTCAACTATGCAACGCAGTGCTCTGTACATGATTCTGTTTCATGTAAACAGAATCAAATACTGATAAGGAGATTTCCCGCTCAGGCTCCTGTTTTACATCTTGTCTTACTTGTAATGTAGTAATTTATGGCACTAAAAAGTCCTTGCAGCTCTTCATCTGAGTTTTTTTGGCTACAGTCACTTGAGACAATGACATGCACCAACTCTAATGGCTTGAAAAATCTGGACTGATGTCATGCATATTTCTCTTTCTGAGGAAGAGAATACTGCAGTGTTAGTTGAGGATGTCTTCTCTCTTTGTGGAAATTGTAGCTTTTTTAAAGGTAGTTGCAGATATCTCATGTTGGTTGGTTGTGTTACTGAATAAATACTTCACATTCCTTTTGGTTTTCTTGCATCAGCTTTATTCTGACTTCCACATCCCTTATTTTGTTCAAAAAGAGAAGAAGAATTTTTCAGTCATGGTGTAGATGTTCACTAATTTTATTATCATGGTGTCACAGATTTTTTTCCTTTCCTTCCTCCTTTTCCTTAGCAAAGTTAGTATGTGCATGGGTAATGTTCTTTAAGCATCTTTTGGCCCAAAGTTTGCCCTGTTCTAGGATGGTATCTACAGTTCTCATCAGGCAGCGTGGTATGGGGTTTTTATTTGTGGAAATGTTTTGTTCGTTTGTGTGTTTTGTTTGTTTGTTTTTTGTTTTGTTTCCTCTGCTCCCTAAAGGAGTCAACAGCAAGTCAGTGAGAACTTGGAAAGAATAAAAGCTGGTGAGAATATCTTGGTGTAATAACAGCACACATAATTTTTCTGCCTTTGAGGAAAGTTACCAGTTGGTGTTTTTTGTGGTTTTGCTGGTGATATTTTGTGTGGTTTTGTTGTTGTTTTGGGGTTTTGTTTTGTTTGTTCCTTATGGCAGAGGATTTACCCATTTCTGTTCACTCTGAGCATTTCCCTTTCTTACTGATTGTAGCCTGCTTGGAAGAGTCTCTGATGGACAAGAAAGAGCATAAGTGAGATGGAAGAAAAAAATGCAGGTTCAAACCATTCAGATAATTTCTGGAACGGGTAATTTGATTTCAATATAAAATTGACTTCCACCTCTTAATCTGACATTGAATGTCCTTATCTGTGTCTGCTCCTAATGTCTGCATAGTTAAAGTCCTCAGTAAGATAAGCTCACTTTGGTGTTTGGCTGGTTTATTTGGGTTGGTTATGGTTTGGTGTTTGTTTGTCCATTTGTTTTTTTTAGCACTATGAAGGTTAGCTTCAGAATTTTTTTCATGTGTTCCTCCTTGTGGCTTGCTAGTAGATAGTAGTGTTCATTGTGGGTTTTTGTATTTGTGTTCTTGTTCAGATTATTTCAAAGTTCTCCTCTATCATGAGAATGTATTTCACAGCCTGTTTGGAATAAAATAAATAGCTGTAACTCTTTCAAAGGAAGCTATCAGAATACATATCTGTATTACAAGGAGCCTGCAGTGTGACAGTTGTCCTGAACTTGTGGGTGCACAGGTTATATTAGGGATGTGAAGGAAGATAGGCACATTTAAAGAAATGAGGCAAGGCAGGTGTTTAGGTCAGGGGTATCTCAGCCTTGGTAGCACAAATGTTTTGCGTGTTTTGAAGTTGAGGAAAAAAAAAATCCTCTCATTGCTTGCGAGTCACGTATATACTCTGATATGTTCTGACATGTTTTGAGGCTGATTCAATATATGCCTTCAATATACTGACACTGTGTCCTTCATACTGCTGGATCACATTGTGTGTTCAAGGTCAGAATTTCTCATGAAATAGTACTTCTGTTTCTTACCTTTTCTTTTTCTGATATCTATTTTGAGTGAGAACACTCTCCTATCTGGTACCCTTTTTTACCTCTCTTTTCCTAGTGAATCTTGTAATGTCTTTTGATTTGCAGCTGGGAATGCATAGCATATTAGATTGATTTATTTAAAGAATTCCTTCATGTGCAATTTACATTTTCTTTTTTACTGACTCCTGGCAATGTCAAATAGTGAATCCTTCGGTGCACTTCAGTAGAAAAGGATTCAGAAATGTAAGAATTTCTGTATCAGGTCAAACCCATGACCAGGCTCCGAGTTTCCAGTGTCCAAATTTGGACTTGTGTAACTTGTTCACTTGAGAGGTTCCTATTGAATTCCTGTAAGTTATTGATTTATATCTTAATATGTAGGCTTACTTTTTTTTTTTTAAGAAATCTTAACTGGTGAAAATAATTTGGAATTGCTTAACTGTCTGTAAAATTTGTTCATGTCTCTCTTCTATACAGAGATCTGCTCATATGTCCCTTCTAATCTTGTTAGATACATGTAGGGGGAGAAGGTTCTATGCAGATGATTGCTCTTAATTTCAGTGGAAATCATATGCTTATATGAGACTGAGCTCTGGATCAAAGACTTATTTTATTATTAGGTTGGTTGGTTTTTTTTCTGCCTGCTTTACTGGAAGGGTGACTTGCTCTCCAAGGTGCTGTTCCACACAGCAATTGCTAGATGCTGTTTTATTGATGTATGACTGGTTGAGCTTTAAGTTTATGCTATGTTAGTTCTAGCTTTCAAAGTGGATTTTAAAAAATATGTAGCAGCGTGACACTAAGTTTAGTTAGTTTGTTTTTTTTCTTGTGCCATTGAAGCTTCCATATAGGAAAACAATTAACTTTAATAGATTTTCCTGTTTTGTTGTACTATAAGATTATTGGTGTTACAGCTTTTCTAACCTGCAAATATACATCCTCTGAATTTAATGGCTGTGCTAGGAATTTATGTATAAAGTAGCTAAACCATAACGTTTGAAGCAGGCTCTTACTCTCTAGATCAGTATTTCATTTGATTTTTGTGGCAAACGTTGTCTGCCAAATGCAATCTGAAAGAGTACGACCACTTTTTTTTTTTTTAAAATACCAAATCAGGACAGGGAGAAAGCTGTGTCAACTTTCTTCATATCTCTAAAATTTTTTGCAGTTTTGGGGGTAGGGGTACAAATTAGACATCAGAGCATGATGCACAAATTCATCATTGCATACCGTGCCACCTCACTAACTTTGGACAGTCAAACTCCTGTGCCTGTAGCATGGCATCGCTTTCCCTTGGTCTTAGTGAAAAGCACACTTCCTAACTCACATCAGAATATTTTTTTTTTATGAGCTTTCTGTTTTCTCTCTCAGTATGTCCTGGCCTTGATGGAAGAAAATGTTTTTCTTGACAGTTTGGCAGACTGAGTGTTGAAAAATAAGTTATAAGTAGCAAATATTTAAAAACAATTCATCCTTCTGTAAACTCCTGGAGTGTTCTGCTGCAGAACTAGAATAAACGCTGGTAGAGGCAGAAACAACAACAACAAACCCTCTTCAGAGTGTGTGTTTTGAGCTGTTCAGAGCTAAACCATTCCGAGATAAACTGTATTGGACTAGGCCACTGTTTGTGAAGTTTAGACAGTAACAGCCTGGGATACCAAAGGGAGCTTGAAAATCACTTGCACATGTGGAACAGCATGTACTTAAACTGGCTCTCGAGAGGTGAAAGGCCAAAGCGTTCCCTACTGCACAGTCTGTTTTCTATTTCAAAACACATGGGTATATGGGAAATCTTCTTATAATAAATACTACTTATTTTAAAACAATTTCCCAAAGCAATAAGATATCATATCACTGTTTATGTACAGTTTGAGTGTTTCCTAATTGCATAGTTGGGGAGCAGGAATGGTTAATAACCATTAACCATGGTGATCCTGGTGACATTCTCATATCAGCTTTTGCTTGGTGGATGTCTGGTAAATTAACAGTACCCTTAGTTTTTCCTGGAAAAGGAGAAATCTTCTTTCCTTTTCCTAGCTGGTATGACAACCAGCTCTGGTATTCTTCTCATGCACCTGGCAAAGAGAGGAGGAGTGGGACTCTGGTACTGTACCTCTCGCCCAGATGTTAGTAATTTCCAGGCTGGAAATACCTGTGAGGTGAAGGACATTCCTCCAGCTTCTCCCCACTGCACTAGCTTCATGGTTACTTTGAAACAGATTTGGATCAACTGCCCTCTCATTTTAAAGTTTCAGTTATCATTTTCATATAGCACTGGTACATTTCCCTGCTGTTTAGGTTGTGAGTAGCAAACTGCAACTGATAAGCATCTTCTTAACTTTTCTGTCTGCAGGCTCAGGAAGCCAGGAATATTGTCTTTTTTTTGTTTTGTTTTCTTTTTCTTCTTGTTATCCTTCTAGGATAATGAATTTGTTCTGACAGTACTGCAGAAACTGAAGTCTTAAACCTTGTCATCTTCTCCATGAAGCTTTCTACTTAGCAAATGGGGAATAGGTGTCTTAGAGCCTTTTAAAGCCTACATTAAGCATCTGATCTAAAATAACAAGCACATAAATGGAGAGTAAATATTTTTACTGAAATGGTGTATTTCAGAACTGTTTCATAAACTTCTAAGCAAGTTGAAAGTAGGAATTGAAATCTTATATTTTAAAATAAACTTGTTTAATTACAGATGTGCTTGTTTACATTTGAGTTTTCATATCTGAAATTTGTGGACTGATTTTTTTTCTAGTTTTTCTTTCTGAGGGGAGACCTCATTGCTCTCTACAACAACCTAAAATGAGGTTGTATTGAGGCTAGTGCTGGTCTCTTCTCCCAGGTAACTAATGATAGGACAAGGGGTAATGGCCTCAAGTTGCACTAGGGGAGGTTTAGATTGGGTATCAGGAAGAAGTTCTTTACTGAAAGAGTGATTAGCCATTGGAACAGGCTGCCCAGGGAGGTGCTGGAGTCACCATCCCTGGAGGTGTTAAAAAAACGGGTAGATGTGGTGATTTGAGACATGGTGTAGGGGTTAGGGAGATGTTGGATGAAGGTTGGACTAGGTGATCCTAGAGGACTTTTCCAACCTGAATGATTCTGTGATTCTAATTTTTAAAAAATGGGAAGGAAGAGTTGGGGCATATATAAAAAAAATGACTAGTGTTTAAAAAAAATCAAAAGATCATATTGAATGGAAGCAGATGTTTAAGTCACATTAAGGCACTGAAGTACTGTTCACCTTCATTTTAAAAACTCATGTCTATAACTTGTTTGCAAACTGCCTTATGTATGTACTGACTTTCCACCTGTGTTGCTAAGATTCCAATTAGTGCATTGGTTACCTGAAGTGTTGCTTCTGTCATAGTATTTTGACTGTGCCTTTGCCTATTTTACAGCAGTTAATGTGAGTAGGGAAGAAATTCATTGTACTTGGTTCCTGATGTAATGCTGCTTTATATTCTAATTATGGTTCCTAGCCAAAAAGTAAGTTGCAAATGTTCTCATTTTTTGTCCTTAATTGCTGCACTTCTCAAATTTCATGCTTAATTACTTTTTCTGAGAGATGGATGTTTTCTGACAGGATGTATTTTCCCATTGTGTATGGAAAAGTGTTCTGACAGTATGTAGAAGTTCTGATGGAGAATCTTAAAACTGACTGCGAGGAAGGAGGTTGGTGGGTGGTTTGTGTTTTTTTTAGGAGCTTTTTTTTTTCTTTTTTTTATTCCCAACTAATACACTCATCAGTGGTTCTGCTCCCTTTTAATAGCTACAGCAAAACATCACCTCCAAATTTTGTAAGCTGATGCCTTATTTGTTTTAAAGCCTGTTTTGGCACTGGAAACTGAATGAGCTCATTCCAAAAGAGTGAATTTGGAATGAACTTAACAGGATCTGTGCCAGCGGATAAGGGCAATATGCTTCATAAATGAACCTGCTGACACTTGCATAATTTTTTATCAGTATAAGATAGCTGTTAACTTTCTGATGTGCTTGCCATTCAACATTACCTGAAATTATTAGAGTTATAAAATCTCTTTCATTATGCATATTACAGAGCAGCATTCAAGAAATAGTTAAAATACTTCATTAGGTGTGCAATGACATGTATCTGCAAGAACCATAGCATAACTCTTCAGACACTCAGCGTTGCCGCTAATAAAAGCAAAGTCTTATTTTGTATTTCTACAATACTAAGTCCTATTTCTTGATTTCATCTGTGATTGTATGCATTTAGCTATCATTTAATCTTTTTTTGCTACATGGAAACTTTAACCTCCTAGTCTTTTCTCTAGAAAGCTTATCATATTTATTAAAGAGATGGTGATGAGATTGAGTGGGATCAAGAGATTTATCTTCTGTTCTTTCCAAACCATAGGGGTATAACATGAATGCTACAACTAGATCATTTGAATGGCTGGTGATGATTCCTACAAATGAGCTTTACACTGGCAGTAGCTGTAAACAGGCATGCAAGTGTGTTCTGACAGTTTATTACCCCGTATACCAATAGCAAGTAGATGTCGCTCCCTTGTACATGGGCCCTGGTAGAAGCAGAAGCGATTGTTTTTTGGTGGCTCTATTACTGTTTGAGACACTTTGCAGTAGTTGTGGTAGTTTCTCCACACCAGATACCTTGGCAGGGCATCAACTAGCGTCACAATTTTCCTGGGTGCATGGTCTGAAAACAGGAGGAGTGCCTATGTCTGCATAGGCCAAAATAAATGTATGACAGCTTTTAGTATGCGAGTGGTAGCTAACCCTACATCTTTTCTTGTGATGCAAGACAAATAGTGGCAATGCACAGAAGAGAAGAGGCTACCTGACAGTCCTGGAGGAAGTAAAGTGATGAGGATCAGGGAAACAGGCAGTGGGAGTGATGGAGAGGGTATGTTAACTTGTAATTCAGAAAATAGCGGTAATTTTAGATCCTTAGAAGCTGTTGGCTGACTGTGTTTCAGATGAGACCCAGTTGGTTTCTGCTGTATGCATCTTGCTTAGACGCTGAGACATTGTATCCTGTCATCGGTATCCAAGTCTCAGTCATGGGATGTGAATTATTGTATCTACACTATTCAGAGACTAAAACTGGTACAAAATGATTTGGTATGTCCCTGCTATCTTAGTTTGTAGGAATATACGCTGTAATTGTAAAAGTGTGATCTTCAATGTGGAGTGACTATGAGCCCTGCAGAATTAGCTTCCTTCTACTCCTTAACTAATCAAGATGAAAGGTAAATTACAGGAAAAGTAACGTTTGTGTGGACAGTACCTATGCTGCTACTGCAGAAGGAGCTGATTTTATTTGGTAGCACTTGATGTGACAAAAATTTCAGAGAATTTTGCAAAGTTCAAGACTAAGAACACATCCATAGTATAATTTGTGTGACTAGAGAAACCTGTCAGGCAGGAGGTAGTAGTAATGCTTCTTTAGGAAAAACTGCTTTTTGAAGATATTAACATTTCTTCTAATCATTATTGGATGATAAGAGAAAGGTTGTTTTTCTTAGAGTGGTAAAAATGTCAGCTCAAGATCCTATGTGTATTCTAAATATGTCACTCCCCATGGAAACACTTGTGTGTGTGTGTTTTCTCCTTTCTTCTAGTGTTTTTTTTTGTTTGTTAGTGAAAGTTTATATTTGGAAAGAGCTCTGAATTGAAGCATTACCAAAAGAAATCACTGTTCTTTTCTTAAAAAAAATGCTTATGTGATTTGACAGGTGATTTATACTTTATTCCTGGTCTAAGCTTTAGCCTTACACTAGGTGAGTTTTAAAGCAGATTTTTTTTTTCTTTTCCTGTCTGTAATTTGAAAATTATTATCCTATCTCTGACTTATTGAGAATGTCATTGCAAATAACAGATAATAAAAATCTGGGGATGCTATTACTATCTACGAAGTACCTTTATGGAAGAGAGAAGGTAGAAGGCAAAACTGTCCATCCTGTCTGGGGCTTCTTCTGAAGTTTCTCCCAGTTTTCATTCTAAGCACTTTTTTAGTTCATGTCTTTTATCTTCAGCTGTAAAATAGTGCTCTTTTATAGGGCTCTTCGTATTCAGCTGAGCAAGGTCCTTATATACAAGTGTACTCCAACAGCACAAACGCCATTGAGAGTGTGTCACTGGTGTTTCCCTTGGGCTTGCTGCAGTTTTTTTGGAGGCATGAAGGGAAGAGGAAGCCATAAGGACTTGGAGCATAGTCCATGGTGACTTATTCTGTTTCGCTGCAGTTGACAGGTTTTTCTACTGACTGCTTTGTGTGTTTGTATGCATTTGTATGTATGAGAGAAACCCTTAGTAATTATGATTATCATTAGTAATAGGTATTTACAAGTAGTCTACTACTCAAAACTTCTATCTGAAAAGCTTAGAAGGAAGAAAAAAAAAAAGTGTATTCTTAAGCCTGAAAGAATGCATTGATTTTTCTAAGTACAGAGCAGTCCAGGGTTTCATCAAAGCATGTGTCAAACTTTTAGATCAATGCCTTGATTTATTTTGTCATCTCCCAAGAGATGAGACTTCATACACAAACAGATTGTGAAATCACATGTAGGGCCACAGTCACTTGTAGTCCAAGGGCCAAACCTTCTGAGTATTTTTCTTTAAGAGTGGGCATCAGACTTTCTTTTAATATACAATTGTTGTCTTATGTTCCATAAAGTACTGTATTCAATATCTATTTTTCTGTCACCTTGTGGCTTGGGTTTAGTATTTTAACAGCAGTTGCTATGGAAGAGTTAGCCGTGTTTATTGGGTCGTGACAAACGGCAACAGCTGAAAGACAAATATGGTATGCTGGTTTAAGTATAAGATGGGCCCTGAGCCAGAGATCAGCAGCTTCAGAATGTAGCTAGCCGCAAAGCTGGATCCTAGGGTTCTGACGCACACTGTAGTTACTCGGGCGTAATGCTTAAATTTAGCTTATACCTTAAGAATTTTCCTCATTACAATTTTTTCTTTCTGCTTTTAAAAGGACACTGTCAGCTTGTCTGCATCAATGAACTAGTTTCTTAACAGCAAAAGAAAATAGTGAATGGCAATAAATAATTATGCATTTCATACCTTTCAGAAACTGGATTTTTTGCTTGCTTTTGTTCAGTGAATGTAGGATTAAGTGCGAAAGTTTGAGAAAGCATTTGCAAAAGCTGGCCATGTTGTAAGAAAGGATACAACTGCAGCAGGGACAAACCAGTAGAAACTTCACTAGGACAAACTTCACAGTTTTATCGACATGTAATTACTGGATCTGAAATGGTCAATGTGAAAACTGTCAGATATGCGTATACACAAACAGTCTTAAAACTGGTATTCTTACATCCACTATTGCTGTACTCCAGCATGAGAGGAGTTAATATAATTCATGTCATAGCTGGGAACTTTTGCTCTTGAAGTTTTCTAGTACTGTAGGCCAGAATTTGCGTGTAATCCCTCTACAGCTTTTCAAAGGATAATCCTCTCACTACAATGTGAGGACAGGTGAACCATGTTATATACAGCTAGTGCCTTGAAATGTGAGTAAACATTTCCTAATAAAAATCTGTCAGGCAATAAAGATCTGGAAACTGTCTTGCTTTTACAATCCTTACCACAACCCCTCCCCCCCCCCCCCCCCCCCCCCCCCCCCCCCCACCCCCCAAAAAAAAAAATTAGGCAAAAGAAAGCCTACTATNCCCCCGCAAACAACCAAAAAACATTAAAAAACCAAGCTGTTCAGAAATGCAAAAAAAGACTCCATTAAGGTTGTTTTTCTCTTGCCTATCCATTGAGTTTGTAGCAATTTCTATTTTGCACTTCCCAGAGCTTAGAATTAACTTGCCCTTGTCTCCTGAGGTGAGTGAAAGTCAGGATGTTTGAAGTCAGGACCTTCTAACTAATACCAGTCATGTGCTGTGGGAGCTGTTAGCCAGCCAGTTTATGGCCTGTTGCAGAAGACTTCTTCCATCTTTGGAACTTATGGATTTTCAGTAACGATGACCCAGGTGCCACAGGTAATGCTTTTGGTAGACTTCTGGATAGTGCTAAGGCAAGAACCAGAGCACAAGACCTTGAATGGATAATATGGAATTGCAGTATTTTTCAGTTGTAAAATGTTTTGTGCTTCTATGGCTGGCTACCTTTCCTTCAATAGTCCTCCTGCTTCTGGGGCTGCCAAGAAGAGGAGTGGTAGAACAGGAGGGAAAAGTAGGACAGGTTGCCTTTCAGGGTGAGCAGTGAGAGACCCATAGATCCTGGAGATTTTCTGAAATGGCTTGACTTCTGCTGAGCTTGCCATAGCAGTTTGTATCTTCCCCTTTTGATCTTGCTCTTTTCTCTTCCTAGCCTGGTCTGACTTTACCAGTTGCCTTTCTAAGGCTTTCCTGGGGAGGTATCATTCATGGAAGCATAGAGTGCGTGTGGTGAAGGAAGAAGGTTGACAAGACTGTCTCCATGAAATAGGCCAAATATCTAATTTCCAGGGCCTGAAACATCTCTCCCTAGTCTTGTCAGCATCTAATGTCCCAAATGGACTTTCTCTGTTTGTTTGTTGTTTGTTTGTTGTGTTGTTTTTTGTTTTTGTTTTTTTTTTTTGTGGTGGGAGGGCGGTTGTTGTGGTTTTTGTTGTTGTTTGTTTGTTTTCTGGGAAGTGGTTTGGAAGACTAACTTGGCTGGTATTTCTGAAACATCTGCTGTTTCTGTATCTGAGGTACAGGACATACCTGTGAATATGCCTAAGTGACACAATTTATTTTAATCTAGTGATTTTTTTTTTTTTTTTCCCCCTGTATTAAAGCAATGGTTAAGACCTTAAAGGACCAAAGACCTCTCAGCATGAGAGGTCTTCTGCTGCAAATAAGCTGCAGAAGGATGATTCCAGTCTTGAAGCCTTCATTGCTTCTGACCGTGCAATGAAATAGATAGTGTTGCAAAAAATGAAAAGGGTTTCTATGGTAAGCAGTAGTTTCAGGATGCTACCATTTATCAGTGATGTGTGCTACTGAAAAGTCAATTTCTGTGACAGCTTAAAACTCAGCAGTTCTGTAATTAAAACAGTGATAATCAGATATTATTATTTGATGATGACATAGGTTTGGGCCAATTTCTATCTCTGACCACTCTTTTTTAGAGCTCCTTTAGACTTAAGCGGCAGGTACAAAAATTTTGCACCCCTCTATAGCAGTCTGCTGTCTTCAGAACATACGGTGTGCTTTTCTGTGTGTGTCCTAGATGTTTCCCTGTGGTTTTGATGGCTTGTAGCTTTCATACTTTCTGCTTCACGTTGTGTCTTGTGCTGCTTTGTGCCTTGTACCTTCGAGTTGGCTACAGAAGCAGATGAAGTGAACCTATAAACAGTTCCTAGAACTCTTCCATGGCATATAAGTATTGCCCTCTACTACCTCATACACATTCATTTATCCCCTTTTATGGTTTAAGGAGTGGGTGGGGGGGTTCATTCTCACCTGTTCAAATATTTCCAGTTAGATGTGAAAAAAACCCCTATCTATAACAGATGAATCTGTGGTAGTGTAAGAAAAGCCTTTAGCGGGTCTTAAGCCAGTCAGTATTTGTACATGTTTCACATTACAGTTTGGAGCGTTAACCCAGGGAAGCTTGAGTTGAGTCATTGCATGCTTGGGGTTTAGCTAGCAAATCACAGCAACAGAAGCAGTGCGATGACCCACTTAGAACGACATGTTCAGTCTCTTCAGTGTTCCCTGCCTGCAGTGCTGGTTTAAGTTGTATGCTTAACTCTGTGTTGAGGAAAATAAACTGTTGATGCAAACACCTGAAGGTTTGATTATTATTTGAAAATGACAGTCCATTTCCTTGGTTCTTAAGTGGCACTTGTAGAAAGTCTTGAAATAAAATGCCTTCATTTTATTGTAATGTAAGATAACAAAAAAAAATCTTAAAGTCCTTTAAGATATCTGAATAGCAAATTGCCATTCAAATCAGTTGGGAGCTAAAGCTAGGCACTCGAAGTGGAGCCCCATGAATACAGGACGCTCTCTTGTAAAGGGAAACAGTGGCTTGTGACAGAGAAGTGACTTCCCTCCAAAAAGGAGGACATATATCAAGAATCACTGTGTGTAACTCTGGTAATTATTCACTAGTAGAAATAAATAATTACATTATTCTTGGGTTATTTTCTAAAGTGGTTTACTGATTTCTCTGATAGATGGAAAGTGTAGGAGGATTACTTTGCTATGTATGTACGTGGGTGATGAAATAATGGCTTCCAAGTTTGATATTGGTGTTGGCAGCAAGAAACATAAATTGTTGAGATGCGAGTGTCCGTACTGGGGATAAACCTAGCAACGCATTTCTGGTTGTCAGTCAACACTTCCCCCCTGCCGTGTCACTTGTGATGTAATGCCATTCTACTGAAGCGGAACCCTCTGTGCACCTGACCTGTAATTAGATGTGATACCACTACACAAAGGCTGCTCAAAAAATTGCTATGGGACAGTAATTATAGGCTCTAGAGCTATTTTAGTATGAATACTTTCTGGTAATATCATCTGTTAATACATATCTTTGCTCCTTCTCTGTGACTCTTTAAGAAACAAAAGTTACATACTGGAAGGCATAATTCTGTATTGTTTGTTTCATATATGGGATTCACATTGGTGCCAATGAAACAGGAACTGGGAGTTTCGGGTGCAGGTGCGCAGTGTAACCAGCCAGCAGGATTACACTAAGAATTGTACCTGTAGGATTGCTCAGGCTCTTGCCTGGTTTCATAAATGTGTTAACCTAGAAACATCTGGTTTTTTTCAGAGGTGACACAAAACACATGAATGAGAGCCTATATGCCACCAGTATCACTTCCTTTGGCCTAAACAGTATCTGACTTAGGGTACTGCAAACAGGAATTCATTCAGTCTTTTGTTTCCCTTTCAGTTGATTTCTGTCATATTCTGTGTATGTAAAAATATTTTTAATTTTCAAAGGAATGTGACTTCACTATATTGATGAGAATGATCTATTCTGTTAGGTATTTTTTACTTAGGAACTTAAGCATCTGGCCATTGTGCATGGAGTATAAAAGTAAAATGGCATTTTTTCCAACCAGTCAAGTAAATAGCATGATGTTGATTGATTACATGCAGAGATACAGAAGAAAGCCTTATTAAATTAATCTTCCCTGTTTACTGTGTATGGTTGAGGTACCAGTTTCTACATGTTGGTCTGAAAAGATCCCTGCTCTGTAAAATGGGTGGATTCAGGTCTTGGTCTGATTGATATTTGCTGCATGTAACAAGGGGTTCTGCTTGTATAAACATGTTTAAAAGTTGAATTATTGGCCGTTTCAATATGCATTTTAAACTTTGGAGCCACATATTATTTGACTGCAGGTTAACTTGTGAGTTAGGTACTAGAAAAGGGAAGTATTTTCTCTGCTGTATAGAGAGAGCAGTTAAAGAAGAGGTTTCTGGTCTCTGCAGGCAGTTATACTTTTCAGTATAATAAAACAAACCTGAATTAAACAGTTGCTTCAGTCCTCTCCTATGCAATTTTCTTTTCAAGCTAACATAGAAACTATTACCACTACTGTGGGATGTGTTGACTTCAATGGTGTTTGCTGTTAATGGGAGTAAAGGCAGGGTTTCACCATGTAACTATAAATGCTGTAAGGGAATATACTTAGCAATGACCTAAGGTCCTTCTAGAGCTCCTGACTTCATGTTTAGCTTCCCATTGGCTCGTGCACTGCTTTTTCAAATGCACAGGCAGCACCTCGTGTTCCTGTCTGACTTCTGTACATCAGCATTTAAAAGGCAACTAGTAAATACCAGGCATGGCAGAAAGACAACGTGCTTTGCTTTGGCGCGGGTGACAGAACAGTAAACCTGCTAGAGTGACCCTTTGCCTAGTTTGGGATGTGATCATTACCCTGAACTGCTCATGCATCAGTCCCCCTGGCATGTTGGTGTCTTGTGGGTTTTCTTGTTGGAAGAGGCCTTTGCCTCAACAGCAGATGCATGGTTTGCTGCAGGGTAGACAGTGGAATCTACTGGCTCTTTTTTAGGGATGCTCTGGTTATGTTACCTATTTATCTGTAATGTAGCACAGCTCTGCAACAAACTTGATGTCGTGTGGACTGACATAGAGTTTTCTTTGTCTGCTAACACAGCTGCCATGTCATAGCTTTAAAAGAAAATCCTCATCCCCTTTGCAATTAATAAAGAGGATGCTATTTCACCCCTTAACCATTCAGAGTTTCCTTATATTAGTGAGATTACACCAACTAGATAGTGTTACTAGGCTAGCTTTTACAGGAAAAGGCTATTTAAAACACAGTACTCCCTACTTCTTACAGTACTTACTGGTGTATAGCACAAAGCAGTGCTTCTGGGATGTCCCAGATCCCACACTGGGTCACTGAGCAAACAGAAAGGACAAACCACACAGTGTCTGATTGTATATTCCAGTATGTGGTTACAGGGCTGTAAGAAGAGATGCATGTGGTGGCTTTAAGCTAACTTAGCATTGGAAGGGCACAGTACTGACTGAAATAGGCCTTGTCCAAATTGAAAGCACTCCCCACACCTACAATATTTATGCTGACAAAGTAGTTTATCTGCTAGAGTTCTAACAGCAGCCCATGGTTTTAACCTCCCTATAGACACAGTTTAACATTTTAAGCTATGTGCTTGAGTTTTTATTTAGATGTGGTGGTAGTTTTGCATTTTCTAGCCCAGCTATTGTAAAGACAAGACTGAACATGAACCAGACTTGAGGAAATAGTTTATTCCTGTCCAAAGGCAGGTTGCTGTTGTTCTGCGTTCTTCAGCAGTGCAAGTATGGCACACACTGTGTTTGGGAGGAGGCAGTCTGGCAATGGTGGCCAGCATGGCCTGGAGAAGGAGGATCAAAGAGCTACTCCGAGGCACTAGCAGAAGCTGTGTTACCAGCCAGTGGGGAAAAAACCCCCAAACCAACAAGCTGCTGCTTGCTAACTTTGCTCCTTGTTGCAGGTTTTTAGTTTGAACAGTTGTTCCTTGCTAGATGAAGACATTAGCATAGGATAACTGAGTTTTTTAGGCAGAGTGTAAGATGCTCCCTCCAAATCTACATTTTTTCCTTAAATCTTGGTTCTATGTGCTCACTCTACAGAGGATTTCTTGGTTTGCTTTTGTTGAAGGATTAGGGTACGGGAACTTCAGCCAGGTGTAAAGGGTTTACCATTGTGTGTTTTACCTTTGTGCTCCAGGAGTGAGGAGTGGCTCTGGCAACAGAAAAATTATCTCAGATTAGCACAGTCAATGCAGGCAGTCCATAGCACTGCTTTGGGATGCAAATATTTTAGGGATGATATTAAAGTGGACCAACCAAGAGCTGTGTGGGCATTGCCAGTTGTCCATATATATAACCAGTGTATGCTTGGTGGCGGAAACAAAAAATCTTTGTACAAGGCAAAACTATTTGCATATAAGCTTGAAGAGTTAAGCTCTTTATAACACTTAAGTAATAAGTTACATGTACTTCGAGAAATGATTGGGGAAACGGTTGTGTACTCCAAGCAAAATTTATTAGAAGTCTAGTCAAGAAAAAAACCACAGAGACCTTTTGCTTGTAGGAATTCAAAGTCAGTTACCTGAAAGCCAGGTATGAAAAACCTGTATTTTTCTAAAATCAGATACAGAGTAGAAACAGTACTTTTAAATATCACAGGCAACAGATATTTAAGTCTTCAATCATAAATGGCATCAAAGATAGGTATTAATCTCACAGCAAAGCTGCATGCAGATCTAGTTTAAAATTGAAAGCCTTTGAATATAAAGCTTTTGCCATGAATCTGCAATAATAAAGGTATGCTGCACAAAGATGTTTCTTTACCTTTGTCTTAATGACATTTCTCAGTAATAAAGACATATGTACATTTAGATTTGGCTGGTAAACCATATTTTAATCAATAAAATTTTGCATAAAATGCTATCTTACAGAATTGCACTATCCAGATGTGCTTATGGTAAATAGAGCAAGAAAAGAAAAATGCATTGAAATGTTCTGTATGTGAAGAGGGCAAAGATCAAATAGGAACATAATTTTTTTTTTTTAAATCAACAACCAAATGGCTCTGTACAAAAAAGCAAACCTATGTACAAAATGCTACAGAGACTACATACATTTGATAATTTCAATCCTTTACCCATGAGAAATGCAGTAGAAGCTTTTGCCATCTATAAGGTGCTGAAGAAACCAAATCTCAATTTTTTGTTTTTATAAAGCCTTATTTTTACAAGGCATCCTGTGCCTTAATTTCATTTTCTATTTAAGCTTACCTTTGCTTATGGAAAATGTATGTTTTCAAATACTTGCTTCAGTCAGGAAAAAAAGAAAAATCCACCTCTAAAATGTATCAGTTTTAATACTTGTGACTTTTTTTTCTGTACTAAATTCCTAAAAAGAATGTGTAACTCAGGTTTTGTTAACATACATATACATATATAGTGAAGTAAATCAGCACATGATACTTGTGAATATTTTTCAGGTGGCTATGTTAGGAAAAAAAAGCAACCAACAACGCTTTGCGCTAACACTGTTTACTTCCTGCTCCTTAAAATTCCTGATACTTAAAAGCACTAAACTTCCACATTTCATGTTGTTACTATTACAACATTTTGATTACAACCATTTAATCTCAGACGCCAGTAGCAGGTTATTATTTTCTATGCATATATCATTGTCTGTCTCTTCATTAAATCCTCTTTCCTGAGGTTTTATGACTCTTATGCTTCTTGCCTTTTAACAGAAAACACTACAGCTTTAGGGGAAAAAAGAAAAAAGGTTTAGCCAATACCATTGCACCTGTTCAGAACACTTGCAGCTCGTCCATTTTTCATTATGCTCACTTACGATTTTACAATCACTGTGCATATGTTACAACATACAAGTGCAGGCAAACAATCTATATTATAATTTGTCATACATTGTAAACCAGTACAATAGGCAAACCTGTGATACCGCAAAGTGAAAGCAACAAATGCTGCCAAGCTAATAAGAATGTGGAAACTCAAACAATTTTTTTAAAAAATAGTAAACAGCAACTTCCCCCTGTATTACATGCGTGCTGAAAAAAATCCCATCAGACTTCATAATAGTACCACAAATGTCCAGACCAGGAATAATTTCTCCCTCTCCCACCCCCCTATGGCAATTCATCTGTGTACCTGTCATCAGGCTTTTCCTTTTGTGTTTCAAATGAAAAGACTTTAGAGCAGGGAGTATTTAAATGTTGAAACGATTCCTCTTGTTTCAGAAAAGCTTAGTTATTCACACCGTGGCCGTTGCTGTAATTTGGCGGGTGGGATGGGATGAGGATGAACTAGATGGCCTCTATTTGAGACTGCAAGCAAGAAAACAGAACGCCAGCATAGCATGTTTTCTAGCAGCTTTATGCAGATGTGTTGCAGAGATGCAGCATAAATAAGTAGAAAAAAAAATTCACAGCCTCTTGACATAGTTTCCAGGGAAAGTACCAAAGAATTTGGTTCTTCTTGAGGTTCCTGAAATTAGAAGCAATAGGTGAAAGATGGGAAGAACAATAGGAAATCACTATGTAAGCATGGCCTTAAAATTTTTCTGTTTAATATTGCACAATCAGCAATACCTACAGTTCAAAATAACTTTTAGAAGTTATATTATTAAGAATTTATTTGTGAAAGTTTTTTTTTAGAAGTGCAGGAAGGAAAAAGCAAATAGGAAGGCATATTTGATTCAACTGTTAGGCCTGATTGAAAGCTGTACTAAAAACTTGTCATTTAATTTCAACACCACCAATTCTATTTAAATAATTTGAATTTTTGGAATGCTGAGGACTATTTAGATTATTAAGTTAGCCATAGTGTGCATGAGGGTTTATGAAAACATTAAGCCAGTTTATCTAGGCCTGGTTATGAAATCTCTGTTTGTTCAGTAATACTTTGTTCTTACAAATAGCCAATACTGTAGAAGTATTCATGTGAGTAAGTTATATGTTACCTGGTCTTTATGAAGAGAGCGGTAATACATCATCCATTTTGTGTCATGTGAAAATGGCAACAGTGTTGTACAACAAACTGGAGACACATATCAATTTGTGTCCATGAGTTTGAAAAGACACAAGTGAACAATTGCCCACTAATTTCAGTGGATTTTGGTTGGGATTTCTCCTGATAAAGCCAGGTTCAGGTTTATTACACTGAATATCAAATATTACTTTGTTTAAAAGATACCAAGCAAAGAGGGCAGCAAAGGTCAGAAGAAAAGCAAAAGCAACTGAATTAAAACATACCCACAAACCATCCATCATCACATTTTTCCATCACATCAATGATATCTCCCTCTCTGAGCTCCAATTCATCTTCATTCCTAGGAGTATAGTTATATAGAGCCTGAAACCTTAAATAGGACAAATGATGCATTTTAAAAAGAAGTAAGAGCTGTTTGCACCTTTGCTGAATTAAAGGAGCTGCTTTAAACATTAACTAATAAGTAACAGTTCTTGTAAATGTAGGGGAAAAGGGTTTATTTTGCCTGGTGGACTTCAGGGCTAGGTACTTACAGTAAATAAATAAAACTTTATGGGAAAGGTAACTCATCAGACACTGAAGACTGGGGACTCCAGGCAAGCCTGATGGCTCTTCAACCAGTTGCTTTGAATTTTGAGTTCTAGTATTTTTATTTAATTTTTTTTTTAGGATTATTTTATAGTAGAGTCACCAAAACAAAGGACTTCTAGAGGGGTCTGTAGATGTGCTAGCTTCTTAACACCCCTGATTAGTACCTAAAACTGTGGCTCTGCCTTTAAGCTCCAGAAAGCTGAACCTAGTGTATGCACTCTCTGCTGCAGCAGAGCAAAGTACCACACAGCATAAGCCAGGTGCCTGGCATCCTTCTGTAGCTGGTAGATGAGGGTGCTCAGGAGAGTGGCTCACACATTGTCACTGTGACTGGGGGACCTCCCTGGGCTCCTCAGTACAACTGCTGAGATGAGACTTGGCACTATAGGAGCTCTGCATGTAAAAGAAGTGCCCACCTTTGAGGGGAAGGTAGTAATTGCTATTTGGAAACATACTGCCATAGCCCCTTCCATGTTTAAAATTGCCCTTGATGAGATTTTATATATATATATGTATATAAAAATTTATCTGCAAGTGAAGGAGAGGCTTGAATCAAATTGGGGGATGTAAGGACAGAAGCTCAAACAGTATTCAGGCACTGACTTGTACCTCCACCCCGGCCAGGGGCTGCAGATTGAAAGATGTAACGCGGATAAATGGAAAGATGTATGAGATTACTAAACTTACTATCTTTCATTCTTTCTCAGCTTTTAACTCAGTTTCTTGAAGTTAAAAGAATGGCAATAAACTCTTAATAGGGGGAACTGAAGGTGCTTGGGCTGACAGCCCATGGGAACATTGCTGCAAAAACCCGTGAGTCCTGCAGGGTCAGAATCTGCCTTTTTTTCCTCACCATCTGTGCCCCAGCTATGATTATGTGTAAATGAGCAGGGTACAACTGCAGAAATTGTACAAAGGAAATAGTTTTAATTTCAAAATATTGGAGCAAAACACTGATGTCCATTTTTATCTCTTAACAACAGTTCACTGACTTTAAAATCTTAACGCAATTACATTTCCCCCAGTAAAAACAAAATAACTCCCCCCTTGATGTGTCAGTACTGAATATTTCCATTAGCTCCATATAATTCAGGCAAAGTTTTCATGGCTTGAATGAAATTTTATTTTGGCAAAAAATTCCTGCTCCTGAAGTCCCATTTGAAAATCCTATATACAGACTGGTGCTAGTCTTAGTGTAATGATGGTTTTCTTGAATAAACTACACTTATTTTTCACATTGCTGTATTGGAGAGATTAAAAAAAAGACACTGTTCTAAGAAACAAAATATTTTAACCTCATTTTTTTGTGACTGGAAGTTATCTTCCCAAATCCAAAATGTCTAATTTTATTTTTTAATCCCAGTAACAAAATGGAAAGGGACTGGCTATTTAAGCAATTACTACTGGTAATTTGCACAGATTGTTCTTACTCCTGCTACACAAAAAATTAAATAGCAATAACATTTTCTGTCATGCTTATCATTATTCCAGGAAAGCAGAGCTATGATGATATTCCAAAACCGATTGAATGCAGCTTCCAAAGGTAAAGGAGTTGCAGACATAATGTGTTGTGAATAGAATTCAGGCCAATTACTTGCTCAAATACAGTAACAAAAACTTCCCACTTAGCACTCTGTACTTTAGAAATCTAGTATTAGTCATTTCTACATAATCCATTTTAATAACTCCTTTGTAGTAATTTAATCCTCTCTTTGCTAATATAAGAATTCCTTAAATATGAGAAGTCTACTACCATTTAAAACACTAACAGAATACATATTCAAGACAATGGTTGGTTGGCAATTTGAATATATTTCTATTTTTAATTTCAGGAATAAATAATTTTAATCATGAACTATTTAAACTACATGGAACAAAATTTAATTAGATAATTATTGCTTACAAAACAGAGTTAGGTACTTCAGTATGCTCAATAAAACAACAGGAGCCTGTGTTTTTAGTGAGATTGAAACCAAAATATCCTATTTGTGATATAGTTATTCAGTAACATTTTGCCCCTCTCTTCTCTCCTGCCATTTCTTCAAGTGATTAACAAATAAACTTTTAAAGATTTTTATGCTAAGCCTTAGCTACTTTTAGAACAATTAATCTGTTAGGTCATACTCCAAAGTATGGGTGGAGGAGGGAGTGGGGGGGGAGAAAAAATTGAAACAGTCTTGTACTGAACTCAGCACTGAAATAGCCTTACATGTTTTATCCTGACTCCTTACACTGTAAAAACAAGACTTGAGATCTAGATTCTTCTCCAGTTTTCAGAAAAGCTTCCTTGTATCTAATTTTTAAATTGCACATGTAAATTACACCAAAAAGTGTAAGCCTATGATCAACATAATCAAGTTTTTTCTCACTGTTCACATCCAGAATGGTTTCTAAATAAGTTGTGTGAAGTTAGTAAAGCAGATGAGTTGAATCAATGTTAAACATTTAATTGGCAGTCTGCTGAGATGTAAAAATGGAGAGAAGTCAAACTTGTTTTTGCAAAACTATTATCTGTTTCAAGTATAAATGATGGAGAACAGTAAGTTGGCACGCCTGCCTGAGTTTCATGTAAATTAAACAAGGCTTTGCCTTCTGGGACTTTCTTGGATATCTTCCTACATCATGTGTTTATCTGTAAATTTGTGAAATCTCTTCATAATCGTACTTGGCAGCTTAACAAATTATTTGACGATGTGAAGGCTATTGCTTAAATGTTAGGTTTTGGTTTAGTAGACAAGAAGTATACTTACGGTTCCCCCCCACTGTGTATGTTTTCATGAGCAAGCACAGGGCGCTGTGGCTGAAATGAAATGATTTGAAATGTAATAAAGATTTATAGTTTCAGGTCCCAAATGGTTGGATAGCGGCATGGTACATAGTCGCTTGAGAGTTTATATTCTACCTTGCGTAAAACACTACCTCTCCCTCCCTCCCACCCTTCAACTCACAATAAAGTCTTAAGAGACATGGCAAGCAACAGAATCTTGGCAGGTTTAAAGATCTGATTTTTGGAGGACATAAAAACTAAAACAAAACTGTGAACTTTATCAACAGCCCATTCTATTTATAGTATAGTAAAAGTTGGAATAAAACCCTGGTGCCTTTTCACTGTGAAACAGAAATAGCATTAGAAAAATCAGATTCAACTGATGAGAATTATGCATTCCTTGGGTAAAGTATAATTTTAGACAAGCAGAAATAAAATCTCCTATATGCAATGGCAGAATTCAGAATATTCATAGACAAACATACCAATTTACATTACACACACACAGAGTACTAACTTGGCCAGCAAAACATGCTACACTTTAATTGTGTTTCATCTCAAGAGGAAGCACAAAGCCATGCAGGCTGTTGGGAGGCAAAGAGCAGAAAGAATTTTTTTGATAGAATGCATGTAATTGTGTGAAAATAACACTTTTACTTCAGAGGAAAACGTAGTTTGTATTTCCAGTGCAAAGCTTTATGAAAGGAACAGTTTTCCTTCTTAACGGAGCATTACCTACCACTAGTATCCAATAAATCTGGACACAATGGAAATGAAAAATATTAACCTCCTATAGAAATAATATCCTGCTTAGAAAGACATTGACTTATGATTATAATCTGGCTGGGGCCAGAAACAGTGCAGGAGCAGCAGCTTGGGAGAGCTCTTGATGTGAGCAGTGATCACTGTTGACTGAGGATGCCCTGTGGTCATGCCTTGGAGACTGACAGTCTGATACAAGTTTGGGAACTGTATCTGTCTTGGGAGTGTCATTATCAAAAACAGCTCATTGTATTTTCTTTCACAAATTGAGTATACTGCAACCTGATTTTAAGGCTATGGGATTTGTCTTACTGCCCCATGGTTCTGTCTTTCTTAGATGTGACTGTTTCAGCTCATCTTGCTTCAGCTTACTCTTGAAGATGATGCAGTCTTCCATGAGAGAAGGCTGTGGTAAAGAACCCACAGCTTGAAGATACCAATTGTGTGTTAAGGCATACTATGGTTCCCCCACCCTCAACATCACCAGATGAAACTGAAGTAGTTAAACTTCTTTTCATCATATTTGTATGTTTACATGCAGAAAATATTGTGAACATTCTCCACTTCATTTTTGCAGTTTGTAAAGTATAACTTATACAGGTCCCTAAAGATGTAGGCAAGTAGATTACAGACCTCTTATTCATATTAATGACAGCTAGGTGGGAAAGAGGTTTTCAAAGTAAAAAAGAAAAAAGTTGTTTATACCCTGTCTCTCTTCTCTCCCTCATTTAACTCTCCTCTGCCAGTGTACAAGAAAGATGGATAATTTATACTGAAGCATCCAACAATAAAGATTGCAAACTAGACATTTAACTTCTCAGTAAATCCCTCCCAACAGTTGGCTTGATAAGTAAGGAGAGAATATTCCACCGGGCAGATTGCTTGGTATTTGGATTGGAATCTGACTTTGTTCTCTGCTAATCTTTCATCAGGTCTGTAACAGAGCTGAATGCCAAAGATAGTCAGAGATGCAAAAGAACTCAACCAAGGTTAATGATTTTTCTTGCAAACAATAAAAGTCAATGTCCTCAACGATATTACAAGTGACTTAATGCTTTGAACATATACCAACCCAGGAAGAAATTAGGTAGGTCAGTACTGTGACTTCTTTTTCTGCATGTGCTTCAATGCCTTGAAATGTTTTATTGCTAGTTAACTACTGTAGAAATAGATGATAGAAAATCAAGGTGAGTGAAGATTTTTCAACTCTGTTATTGCTACAGAGAAAACTTTGATGGAATTAGAATCTGGGAAAACTAGGCTGAAGTAATCTGTACTATGTCTGAACAGGTACCTTGGAGCTCGCTCTCTATCTGCATTCAATAGTGTCCCAGCTGACACCAAGAAGCTTTCTCCCTGTTTTCTTTCCCTAAGCTCTTATTCCCATATACAGTGGTATTGGTTAGAAGAGGGACTGTTGCAAGGCTAATTGTACTCAAGAGATATCACGAAATGTGTCACCTTATGGGTAGCTTTTGGTGCTTAGGCTTTCTAGTTTCCAACTATGGTTCTGTTCACTACATTATCCTGTTTCCTGGGAAAAACTGTAGGGCCTAATCCCCAAAACATTAGAAAGTCATGTGGTCCCAGTTTATACACCTGATTTTCATGCATGATTGATATGCATTGCATATAACAGCGCTGTATAGTCCTGAACATGCAAATTAAGTATACAATTTGTGCTCTTTTCGTTCTGGAACTGAAGTCATAAATGCATTAAACACTGACAAATACAGTCCTCTCAATATATTAATTAAGTGCAATTCCTTTGGAGTAACACGCAAAATTATAATAGGGCTCAATCCCTTTTTAATGGATCTTATTCCCAATTGGACTTCCTTTGGGATGGTGTGGTTCTGCTAATATAAGAGTCCTGGCTTTAACTGTGATTGAATAGTCTTTCTAGCACTGTTCCCTCATAGCTGGTAGCAAACAGAAGCCTGCCAAAAGCCAAGACTTTGAAAAGTTACATACACAAACTTGCATAGATTAAAGTTCAGATTTTAAAAAGGGAACCACTAGGAAGATGACAACCTAAAATCAGCAGCAACAGCCTGGAAAACAGTTCATTCCATTACCAGTTTTAAGAGCCAAATAGTACAAAACCAAAGCAAAGAATAATTTAGTCCTAAACTGAAAGTAAACCAAGACCTATAAATTCTTATTCTCATATAATTTAGGCTGGATTTTTTTCATAATTTAGATCACCTCTTTGAGTGAAACACATGCAAGCTCTAAATCAGATTGTTACAGTTACGTTACTGTTATACTACAGCTATGAAAGGAAAGGCTAAAGAGTATGACAGTCTGGAATAACAGTGCCGGACAACGATGACAGTATTGACCGAACATAATATAGCAGCAACAAAACACTTTGAAAAGAAGGGCATGGATTCAAAACCAGGAATTTAGCCCATATACATGCAATGAAGTAGACATTTGTGTCTTTTAGAAGCTGTAATTGTAATGAACTAGAAGTGCTTTGAAAGAGAGGAGTAATTTAGGAAAAACCAGGCTAAATTTAAAGAACTGTGATCTCTAACATCTTGTAGCACTGGAAATACTATGCAGTACTGCAGAGATACAATGCACTAATGGATTTATAAAGTAAGTTTTGGCATACACAGACCTGTTGGCTTTACTCAGACATTGCACAGAAGCACAACAGGAAGAAAACACGGCATACTCATAGTATTGAGACACTTGGGCAAAAGCAAAATGCTGAAAGACTAGACACTGAGCTCCTTTTCCATGGAAATGCTGTTACTGCACACTGGGCATCCAGTACCATACCCTGTGTGAATAGCTGTGACCTCTGACAGGTGAGCTGCAGGACCTCTTAGTCATCACTGGGCTACGAGGAGGTTTACCCATAACAAATATCTCTCTCTTTAAATTAGCCTAGAAAAATCACAAAAACTGTGTCAAGTGAGAGTTTAAGAATGAAGCATCATGGTATTTTTGTTGCTTCATTCATACATGCAAACTGGACATGCTTTTCTTGATAACTAAAAGCAAGTGTGTTACAGGTGCAAATAACGGTACTATCAGTATATGGTATTTTTGTTGTTGCTACTGTACCATTTTTCCAAGGGTTTCCTGCTCTGGCACATGCCCTTACAGGTTACAGTTAAAAGATTAATCATGCTCAGTCTATGCAGTTGTAGTAATAACAGTTACTGCAAGTGTACCCACTGAAGTAGCTCAGCTAATAATACAGAAAAGCTCAACAGCACAGAGCAGAAATACTATTTTAGGAATACCAATGACAAATGTAATTCCTTGCTGTTAAACAGAATGTGGACCTTAAATCTGCATTTAAAAAGGAAGTAAATACTTGATGGAAAGTACTTAAAGGAAAAAAAAAAATACTTGTTTTGTTAATATCACTATAAATCAGCTAAATATTTGACATAATTCAGCTCTTAAGTGGGAGTATGCAGCAAATGTAAATTCTCAGGGGTGAGGTGGAAGAATGCGAGAGAAGTGGAGCGCTGATGCTGGAAACCTTTTCTTTGGTATTTGTGACTGTTTGACAGTAGAATGTGGCAAGACAGAAGAACTGCCCTCTCTTAGGAGCTGAAATGGTGACTAACAAAAAGAAAAAGGGATATCAAGAGAGGCAAAGAATGCAGGAAAACATCAGAATTTGTCTTTGGGAAATGTCTTCAGAGTTCTTCCTTTGGAGTATGCATCCCACCCATAGCTCCTTGTATTGTACTGCTCAAATCCCTGGCCATGCTTTAGATTCAAGCCACATTCCAAAGATATATATATATATATATATACACACACACGTACACATATATGCATATATTTTTATATCAACAAAAATTACCAAAGTATCAGTATATAGTTTCAAGAACTCTCTGAAGAACCTCTTCACTTGTAATTAGTCCTGGAAATGTCTCATGTTCTTTCTGCTGTAGCAGCTGAGAGCAGACTTTAATCATGGACAACAATCACAAATTGAAGAGGATAGGAACTGTCCTTCCTTATCAGCTCTAGCCTGTAGACTAAGTAGCAAGAAATGCTGACGGCCAGAACCTGGCTACATGTGTTTTAGTCCAACTCTCTATCCTGGAAATGTAATCAGTGCTGACTGCTGAAAAAAGTTTGCTTCCCCTTCAGAGAAAATAAATCTTCATTTCATTCTGGAAATAGCGTACAAAAAAATCTGTTGTCAGTAGGAGGGTATCTAATAACTTTAATGATTTTCAAATAGGTAAGTCTATACCGATAAAGTTTATAAAGGAATCTGTTCCCTAGACCTAAAAAGATAATCCATATTTCAAACCAGATACTGGTTTGAAAACAATAACTAAGAGCTAGAACTCTGTAACAACTCCCAAGACCTCTAGTGCTTCTCAGTACTCAGGTCCTTGTGCCTGCAACATGGAGTCATCTTCTTTGGTTACTTGGTGTCTTGCTTCCTGTCATGCTCAGTGAAGAGCAGTACACTGTGTAGGAGGTTCCCAGGAACAGATCTTTTGATCATCAAAACAGATATTCCTTCTATTTATTTTCACCTGGGATTAACATGCCTTGCTCGAACAAGAGGAAGGAATATTAAGATTACCATAAAAATGATTTCAGTGTAGATGATGAATTTTCTTAACTTTGTCAGTTACGCTAAGCAAAAAGTACCCATCAAAAGCACGGCAAAACTGGTAAGTTATTCAAAGTTGCAGAAACAAATGCAATAACTGTGTTTTACCCCTTCTTTGAGGTTAAAAATAACTAAGCCCATGACAAATTCACGCCCTAGATAGAACTCTTGTTTCTCCACTACTTTAGAAAACAAAACAAAACAGATCTGGTGGACCTTGAAACTTCTTTAAATCCATTATGTCTGGGTTTTCCATGAACACACATTGTAACGTGGTAGATTTTTTTTTAAAAGTGTGGGGTTTGGTTTTCTTTTTTTTTGCCACTTTCTCTAGGATAGCTTGTCAAACTTTTTGCATGACGACTTCTCCTTTTCATGAGCAAATGGACTTTCTGGATGTGAGCACTGGAAATTGTCTATCTAGAGCAACTTTCCAGTTTGCTGCCAGTATAGTCCTGAAGAGGGAATAATCTTTTTGTCCAGTTTGTGATTAACAGAATTAGTATTTATAATAGGACCCTCTGCAGTGGTAGCTTGACTTTGAAATTTGACTGTTCTCCCAGGCTTGGGACTGAAACTGAAAACACTATTAAACTACAAATGTTACTTAGTCTCTGCATGCTTGAGTATGATTCTGTCTCTTTCAAAGAGAGAAAGCGGCTTAAGGAAGAGTCACTCATGTCCTGGTACGGACTTGAAATTGAGTCATAATGGTTATAGTTTTATTTTGTGTTTCATCTGAAGGCGGCCTATCTTATTACTCCATTTGCTATGTTATTTATATTAGTAAACAAAACAATACATCTGAAAAGATCAAACCATGTTAGCCTTGCAGTTATTTAATGTACATGAAGACTTGCAACAATCCATACTGAAGAGGTGCAGTTACCTTTAATTTTGGTGAGTCTTTCTCCTGCTGATGTAAGGGCTTAGAAAGGAGAGGAGGTGAGAGGGAAGCAGTAGATGGGGATGTTGTAGGAACAGAGTGAGAGTCTGGTGCCTTGGCAGAGTGAAATGGTAGATCAGAAGAAAGGTGGAAAGGAGAATCAGAGTCTCCTGATGTTCCCGCAGAAAGCAGAGCTGGCTTTAAGCATTTAAGAAAAATGAGACGTAATTGTGCTATAAAACCAGCTGCGAAGCACATAAAATGCTCAATAAGGAGCCATGTAACTAACTTGAACAGTCAGAAATACAATGCTAATTTTATTATTAGTCAGTCTGCTTTTCTGGGGGAAAATTCTTCCTTCAGAAATCAAAACAAATTGCCATTTGTGGCTGTGGATTTCACCTCTATTCTTACAGTTTACTCTTGTGCTTTTCAGGTCAAGTAAGGGTAGAGGCAGCCTGCAAAATCTCTCTAATTAACTAGTTTTACATTTGGCCTAAAACATACTGTCCTAAGTATCTGATTTACATGTTTGCATGTGCCAGACAAAGCAACTGCTTGAACAGCCTGTTGAAATAAGTGCTGGACACAAAAAATCTGTTCTAAAACTTTGCCTAGAAACCACACCAACTGTGTAGCAATATTGTGGCATTTAATGGCTAGCACACATTTGGGATAGTTCAGTGTTGAACTGTCCCAAAGAGGAACTGTGGAGGGCTTTAGGGTGAAGCATTTGTTTAGCTGCCAAACTTAATCTGATCTGTTATTATTAGTCACATTCTCGTAACAGAGTCTACTATAAATATATCAGCTGGTGAAGGGACACATGTGAAGTACAAACCGCTGAGTCTCTGCAGGAGGCACGTCCCTCCCTCTGAATGCTGTTGATAGCATTTGCTTGATGGGGCCTCTGGCTCAAAAGGGGTGGCATGTAATGGGCCGGTGAGGAAAAGGGTTCACTGGCTTTTTGTATCAGAAGCCAGATGGCAACTAACAAGGACAGAAGGGAAAGGACCAGCAGAATTGATACACCACAGAATTTAAAATGGTGTATATGCCTGCTTCTGAGAAAGGACTCTCCCCGAACACTGTCAATTTCTATCAAATGCATTAGTATAAAACTGTGCCTGTGCATAATACAAACATGTAAATACAAGAAAAGGCAGGGAATAATTATGCTGAGTTAGCTATCTATCTGAACACAGAAGCCAAGTTTTTCAGAAATTAAAATACCTTATCAACACTTGGTGAAGTGTATCCTTCATAACATACCATGGAGTCTCCTCCACTTGCTACTGGGAATTCTAAATTGTCATATTCCAGATCCTCCTCTATATAGAGTCTTGTCAGTTCTTCTGTTGTGTCTTCCGCTCCTCTGTAGAAATCTGATTCTTGAGGCTTTGAGTGATGCTCTATATTAACTGACAGATCTGTAGTACAGATTTCTTCTTCACTTTCATCAGTTGCAGCTAGCACTCTGGAGATGGAGCCACCTTCACGTGGTGAAGGGATGTTAAAAATAGCACCAACGTGTTCACCTTCTCTTGTAGTATCTGACAAGTCTCTAGGTACTTCAATAACTAAAGAGTCAAGTATACTTCTCAGGTCTTTATCTTTTCCTGGTTTGGTATTGTTGCTGATATGCTTATATGCTATGTCATGAGATGAGCTGGCTGAAGATGAGACAGAGGTGGATACAAGAAAGGACAGTGGAAGAGCTGTAGGAGAGCTGAGAGATACCTCTGTACTTGGAATAAAGAGACCACCTGTAACTTGGTGAATGCTATTACATGGGGAGATTGCTACAGATTGGGATGTTGTTAATGCCAAAGAATCGAGTTCTTCTAAGTCACAAAGAAAATTGTCTGGAAATGGTGGAGGATGTAAGATGCACGTGCTTGAAGGTGAAAAACCAGAAGTCCTTGAAAACCAGTCACTAGTGGCAGCTTGGAGAATCTTTTGATCAATGTGTGACCAAGAGGAGGAAAGGTGTCTGGAAAGTGGGGACAGTGCTTGGGAAGGCAACTTCAAAAATAAGAAAAAAACATGGGAATTTAAATAAATAAGCATGAGAGAGAACTAGGATATGAATAGACTGGAAAACAAAAATGTCTGTGCCATCATCTGGATTATAGGGTATCATTTCAGTGAGCATGGGTTTCTGAAATCACTACTACATGGATCAGAACAGCAAGAAAGACATTTGAAAAATGAAACTGTATCAGGTTCTGGCTTGGGACTTAAATGTCAAGCATTAAGACAGATCTGAATCATTGCATTCATGAAGACGACCTGCATTTGATCTGCTGAAGTTATGTTACTTATGGTGCTCTGTTAGTGAACCTGTCATAAGTTATTAAATCATACAATTAATATTAATGTAATTTCCTGATGTGGTGAACCGACCCCCCTAACCTTTACTATTGTTTTGAGAACCACATTTTCGTAAGTACACTTCAGGAGTCATTAAGTATTTCTTTTAAACTGTAACAACTGAGGTGATTTCTAATTTTCCTAATGCTAATACCTCTAGTTTTTCTTGGTATTTCTGAGTAGATATTTAAGAAACATCTTTAATACATTGCATACTTTTATTAAGGCATGAACAGTTACAGAATGCATTTTTTTCCCCAAAGTAACCTTATTTGTTCAAACTAACATCAACATTCATGAAAGGTACATTCAATTGCACTTGACTGTAGACAGTCAAATATGCATTTAAAATAGTGACAGCACAGTACACAGCAGTATGTTTTGAGTACCATTATATAACATTGATTGAAGTATCCTTCTTGTAAAAGAAACATCCTTTTGTAAGAATGAGTGACTGGTGAGTCATACGTACACAGCATCGGTAGATATCCATTGCTTCAATAAATACTGAAAATGCATGTTTGTTACTATTAACCCTCAAAATTAAAGTTGAGTGAAAAATATTTTGCTCTCGTTAAAATTATCCAGAAGAATGAGATGTACATCTCTAAGTTACCTGGACTACTTAGACTTCAAGCAATTACTCTAGAAGAGGAAGATAATTTCAAAAGGCTAAATTCACGTCACAGAATAATGAGATTAATTTACTTACCTTCTGCTTGAGCTTTCTTGAGGCAAAAAGCTGTATGTTATAGTTAGACAAACCTTTGTTACAGAGTCTTCTGTAACAAACTAAACAGCATAGACTGATACAATGCAGTCTGCTAAAACAGAGCCAGGCTATTACAAGCAATACTCAGTCTCTTTCTCCCATCTTTCTTCTTGAACAAGGGCCTCTAACCTGCATTTTTAAGGTAAATAAGACTGTTGAGGAGACATTGCCATTTTTAGTTTCCTATGGCTACAGGATGCATTAAAGGTGAAGATAAAGATGGTCTAGGCCAAGATAAGGCAAGAAAAGCTTCCTCACAACTTGTATTGCTTATTTATTTTTGTTGCCATTAGGCCAGAAAACTTTAGAACTATTGCTCTAGCAACAGGGAGTGATATGTGCTAAAAAAACTCCAAAGTAATAAGAAAAGTGGAATCAGTAATGGTGGTAAACCCTATAACACCTTCAGGACTGCTGAAGTCCTTCTAGGTAGTCAGGAAAAGATGTCTTCTTACATAGTATTGCCATTTCTGAATACAGGTGAATTCAGAAACAAGATGTCTGTATAAGAGTGTCAGAGGCTTTTTTCTTTTTCTTGAGTTATGCTAAAACCAGATGATTGCAAAGGTTTCCTATGTTACAAAGAAGGCTTCTTCCACATTTCTCCCCTACACAACTATTTTAGTAATAATTAACTTAATAGTGGCAGGACAGTTTTGTATTCTGAACGTAAATGATCTGAAGCACCACCTATGCTCAACAAGGGTTATAGGGGCTATGCAAACACCAGCTTTGGCTGCAGGATGCCTTAGAGACAAGCCTGCTCCACAGAAAATAGGAGAAGAGGCATCTTCAAATATAGAGACTACTCTGTAATATTGAGCACCTAAGCTGCCTCATACACTTGACTGACCTTCAAGAACCTCTGAATTCCTGTAATAACAAGGGGCCCTATCTTATAACAAGGGTCTAGCTTAGATAGACTTCAGTCTGCAGCTACAGATTTTTATACTACTTCGATTCAATAGCTTTGTTGGAATGGGAGAGAGAGGAGCTAGTTCTCTGTTGTGACATGTTCTCTGGAAAAGCAGACCCATTCTAACTACCATCCAAAACCAGCTAATATTATTTAGTTGTAAGCACTATCGTCAGAGGCCACTGTCGTCTATAAATTACATCTTCTAGTGGCTGTTGCCAAAGCTGCAAATAAATGTGGAACTTATCTCAAAGTTGAAGCATGTAAATGGTAGTAGAAAAAAAAAAAAGTAGAAAAAGTAGAAAAGGGGATAAAGCCATTTGAAACAAATAGAGATTAATACCAGGACAAGAAGTTTATAATTGCACATAAAACTCACTGCCCATGCTGAAGAGATAAACAACAAAGGTAAAGAGGAAGATTTAGAAATGTTTCTGTCTTGACCGTTCAAAGTCATCAATAATACGCTGATGCTAATGGTGGTTTGCATGCAGAAACTTTCTTAGTTTCTATCACTGCCAAAGAGGTCATGTTCGCTGCACAGGTGACTGAAATGTCATGAGTGAATGGGAATACAGGAATCTTTCTGCAACATCCTGTAGTATGATTTGTGGTGGTTACACAGACTAGGAGGGTAAAGAATTCAGAATCTAAACCAAACATTTGGTGTGAAAATTACAACTATAAAGGCCTGAATCCAAGGTCATTGACCATGTGATGACATTTGCCTCACTACTAAATGAAACAACACTACCACTGTTGTTGTACCACTCCAAAGAACCTCTGTTGTACCAACAGCCTCCTTTCTAGAGTGTGAAAGGCAAGAGGATGAAGGTTAGAGTACAGAATCATTAGCTGTTCTCCCCTTACCTTGAAAAGCACATAACTGGTCTTGGCAAGCTGTGTCCCCACTCAAACTGCCCTCTCTTGCCCTTTGCATGCTTATAGGACTGCAAGCTTTTAGGACAGCTGTGTTATGGGAATGTCTTCACATCGCACTATGAAAAGTCTGCTAGACATATCCTTAATGCTCAAATTTTGTCTACGATTCTCAAAGAAACGTTGTTCTGTCGGCTTGAGTCTTCTGCCCATTTTGCCTGGCCCTACTCAATAATGTAGTAGCTAATGAAGAAAAGAGCAAAAATCCTAGCAGAATGTATGCTTGGCTATTAAAATACTTTATTAACAAGTTAGTAATCAAATTCTACCTATGCAGGAAAGAAAATGTAGCATACTTAAGGCATAAATTATGTATTATATTCACAAAAAAATTACAAGTCCTTCTAAACCCACCCCAGGCATGATAGCAAAAGAAAAAAAAATCCTTACCTTAGTTGAACTTAAACGGTGTATTCTGTCACTAGAATAACTTTGGGGAATTGGAGGATCAGGGTAGTCATCAACACTTTTTGATACATTCTTTTTGATTACTTCTACATAGGAAACAGGGAAGATGCCTTGTCTGTTGGTTCCCGGTATTTTACCTTCATACCAGTTCTGATCAACTCGCTTAAGAAGAATTACTCTGTCTCCCTAAAATGCATTATGAAAAGAAGTTATCAGCAGATACATTGTAAATTAACTTTTGAATAGCTGATGTTATCTTAATACATTCTATTATCTTCCATGCAGTGCTGTTTCCCCTCAGTCTTGAGAATCATCTCCACTTTCACATTTTTCCTTCCATTTATAATAACCATGTATACAACTACCACTTCAGCAAAATGGGCTAGTCATGGAATGAAAGTGCCATTATTTTATCAGCGGGGAATAGCATGTAGTCCCCTACTCTTGGCTAGGGGCTTAATATTTGAACTTTTATTTGGAACATTACCTGTTTTAATTGTTGGCCAAACTTCCAGCTAACTGTAATGCACAATAGTGATTGCTATGCCCATTTTTCCTTAAACGTGATAAAAGTTAAACAATGAAATCCCTGCAAATGCTTTATCAGTAAAATTGGAATAAGTGGAGTTAGTTAAAAAATGATTTCACAGGAAAGCTGAGAGAAAAAAGGGCCTTTCCTGTATAAAAAAGATGGTCTGTGGCTCTCTTACTGTTTTAGAGAGCTTAACAACTGAAATGGAAAACACCAACTTTCTGTTCAAGCTTTTATCTGTAGTGAAACTTCAGGAGCCACCCCTTTCTTTGTTTTACTTGATGTACTTTTTGCCACGTGTCTATTTGTAACAAATCCTTCCCTATTAGTTTTGTATTCTCTTGGGTTTCTGTAATTTTGTTTCTGTAGTTGGTGTGAAGTACCCTAAAATTATCTTTAGTGGGATGGGACAAAAGAAAACCGGTGCAGGTTAACTACATTCATAAAAGAGGATTTTAAAAAGAAATAAATCATCAAATTTATTTGATGATAATCAAATCCTTAGTTCTCCATAGTTCCTTAGTTCCTATTTATCTTTTTTTTTTTTTTTTACCTCTTTGATGTTTACCAGTCTCAAATGAATGGAAAAACATCCATTATCTTCAGTGATGCTGGATTAGGCTCTAGGTCAGCATCCAAAAACTGTATCCTTACTCTTATCTTTTTTAAAAAAACCAACCACTAAATAACTTCTATGAATTCCAATTCTTATAAAAAAAAAAAAGTAGAAATTTTCAGTGGATAAGTATATACTACTATATACTTACTAACTAAGTATATAACAGCCTCAATAATAAAGTTTATCTGTAGCAGTAATACCCCAGCATCTCACAAACTGCAGAAATTAAACATTTATTTTGTTCATGTGAACCACCAGCATATCCATAGAAAAGATAAGAGAATGTTATAATTGGACTGTTATTAAATGAAATATTTGCAAGAACTTGTGCATCAATATCTCTGAGCCTTTTTTCCTATATCTTCTGTTTTCTGTATTACTGTATTCCTTCTACATTACAAACATTACTGTGATAATTGTGACAGCAAGAAATAATTAAGAAAAGGAATGGATAATTGAAGTGAAAACTAGAAATTTAGGTGGGCAATTAGCAGATGTTTCCATATGCCAATCTACCACAATCCAGTTTACATGCACAACATATTTAAACTATTTGCAGGTAGCTGTGAAAGACTGCAAGCCATTATATTAGTAGTTTCCTACCATTACATTGCTTTGTGCATAGCAAATATTGAATGCAGACTGCACCAAAGCACAGTATTTACCTACATATTAATTCACTGTAGCAGTGGATGCTATAACAGTGTTTTGATAAAGATAGTTCTAAACTGTACCTTTCTAAGAGATAACTCCACATTTGTGTCCGCATTGAAGTTATATTTGGCAATAGCTTCTCCTATCTCTCCAATCTGGGCAGGGGGAGGTGGCCTGGCAGGCTGTGCTTTTTCTGGAGGAGAAAGTTTCTATGGAAAAAGAAAAAACACAGATTTTCATTATTCTTATGCAGTTTATGGACCTATTACCCAAACTAATTCAAGGAATTAAAACAGAACAAACCTCAACATAAGAAATTGGGAATATTCCAACTCTTCCATGGTGCTCACCCTCATACCAGTTTTGATCAATTTTCCTGAGGATATAGACAGTATCTCCTTTCTTAAAGGACAGCTCTCTGTAACAAATTTATTCAGATCAGGTATATACAGCTTTACATTTAACTCTTCTACCTGCATAGTTTCTGAGATCTTTACAGTTTGGAATTGAAACAGAACATAGCGACTAAACATTTTGAAGAAGACGTGTCATAGCTGTGGTACATTTACCAGTTGATTATACTGTAAAAAAATGAAACTATTCATATTTATGAATCTCAGATACTATCTCTATGTTATACAGGCCTAGTTTACACTGTGATTCCAAGGAAGTATTCCTAGTTATTACCAGAGAACTTAGTATGGGGTCTGCATGCAAGTATGATGTCTTTTTGATTGCCTGTTTAGATGCTGCTTTTATGACAGGTGTCTGAGGGGTATGTGATGTTCTTTATGACATCAGTAGGGAAAAATATAGAATATATCCCATGTCTCTATGTCCTGTTACTACCTCTTTGCAGCAGCAAGCTTTGCATGCTTCTGCTCTACGCATTTTTCTTTCAAGACAGCTGTTCAGAAGCATGAAGAACATAGGATTATACTCTCAAGTTTTCTGACGCTCAGTGCCTGTGATACGCTTAATGTTGGATACAAAAAAAGGGAATTATCCAAATCATTAAGAATATTTTCAGATCCTGGCCTGGGAGTTATTTGCTGTATCATCCATTTGTTTTTTTTCAAGAGCTAATCTGCTGTTCTGATAATTCAAGTTGTGAATTTTCTACCAGACATAGGTAATGTAATTCTAGTGTCAATGTTTGTCCATATCTAAAGATTGTTTAAATGCCCTAGATCATCAGAACAACAGGAGGAATGAAGACAGATACTCTACTTTGACTGTCTTGTACCTTAAAACAGTGTTTCCTGATTTTGTTTTTCTTACAGACCACCGTGGTTTGTCTTGGTATGGGACATCCTGCAGACAGCCTGTGCATGTTAAGATACGCTGGAAGATGCTGAAGCATTATACAGAATTTTGCTAAGCACACTATGTATGACAGTATTTTAATCACTGTACCTCATGTAACCTAAATATAATTCACAGCAAAGAGCACTCAGTAGGTGACCCTTAGGACCCATGCTCTAGAAAGCTGAAAATGCACAGCCATTCACGTGTTCAGACAAATACAATGAAGAATATAATATTTTAAGACATTTTTATTACAAAGTAACTTCTCACACAGTTTGCTAATGCAGACTACAGTGACAACAAGCACGGTCCTCTGTTTCCATGGCATTTGCTGTGGAAACTTGATAAAACAGCAGTTAGTTGCCACAAGTGCTAGAAAGAGCTTTCCTGAATTATGAATTCTTAAATGAACAAAAGTCTTGTACTTACTTAGAAGTCTGAGCTTTAAAGTCATATACAGCTCTAGCTGGCAGTTTCTGAAAAGTAGGCAAATTGATTAACACATTCAAATAGTATTACTCTATGGTAAACAAGTTTTAGCTTTTTAAAAGGTGACCAAGATTCAAACCCAAAAGTACATGTGCTTTACAGTGGTTCTTGTAGTAAGAGGCAATTAAATACACAGCTTCCTCTTTTTTAAGGTAGTTAGGTCTTTGGGACATAGTATTTTAAAAATAGAAATAGCAGCTAAATTTTAAAACAGACTGCTTTGCAATTTTATGCAATTTTTTTTTAATGCAATTTTTACTGAAGTTAAAAAAAGTTAACTAAATGCCAATGTGACTTGTAGGCAACTAGATCTCAAGGTATGATGGAAATTCACATGCTTAATATTCTCTAATACTTTAGATGCCTCCTCTGTTAAACTTGTTATCTTTAGGCTAATGTCAACTGCAAATACTGCATGATATTTTATATATAAAGGAAAAATTACTCTGACAGCTGGAAAAGGTTGGGAATATTTTACATGTCTATAATCACATTTATAGTTTTAAGAAATTCTGAGAAACACAACTGGAAGTGATCTCCTGAGTCATCCGTGCAGCTCTCTTGCTGTCACAGGCAATCACATCATTCCTTTCATGTATTTAACAAGTTCTATCACCAAGTGTTTGTAGACTCAATATTGTTTCAACCCTACCTCTCCTCACCTGTGTGGCTGACACACTTACACTGTTTTCAAAGCTGTGCTGAAAACACAAACTGTGAACCGACCCAAGAGCCTCAACTCCTCTAGTGTCTGCCTCTGACGGACAAGCAGCACTCAATACTTTGGAGGAAGGTGCAGGGATGATTAGCAGTATTATGTGAGGATATGTGGTAAAGTGATTTAGTTTTTCTCTGCAAGTACTTGCACAGATGAGATTGCTACATTATTAAAAATCCCTCTGTAGGATGTTTCTCTTGTTCTAGTGACTAGAACAAGCTGATTAAGCTATTTCTGAGAGATACTATTCGTAATGATGTAAGGGTGCACATCTTTTTATAAAAGGAATAAAAAGGGACAATTGCAAGTTTTGCATTTTACCTTTCTTCCAGGCCAGAGGTTCTCGACTGGGTTCTCTCCCTTCTTGCCATCTAAAGGTTAGCAAATTTAGCATACCTACAGCATTGTCTTTGCTATAATAAAAAAGTCTCCAGAGTTATTACGGGGATCTTGTCGACCTGCATTTTGTAATACTAATATAATTTTCCATTGCAGGTATCCTTCAAATTAGATAAGCCTAAATTAAAAAGCATTTTTCTGTTCCCTGTTGTCGTTAAAAATAGCCTTTTAGACGGGAGGGGATATTCCTATCATCAACTGTAGATAAGCCCTTTTCACTCTTTCCTAATTTTGGTACAGCTGGTGATGTAACTACTTAAAGCAAATAATGGAAGAAGGGGAATAATATTAGAAGAACACTGGAGCTGATTAAATACCAAATACATTGAAATTTACAAAGCATACTGGAAGTAGAGGAGTCTTTCTTCTTTCATCTTTTTAAAATTAACAGATGACTTCCAATGTCACAGATTTCTTTAAAAAGAAACACACGCTATGGCTCCTGGACTTTTTTAACCTTTATTTTATAACGAGCATCTTCTTTTGAAATCAGACTCTTAACCAAATTGCAGCAATATAACCATGTCAGTGGGGCGTAAGCAGACCTGAATTCAAATTCTGTAACCAGTTCTAACCTATAGCATCAAAGTAGACTGCCCAGAGCAAAAACTTAAAATATTAGCAATTAAAATACAGTACTCTCTTACTCTGCCATTATTTTGTGCAATATTTTAATAAAAATCAATGGAAAATGTTAACAATATGCAATCTGTAGATGTTGGTTAATATAAATGCACTTACTTTATGATTGAATAAAATCCCTGAAGCCTGTTTGGAGAGCATTTATAGTTCTAGATCTAGAAATATTCTTAAGATGCTGAATGATGTAGTCCATTTTTTTTGTGTATACTTTTCAGTGATACCTTGTTGTTACTTTAAAGGTTGTATGCCTGCTTCCATTTAATCTTCCAAAGCATTAATATAAGCAATCAGCATATAATTACAACCACTAAATGTTACAGAAATTAGAGATCACTCTTAGGATAAATGGTTTTGTCTAACACACTGAAAACAGTTTTTGGCTCTTTCTAAACAAAAATAATGGTGAAACACATGTTCTTTGTATCAGTTTTGAAACTGCTGAGGCAGTTTCTTTATGTAATACTCTAGCTCTCAAAAGGGCCTTTTCCCTAGTCACAACTGCTATTCTTCTCTGTCCCAAACATCCACTCTAGTCAACTGTGACAGAGCCTATCAATGACTAGTAAACTTAACGTCCATATCTATTTAAACATAAATCTTACAAAGCCTTATATTCTTTTAATTTCTGGAAGTACCAATCTTCTTAATGAAAAGGAAGGATTCTGTCCCATCTGATGATACAAGTAACTGTTCCTTTGATCTGTATCATTACATTGTCTTAAAACCAATACAAATCTTGTCTCAGATGTGTTACCAATTTTCCATATGGATATTGCTGCATTATTTATTGTTGTTTCACTACCTCTTTGTCTGTAGTTCCTCTTCTCTCCCTTGGAGTACATCGTCCCATATCAGTGAAAGCAGAATAGCTTCCAGGAGGCTCCTGGTCTACTGAAAACAGAAATTAGGCGAAACTATGGTAAATTAAACAAAAACATTCAAATCTGTGATGCTGCTTGGTTTCACTTAGAGGGGTGAAGAGATATTGAAATCTATTATTTACCTTTAACAGAAAGAAAAGTACATGATATGATAGCTAAAGTGCACCTTTAAAGAAAACAAAAAACTAACTCTCAAGGAGAGGGAAAGGCTGGCATCTGATCCAAAGCAGAAGAATATATAATAGGGGAGCAAGAGACGCACCCTTACTGGACAAAATGAAAGGCATGACAGCAGTACTGGGACTTCTTTAGGTTGTATTAAACTGTTTTGGAATGCCAACAATATAAACACAATTACATGCACAAAACATGATTCGAGCATGCATTAATGAGAAAACAGTGAAGAAAAATTGCTTCCTCCTAAGCGATCTAAGATGCTTTTCTGCTTTACCAGGGGCACGTGTTAGGCAGCACAGGAGAATTTAAAAGGATGTAATTTCATAAAAACAACTCTGTTTTAAGAGATGGAGTAAAAATAATTGCTCACCAATCTATGTGGCAGACTTTTTCTGAAGCATAGTTTACCAATGTTTATTACAGGGTGGTACATTATAGGAAGGTGAATACATCTTTTCATGTTTTAATAAAAATAAAATCAAAATCTTTCTTACACTTTTTATAGTTCTGCAAGTTGCTAATATGAAAAGAGAATACAACAAAATGATTTCAGACCACAGCGTGACATGGGCTGCCTCTTGACTTCTGAGATTTACTATTTTAGTCTCCTACCATACTAGTAGAAGTACAAGTGGAAAAAAAAGGAATTGAAAACATCTTATCCACTATGTCAGGGTCTTACAGAAGAAAGACATAAATGGTCTTCAGCTAAGCCAAAAAAACCTGAGGCTATTGGTTAATACAATAGAGGCAAAAAAAGAGATAATTCTGTTATTTATGTCATTAGTTGCAAGCATGTCATCACCAACAAGTATATCACAGTCCTGGTTCTGCACAGCTTTCTTGATATGGCATGTGTCTGTGCTCTCTGGTCTATATTCACTGCATAAGCCTAAAGATATAACATCTTCACACATATATCTATGGGAGAGAAGGAGTGAAAAGGTAGATGATTTAGGAAAAAAAAATTCCTTTATTTCTATAGAGCTCCATAGGCTGTCAATATTTGTAGTTTTTGGTGGTTTATGCTATGACCTTGGAGGTCTCCGTGAGGACAGTGGCTGTAAGAGACACACACAGATCCAACAAAACATGAAACTTCATTAGAGGTAGAGCTCAGCCATGACTGATGCTGATGGCAGTCAATGGAATATTCTGCTATACTCATTCTCCACACTGCTTTAGGGATATTAATGTTAACAGAGCGTACCACTTTCCTCATGCCAGGCTCCTTCATAGCGGCAGAAGCTATTAGGAATCCGCATTTACTCTACACTGTGGATTTCCTTGAATTCAAGGACTGTAAAATTCTTATTTAGTAACTGTCATATGTGAGCAGTGCAATTTTCTTGCCAGAGTTAACTATGATCAGACCTCAAGTATGACTAATTCAATTCTGAACCGCATTTTATAGCTGTTTTTTTTACCAAATTCTCCATTCTCAGTAAGTCTACTTTAACTATTTAGAACAGATGGTAACAGCTTCAATTCTGATTTGTCTTGAAATATGTATTTACTAGTGGGGTACTTGCAGAAGTCACAGAAAAAGATGTGAGATTAAAGATAAGTAAGATCATAAGTCTGATCAAATATTGCATAATTGATAGATTAAATACATTCTCTCTCACATCCGTTTGTGATTTCAAGAATAGCTTTGTACTGTCATTAAATTCTCAAAGATGCTCTGTCACAGAGGACTGTGTGTCTAGAAGCAGAATTCTTTAACATGGAGATATTACCATTTAAAAAGAGAAATAGAATACAGACTTGCCAAAGGCATTAATCTAAATCATCTGGGATACACCTTTGTGCACTCCTGCTATGAATCTAGTTTGCTTCTTTAGATATTGCAAGGTTAAGCTTCAAAAACATTTCAAGCTCAAGCAATTTTCTTGAGAAAAAGAGAAGCAGAGCAATGAACAAAGTAGTAACCTTAAAATCAGATCACTGTCAAGACAGATTTTTAAAAAAGTTATACTCTCCCTGACAATTTAGTTCAAGTTTTGATTATTGAGAATTTCCCTTCTAAGAGGATAGGAAATTTCTCAAAACTTCATAGGTATATGAAAATTCTATGAGAAGAACTAGTTTTGCTGCCACAGAAATTGGAAATTGTATTGTTTGAACAGTGGAAATAGAAACGTCCTAACATGAATTTAAGGTCTATTCACAAAAGCTAATACAAAGCAGCAGAATTAGTGTATTTTCATAAGAAATCAGAATCAACTTTCTATGATACTGGCAGAATTAACAGCATTTTTGTCACTTACATGTTACAAAACTATACAGTACAACATGTTTTAGATGAAGATTTTTTCTTAATAATAAAAGAAGAGCTATCTGCATATTATTTTCTTTTTAACCAAGATGTTATGATGCATGAATTCACTTTATGTAAGGTCTTTTTCTTGGGGGAAAAAACCCCAAATTGCTTAATAACAATATTGTAATTTATAGCACTAATTATCTATTAGTTTAAATACACCATTACTGCAGTTGCCCAGATTACTGGATTTTGTGAATAGACAGCAAATTTATCTATCCTATCACCTATGTAAACATGACATCATTTTGTGGGGTGAAAGCTTCTTACAGACGACACAAAATGAAAATGGAATGAGAAAGGGTGGGAAATACAGGGAGTAAGGTTGGATAAGGAAATCACAAGGATAGAGGAAGAAAGTTAATCCACCTTGGAAACACAGTGCACTATCATTGTTGTTAGTTGCGTCCATGTCTGGAAAAGAGGCACTAAGAGGTAATCTTCCACAATCATTCTGGTACAGTGGGCAATGGATAGCACCATCTTGAGGCAGTGGATGAAAAGGCTGGTGCATGGGTCTCTTTTTCAGAGCTTTAAGAGATGAATTCCTTTCTGGAATGTCTGGAAGCAGCTCAGTAATAAGTCTGTGTAATATACTGTTGTCAGGCAAGCTTCCCCTTCTTTTTTCTGCTTTGATTTGGTCACAGATGTCTTTAAGTGCAGAATCTAGTGCTTCAAATACAGATGACTTGCATTTTTTCTTTTCAGTTTGTTTTTTAGGAGCTGCACTTTTTTTCCTCCGGAAAGGCACTGGACTGACAAGGAATGCTATCTTAGAGAGGCCAGATTCTGCTTCCTGTCTCCTTGGATCCTCAGTGGTTTCTTGTTTAGCCCTTTCATGTTTTAGCATGGTGGTGAAGCGAGTGTAGGATGCTGGGCATCGACCTTTGCAGGAGCTGATGAGATGCCTGTGGTGGTGGTGGTGGTGGTGGTGGTGATGGCCTGATCCATAAAAGCTTTCAGATGATGTGAAGGAAAAGTGGTCAAAGTCACTTTCACTACAAAAGGATGAACCCTCTATCTGGATAAAGTCACTGAGGTCAGAAACCACTCCATCTTGATCACTGTCTGAAAAATCCATATGCGATCGCTGTGGCTCATCACTGGTCACTTCAATATGAATTGGCACCAGGGTTTTAGACTTGTAGCTCTGTTGTACCTGAGAGAGATGTCTGCCTTGATTTTCTTCTTCCAGCAAGGATTCGATAGAAAATCGCCTCTTTGGACAAAAGCCATTTTTAGGAGGCTCTAAGGTAACAGTTGACAACATTTCGTCACCTAGGTTTGGCATTGATTTTGACTTCTGAATTAATTTTTCAAATTCAGATATTCTGGTTGGCACCATGTCTCTGGGCACCTCTTCGGTAGAAGACTCTCTCCAGCCTTGAAGAATACCTTTGTGCTGTTCTTTTTCATACTGCAGTATTCTGGACTTCACAGAACAAATCACCTCAGAATTCATCAAGTCCTTGCGATTGATGCGATGCATCTTTTTGTACATTTTTAGGAAACCTGGAGCATCATGTGCAGATCTGTGACGAACTCTTGACCTACTAGTACCACCACGGCCCTCAACATACGGGGAGGCCCAGTTAATTGAGCAAACTTCTTTGGAGTCCTCCTCACATAATAGAGAGCCCATGCTTTCAGACTTGGCCTGTGCATCAGGAAAGCTATCTCGATCATCTGTTAACAGATCATCGCAGCTACGAGATTTTCTCTTTGGAGAAGCAGTTTCTTCTGTGCTGCTCCAGACTTCTGCATTTTGACGAGTCATTTGCCAGCCATTCTTGTAGCTGATTGCCCTTCTTGAATCATTTGGAACAGCTAAATGTTGTGTGTAAGTGCTACAGTAATCTAATTCATTTGAGGTGTTGTGGTTGTGCACTGAGTAACTTAAAAGGGATGGATATACTTTGCTAATATCCCCACCTTTATAATCCATAGAGCAGCATGGTAAAAAAGAGACATTGCCAGAAATTAAAAGATTCAGAAAATTAGAATTAGCATCAGTAAGTATTAGAAAGACTAGAAGAGAGACAGTAATTAATGCATCTATCAACTTAGGTCAGTACATAGGTTGCTACAGCCTGGCGCATCAGAGCTAATAATTAAAGTTATTTTCCAGCTGTAAAAATCATGATCATTTGAACATCAAACAGAATTCCTTATGAATTATGGAAATGTTATTCTCTCAGCACTGCTGCCGCCCACCCCACCAAAGCAATGTAAGAAAACAAGCATTGATATTGATTTTGAAGCAGGTTAACAGATAATAAAAGCTGCAAAGTATTTAAGATGAAGCCAAACAACAAATCTAGACCTCAGTCAAATATTGACTACTCTACCTGTGCATTCTGAAAGAAGCTGTTCAGAATTTTTGAGCTGAATAATGCTCAGAGTTCACAGCAACTGCATATTCTAAGATAAAGATAAATATTGGTATAAAATTGAATGGGAAATTTCTTCCAGTTGTTCATAGGTAGCTGCTCTTTACCTGTGTGATAGCACTAAAGGGAGTGGTGTTTTCTACAGCTTACAGAAGGCAGAACAAGGCAGCCAAGGAAATGCTATACGAGTATAAAGGAAGATGTACCAATTTACTGAGCCTAACCAGCACGTAGAAGCAGCAATAAGCCTTAGATTGACTGGTGTAACACAGCCTGAGTTCTCAAGCAAGTTTTAAGGTATTTTTATGTGCGTGCTACATCTAGAACTCACTATGAGACAAATTTGGAACTGTGGTCTCATATACTTGCACTGAATTTTAAAAAGTGGTCTCAGGTGGAAACATTCAGTTCAGGACACATGCTTCAAACAGCTCAATCTGCTTTCTAGAACAGCTTGACCCTGGATCACAAACTGAAACACTTGAGTTCAAAATTCACGTTGATCAAACACCTTATAATGTGCTGCTTCTTTAACAAAGTGGTTAATTCCGAGAAAATTAAACATTCTAGGAGGTTTCATAATGCTTGGAGAGGACAGAGTGACACAGCTAGGTCACCTTCTGAAAGTTAATGAGCTGTGGAAGATGTTCTTAAGGGTATTTTCAAACACAGGAAGTGTTTAAGTCATGGTAAGTGATTATTATTGGTGGTCTCGTCAAAGGTAAATGCAGGCAAATGGAGTTTACCAACTTTTCACTGCATGGGTTGGTACACCAAATAGATGCGCTTACCTACTTTTTACCACTGTAATACTGGGTTTAAAATCCATTTGCTTTTCCATCACCTTACTCTTAATACTCCTCACTGCTTTTCTTTGTCTGATGCATTCTGCTGCAGCCTGGGTATTATGTTCTTTTCAGTGAGAATTTACTTTTACAAAGGTTTATACAGTCCCTAATATAGTTATAGGCTGATTAGTATAGCTACAAAATACAGCAATTAAATGAATAATAATAACTTAGAAGGAGAGATATTGTATACAATATTACATTGTATATTATTTCCATCGTATTTTTTTACTGGAAACCTTTTGTCTTGCTAAAAAACCCCGCCCCAACCCCCAAATCAACTGATTCAACTATCTCTTTCCTGGAGACACATGGAGAACAGTAACAGAATGGTGAGTTACTTGGAAAAAGAATTGTAGATTCTTTCCTTTCATATAGATCGTATATGCTGTACTAGATACTTCAAGGACTTACAAAATAAAAAATCAGACTATGGATGTTTGCTTGATTAAATTAGGTCCTGATAACTGGCAATGTAGAACACATCAGCTACAGACTTGAAAGGTCTACTATCCTTGAAACACATCTTTAATCTTATATGTTATTTATCTTGATTTAGTTTCTGTATATACTGAAAACAGTTTTTAAATCACAATAATAAGAGAGTAGTGGAGTTCATAAAACTTTCTGGGTTTCTATGTTTTAGTACAAATCATAGGCTTCATTTCGTCAATTTCTTTTGTTAGAATAAGCAGTTGAAACTGGAAAAATCTTTTTTACAAATCCAGGCTTTCATCTTAAAATTCCACATGTAAGAATAAACAGGTTAGCCTTTCATGAAAGGCCAAAGACTGTTGCTTCATACAGCAAATCTCCCAGTGAAGTGCACTAAGCAACAGTAGACAGTTGCATTTATTGCATAACACATTATCAGTAGTTTTCTGCTAACAAATACAATCTTTTCTTACCTTTTGCTCTTGATGGAGAAGAAGGAGATGAGCTAGTTAAAGGCTTTCTAAGGGTGGTATATGGGCCTTGCATATCTGTACGTCCTGGGCTAGGCCTGTTTGCGTTCTGATCACCGTGCCCCCTCTGATGACTCACAGCAGGTTCTGACTTCCTTCTTTTCCTGTAGTCACTCGCAGAACTACAGAAATAAGCAGTATTAGCAACAGTCTAGTACTGAGATAAGAATTCAGGAATTTAAGAAGTAAGCACATAATTATATCATTGGTTTATAGATTAAACTGACAGAACACATACATGAAAAACACGTAAAAGCGAGAAGTGCTGGTCTCAGACATTTTACAGCATATTCTACAGATAAAAGCTGAATTTCTTCACTTGATTGCTTTAAAGTTTTATATAAAATTGCTATTTTCATATGTCATTTTCATAGCGAATGCTTTGAAATAAATGCATCAAGTTTTTTTAGACTACTTTTTTTGTACTAGAAGTTTGGCGCAAAGACAGGAAAAAGACAGAGATTGAGAACTGATGAGGTAGCATGCTTAGGGAAACAGCACTGAAAGTGCCACAGGTAGTAAGGTTAAATGACAGATCCCGGCAGTGGAGACAGAAACTCAGGGATGTTAGTGGAAAGACCCTGAATATTGCACGGCTTATTTTGAATGTAAACAGTAAGTCCTTGTAAAACAAAAGTAAAGCTTACACTTCAGTATCAAAATATGAACACCCTCTCCAGGCACCTCTCTATTTTGTCTGTAGCTCACAAGGTGAAAGTTAAAATCTGACTCTTCACAACATCTGCTGGTTCTGGGTCACAAATAAAACCCTCAAGCTGTGTAATCTGTGTCCACTGAAATAATATATTGTATTTCTTACCTAGAGGGCCTGTCCAGGCCTTTGTCTGTTGAATAGTGATGATATAAGGAAGTCTGTGAAAACAAATATATGAATCTGTTATATGTCTGCATTTGAAAAAAAAAGGGTGACAGTTTCTGCTTATGTTTGATTATGCTTTGTTACTCTGTGACAAATCCTATATAAACAGAATGAGGATTAACATCCTGGGCACTCCAGCACAGATACTGCACTATTTAATGAGAATAATTACGTGGTTTTTAAAAAGCATCACTAGATTTAATTTCATATTCTACTTCAGTAATGTTTGTCTTCTTTTAAAGCACTGCTAAATAATGATCCAAAGTCATGCTTCTCTATACCTTTTTCAAAAGCAGATTCTGAACAGCTGAAACAAATTTTTACTATAAAAACAAAAAGCTGGAAATAATGTCTTTATGTAGGGTGGTGATTGTGCCCCTGTACTCGGCACTCGTAAGACCGCACCTTGAGTACTGTGTCCAGTTTTGGGCACCACAGTACAAGAAGGACATTGAGGTGCTGGAGCGGGCACAGAGAAGGGCAACGAAGCTGGTGAAAGGGCTGGAGAGCATGCCCTATGAAGAGCGATTGAAGGAACTGGGTTTGTTTAGTCTAGAGAAGAGGAGACTGAGAGGAGACCTCATTGCCCTCTACAACTACCTAAAAGGAGGTTGTAGCGAGGCTGGTGTTGGTCTCTTCTCTCAAATTAGTAATGATAGGACGAGGGGAAATGGCCTCAAGTTGCATCAGGGGAGGTTTAGATTGGATATTAGGAAAAAATTCTTCACTGAGAGGGTAGTTAGGCACTGGAATGGACTGCCCAGGGAGGTGGTGGAGTCACCATCCCTGGAGGTGTTTAAGGAACGAATAGATGCAGTGCTTGAGGATATGGTGTAGTGGTTAGAGAGGATTTGGTGTAGTGGTGTAGTGGTTAGAGTGATGCTAGGAGAAGGTTGGACTTGATGACCCTGGAGGTCCTTTCCAACCATAACAATTCTGTGATTCTGTGATATGTGCAAGTAAGGTCTGCAGAGCTTCTCCTCCCCCTCAGTTAATCACCAAAATCTTGCAAACAATTATATCCAGAAACCTTTGTAAATCCCACAATGTTTGTGGCCAGTTGCTGACCACCGTACATCCCTAATAAGAACAGTTCTTATCACAGCACATTAGTTGTTGCTTATGGAGTTATGGAAGCTACTGCACAAATCCTGGAAGATGGAATGGAGTACTGCTCCATAATTTTATTATTAATACAAAGTCAACCTTAAATGACTACTAATTTTAAATCAACCATTTAATACATTTCAAGCCTGCAGTCAGAATTAAGTAATACTACAATTCTGGTAGCTAGGTATGAATCTGTAATGAACTGCATGTTCCCTGACATATTTCTTCATGGATACAAAGCAATGTGGTTCTCAAGATAAAACTTGTTTCAAGTTCCTGGTATGTCATCTCAGAGCTAACCCAATGGACTGGAAATTGAACTATCATACAGATTTGTAAGCTGCATTTTCTCTGTACAGAAGCCTAATAGAATAGAAAAATCTTTATAGACTTTTCTCTGTACAGAAGGGCTGCAGAATTAATAGCACTCAGGGCCTGTGTAAGTGGTTTTTTTGTTAGGTAGTATTTTTTTCCAGTGACTTGAATTGCAAGTTCATGAATAGGACTTCACCTAGATTTGTTAACTGACACTTACTTGTACTTCAAGAAGACTTCATCCCGTAGTCTAAGAATATTTGGGAACAGATTTCATGGGGCATTATATTTTAAATGACATTCTAGAATAACTGCTTAAACTACTTTTACAGGTGGGTCACTATAAAGACAATACGATTGTCAGTAGGCTTCATTATTTAAGACCGGCATCACATACCAAGTGATCCCATTGGACACTAACTGAAGTTTTAATTTCTGGAATTTATTATACGGTGAGGCAAGGAGAACCATACAAACATGATACAAATGTTATCTAGAACTTGAAAACAGATTTTCTCAGTAATTAACTGTAGTTTAATTTAAATCACATTAAAAATCAGGTAATAAAACCTTCTGTCTTTTGGTAAGAATGGCAGCTGAAATGCAAACAGTTCAAAGATGTTAATTATTCAAAAACTTTAAAGTTATTTTCCAGAGAAAATAATTCCTCTATAACTTATTTAGGGTTTCAGAATGTTTATTTTTTCTAAAAAGAAAGTTCTTTGCTTTTTAGACAAGTATTTCTTCTGTGTTACTACTTATTACTGTTATTGTTAAATACTGTTCTGTTCATAAGCTCCATCTTGGATCAGAATAACATGCTGTATAAACATAAAGGTAGAATCTCTCCTCAAGGGATATTATGAATCTGGGATAAGTGATCTAAAATATACTTACTGCAAAAACCAATAACCTGACCATGAGAAATGGCAGAACTAGGTTCCTGATACTTCTTTTAAGTCATACATGGCTTAATATTTTTAAACCACTGTGGCAGAACCAGCACTAACATGGATTTCTATTAGATTAAGCGTTATGAATATGAGCTGTATCCTATTAGTAGTGTCTGTGCACAGCTCTTGTTCCTCTTGATTTCAACAGAAATTTTGAAGGTAACAAATTTTGAAAACAACATTTAGTTGTAATATTAGGAAACAAGGTTAAGGCAACTCTAATGTTTCACCACGAGACAGCACAGCAAATAAAAAGTAAGCATGTGTCTAAGAAAAAAAGGAAACGCAAGGTTTTGGTTATAACTACTTCTTCCAATTTATTTTGAAATGAAATAGACTACTAGACTAAATCATGAGACCATGATAATTGTTCCACTCTATTGTTTTAGTCACTTGTGTGTTTAAACTTGCTAGTCTTTGCATCTATGCAGAATGGAAGCAATGCAAGACTCAGGTAATACCTCTAACTAAGAGTCATGTGCTCCAGAAGCGATGCATCTTTGTGAGATTTTAAAGTCTGTCTTTTAATATTCTGTCACCACATTAGAGGCAAAGCTGAAGCAGTTTCTCTGCTGCTGCAGTTCTTACCTGATGGATACTGTTAAATTGTTCCTGTCAGAGCTCAATTAGACCAAACCCTCTGAAACTGCTTCCAAACAACAAATGTTATTCTATTCTAATGTGCTACATACAACTCTGCTTCAGTGACTTATGCTATGGATGAAACAGGAGAGCTAGGAATAAAAGCTCCAAAAATTGCTTTAGTGCTATGCTAAAAAAAAAAATAAAAGGGCTACTTGTCAGGCAGTCATTTTCAACTCATCCAGTACAACCTTCAGCAGAGGAGACATGATGTCTTCAATTCAGCTGCACCTCATTTACAATAGAGAATGACACGCATGCAACACACAGTGTGTGCACTACAGTAGGAAGAAGAGAGTGGCATTAAAAAAATAGAAATGGCAATATATCCACCTGCTAGGAATTACTATTGTGTTTAATCTTTGTAAATTAACATGTCCTCAGGCAACATGCATCTGCAATTTCCATCCTCTGTATGACAGATCTTCACACAACCTGGGAATTAAGATGTTACTGAGAGGAGCAAGGTGAGGTAGTGGGAGGTACCCCCTGTTCTCAAGGAACAATGAAGTATTCATCAGTGATGTCAGGAGAATTGCCCCATTCATACAATGATGTATCCCTTTCCCTGGTATCTTTCTGTGCAGTAGTGCACCACATATGCTTTTCTCCATGATGAAAGACTGCACAGACCATGGAATACAATCAAGTGTTATCACAGCATCTGATTTTTATTTGCTAGATTTGCTAAAACCAACATATTTTTCTGCAAACAAATGTGAAGTTATTTCTTAGAGGTTTCATTTTCCTAGCAAAACATACATTTCAAGGTTCGGGGTATTTTTAATCATCTGTTCTTAGGTGATAAACAAACTATGTATGACACTTTAAAATAAAAACTGATTTGTGGATTCAAATGTGAAGAACAGAAACAGAGAACTGTTGACCAAAATATTTTAAGCACTGTAACCTAGCTTATAAAGTCAATGGACTTAAACATTAGAGAAGGGGTAGTGTGAAACAAACCTATGCCATCTGCTCTAGGAAAGGAGTAAATAATCAAACTGTCTTTCCACAGGCAGGGTAAATGGAAGCCTGTGTTTTGGAGACAGTTCTGTTATGGAGGTGTGCTGAAGATCATCAGCTATTCTCAGACAGACAATAAACCTGCTATTAGCACATAGGAAATTATCCCTATTTTATTTCTCAATATTTGGAATGTGTCTGGAGCTCAGGACAAGTGCATGTCTAAATAAAATATAATGGTATTTGTTTTTTAAAATATATTCTGAAAAAGGTATTTATTCCCAAGTCTTTACTGTTCATACAGCTCCTATTTTCAAGTTTTTCTTTACATTCTCTGAAAGATGAAAACTAATTCATGACAATTCTTGCACCGCTCTCCAACTTCAATGATTTTAAGATAAATATCTAATATTACGAGATCTGTCTAGAATAAAACCATAGAAGCCAGCAGCAGCGTTGCTCACACCAACAGCTAGTGTACCACAGCTCTCATATTTCTACACAACAGCTGAAGCAAAGGCCTCGGGTCTGTGTGCTCCCCTACACTACCCACAAAACACACTGGCCACAACTATCAACCTTATCTTTGTTGCCCAGTCACCACCATGGTCCAGTATCAGCAGAAGGAGGAAACTCAGGTTCACAGGTGATCTCTGTTAGAACTGTTGCATGAGTTGACACAAACATTGCAGATTAATTGTCATCGTGGGGTTTCTTGTGCAGGTGCCAACCCCTTTCATTAGACACAGGACTGAGACCATCTGTCACATGATAGTGGCCAAACAGCCATGAGACAGTGACTACTCTCCACCACTGGTAATGGCTCCAGGGCTATACTGACCATGATGCAAATCCCTAGAGCAGTGTAGATCCCCACTGCTTATGGAAGGCAATGGGTAAATCACACAACTGAAACCAAACCTCAGAGATCTTCTTTATCCACAGCATTCCACAGGCCATAAATAGTGTGACCAGCTTAGTCAACAAAAAGTGTGTGTCATGTCAAAATTGACTGCTGGTCTACTATATGACTTTTGCTTTCCATCCTTTAAGATATTCTTATCGTGTTGAATGTGGCTTGCCCTTTTATCATTTCTCTGATGCCTCCTTTGAAGTTTTGTCTGTAAGAAAGAGACTATATGTTGCACATTCTACAATACTAATTTTTACCACAGGCATACATGATTATATATAGGCCATGTGGAGTTTATAACTTCTACCCGCAGGTAATTTCAGAGCCACACTGGTATGGCATGTAGAGGAAAGGTGAAAGCAAACAGTGGATATGTTGGGATTTTTTACTGCCAAGAGCAGGTACCACGGTTTGTAGCTATCCTATCAACTCTTGGGCATTTACTGACCTATGATCCCTCCGAGCCACTTCCAGGTGGCCCAATAGAATACATCTCCCCCACTCCCCAATCTCTAAAGCTAATTAGGCATCTTTCAGAATATTCAGCACTGCCCTTTATGAATAAAGGTTGCCCAGCAAAAATAATTAAATATTGGAGACAACCACCCCAAGCTACCAAATACAGGCTTTGTTGAATACTTTGATTCAGCTCTACTGAAAAAAACAGATATATACTTACAACTAAGCCAACAATTTAGCTGTTTTCATGCATCAAGGCTTTGAATGAATGAAAATGAAGTTAGGAAAGTAGGCAAAAGTTGTAAACCACAAACAGGCTTGTTTGCATGACTGTTCTAATATTTTAAGAAGTTATTTTGAATATTAACACCCTCCCTCCCGAAAAATATTTAAATTTTCTGTAGCTGGTGAACATGATTTATCATATCCAAAGATTTTAAAAGTCCCAAAATAAAAGATAAATATCATTGTAAATTAAACAAAGAAAACCAGTATTACTTAGTAGTTGTTTTACCCAGACATATTGAACATGATAATATTTCAAATAATCATGCTAGGGCTTTCAAATTTTCTTCTTTGATGTATAGAGTACTATCAGGTATTAGTAAAGGCCTGGAAGCTTATTGTCTCAGAGAACTGGGCCCAAATTTCATGTGAGGCTTTTCAAGATGTATAGAGATTAAAAGCAAGCCATAGTAACTTGCAAACAATTAACAATTTAATGCCACAATTTGTGTTTAATTTTTGGAGAAACTATGGAAGATGAGTGTGAATCACAAATATGAATGAAGTAAAGCCACTATATGAAGTACAGTTGTCACTACAGGATTCACTGACTTTCACCCTAACACTCTAAAAATGGAGGAGGAGAGGGGAAAGGGAATGAAAACCTGAATCTCTCCCACTCAGAGTAGGGCAATGACAGCCCCTGCCTGATCTTGAGGCATTTTATTTGGAGTAATGACAGTTAGTGTGAATCCTGCAGTCATAAATTTACAACAGGATTATTAATTGCTGTTTTACCTGATTAGCAACCTTAGTCACAAATATTTAATTGGAAAAATGATATCTTAGCCACAAAGGCTTTCACTTGACATAGAGAATTTGCAGTCAGATATTTTAATAAAAAAATGCTACTGTGCTGTGTGTCTGAAAGTAATGCACTTGCCCAACTCTGAAGAAGTGGGAATTTGTCAGAGTTAGAGACGTATGGGCTACTGTGTAATTCTGAGTGTTAATCTCTGAGAAATTTTGGGGATAAGGACTCACAGTTCCTAGGATAATAAGATCAACATCCAAATGCACTAGTAATCTGGAAAGATACGAATACAAAGATACAATGATTGTGAATTAGAAATGTCTCATTAGCTATCAGAAGGAAACCACTAAATTTTAACAAACTTAAGACATAAATGGTGAGCACTCCAACCCTGCTTCCCAAGAGCATCATCTGAACAAGAATCATTCATTTACCTCATTGGAAACACCAGAAGAACTGTCTTGAAAATACTCCAAAAGCTTTTTAGGTGGCTGCATCATAAAAGCAGAAGTGTAGAGATGAAATGGAGTAGAATCAATGGCAGCAAGGAATGAAACGTGAAGAAGGTGACACAGTTAGAAACTAAGTGTTGACAACATCAGATACAAAGAGTGACACATATGGGTAGAATGGAAGGAAGAATGTGTTACAATATTTTTCAAAATATAAGCGTCTTAATAAAATGTTAGTAACTTTAGGTGGTAAAATTTACAACTGGAACGGCTGAATCAATACTAGCAATTTTTAATACTGATGAGACAGAAGAGTGTAAAGCATCACAGTTACTTTCTTCTGGGGAAATCTCAGTATATTTTATCTTACAGGAGACACTATTCTCAGGTTATCATTATCTGTAAAATATTGTTGACATATTGTTCATCAGAAGGATATATCTGGACTGTTTCTGCCCACCTAGAGGGAGGAATAACAGAAAAGCTTGAATGGCTAGATAAAAGGAGATAAAAGGTAAATGGTGAAAATGTGATATGTTCTAGACCGCTGGACAACAAATTAAACCAAGATATACTCAACTATTTTTTCTTTTATTTTCAGATGGTATTCAATGGGTAATTTTTTAAAATGTTACAATAAGTTTTAAAAGAGTGTATGTAGTTTGCTTTCTCTTCTGCTCTCACTGAAGTAGCTGGGAGTTCTGATTTTGGTTTATGGCTAGCTACAAAAAGGGACTAAGGTACCTGGTTCCCAGAGTGCCCTCCAGGGCCCTGTGGCAAGTGCTCAGGCTCCTCATGTAGCCCAGCATGTCAGTAATTAGCATGCTGAGGGAGGCTCCAGAGAATTGCTAGCTAACAGGGAAAGATAAGAATGGGAATGTTTTAAATCCTGATACTCTCAAGATCAAATGCCATGTCATTTGGGATTTCCTACCTCTGGGCAGATGCTTTTGGTTTTTTTTCCTCAAGCTGCCCTGGATCCTGGGGAGCTATGAGAATACTTAACCACCTGAGGAAATGCTTGGGTTTACTTCCCTCCTTTTTGTGAGGGGATTTGAACTACCATTTGCCACCTGTCTGGAAAGTACTCTAACCCCTGTGTTAGACATTCTTCTGGGATGAAGACAGTTGTTATCCTTTTTCCTAAAGATGTTAGAGGGTACAGGAAAGAATTTGAGCTCCACAGAGCCGGAGAGGGTGTGTGCAATAGCAAGAGCAGGTGCATCTCCAACCTAGTTGTTAGGGCACTGTGCAGGGAGGAAATGAAACCTAGTTCTCAGTCTTGCATCGAGGACAATGCTAATGTTTTATCTATGTATAAAATATACAAACATTCTTTAGTGCTTACAGTCAATTAAGCCTGTGGCATTTGCAGAAGAATTAGAGTACCTAGGCAACTAAAGGTGAGAAACTGAGATAACTCTAATGTTTAGACGTTTCAAGCAAATGAAGCTTTTCAGGTTTATAATTTTAAACATAAATGCTTTCAGTAGGACTAAGATAGCATCTGTTGGCTTGAGTACTTGTTTAGGACCTGTCTTTTTCTGAATATCAGAGCAGAACTGAAGTCTGTCTGCTCAAGCAAGTGTCTGAAAACAGAGCAAACCAGTATATCTCTGTGTTCAGCTATAAAATACATATTCTGCATGTATGCAAGAGGAAAAAAAAAGGAAAAAAAATATCAGTATTCACTGTTATAAGCAATTTTTATATGGCTGCATGCATTAAATTTATGCACATTCCTTCAAGTAAAATACATGATTTGTAACTTAGCATCCCTAATGCAATCTGACATGTTTTTCTGTTCTGCGAGACTGTTCAAAAATAATCCAGCCAAATGCAAAAGATTTAGGGAGACTGGTAAACATCCTTGCTTAAAATGCAATTAGTCTTGTTCTCAAATACACACTACTATTTGTCTAATATGTAGTCTGTATTAAAGCTATTAAAGCCACTACGCTGGCAAGTTAAGGGTCCCCTTGAAAAATAATAGGTATATGCATGAGATTACTTTATCGACCTTTCTCAAAAAAAACCCTCATATTAACTTTACTGGCATATGTTTGCTGAATGTGGTAATTTGTAAATTCCTCATTATAAAAATATTTTTCCTAATGTTTAAATATTAATGTTCTGTCCTCACTTACCGGACGTCCAAACTCCAGTTCTGAAAAGAATTTATACCAGGGTTCATTTTCTAAATCTATGTCATCTGGGTTTATGCGATCAGTCTAGAGCAGTTGTGAAGGAAAAGGGAAGGAAAAGTCACACACTGAGCAACGTGCTAGAAATGCCATGTCACTTTAACAAGAAACACGTACAAACACAAAACAAATATGGGGAAAGGAATGGAATAAAATCAAAGAATGAAGATGGTATTTAAGACAGAGAATATTCCTGTTCAAGAGCTGTTATTGACTGGTACCTTTAATACTTTTCTTTTTGTTGCAGTTCTTCCAATGACTGGAAGATCACACATTTTAAAATGACTCCTTTAAAGCTAAGAGGGCTCTTTTACCACTTCTGTAAACATCACTGCATTACTTAAGTACATTTAATGCTACTAAAAAATCCTTGTTAAGAAGATGGTTTAAATGATCGTCATTTTCAGCACAGGCAAGAAACTGACCATCTGATCAGCAACAAAGGCATAACTATTAGTGTTTCTTTTGGTCACTCTTGTCTTCTCACAAAGTATGTTAATTCTGGATCTTGCTGTCTTGAAGCAAGCACTGAGCACAGATAAGTAATATGCATCATGCAGGCATGACTACATTAAAAAGCCACTTCAGCATACGAAATGGAACTGGTATATTTTAAATCCTATGGTCAAAAAAGAGGGAACAAAAAATCATGCATTGCATAATATTTTTTTTAGCACTATTTTGTAATGCTTTATCTCCCACAGACTTGTTGACATAATGAAGCTTTTCCACAGCGAAACATTGTTTTCATCTGAAAATTCTCACAGCAAAGGGATGAAGTAGTAGTTGAAGACAGCATTAAGAAAATTCTTCAAAGAACAGAAGAATAACTGACAGATTTATTCAAGTAGCATGAAAACATGACAGTGCAAAACAGTAGAGTTCCCAATGGGGTATGTAATCAACTGTAAACTTGGCTGCATTAATTATTTTCTAAATAGCTCCAGTTCCTTTGTCGGATCTGATGTAAGCTGTCATTCAGCACAGAATTACAGTGAACTGTTGGCTTAAAGATCTCTGAAACAGAGAAAGCCTCTTGTTAAAGATATTTCTGAATGTAAAATTTGGTCCTCCACAATTGTAATTATCAGAACTTAGACACTAATTATGGTGTGACCTAGAAAGCAGTCTTCAAAGAAGAAGATAAGGTCCTGCATAAAGAGTGATACTGGTGATTAAGTATGTAACACTTTTTCCTCCCGCATCAAGCTGTCACCAATACACCAGAGCAATCACATACAGCTATTTCTGTTTTCTGCAAGAGGTAACACTGTACTCTTGACCATTTCAGGTAATTAAACATCTCTCAGCACATTTCTTGTTGCCTTTGATGTTATGGAACAGCCTGACAACTTTGCTCTATTGAAAGGTCAATAACCCTTTTGAACTACCTTGGTGCTCACATATCTATGAGCTGTTCATGCAATATCTGGACTTCAATTGCTGTTTTATAGATTTGTCTTCACAATGTCCCTTTCAAGTAAGGGACTCACTATTCCTGTGAACAGAGCGGGATGTGAATACCAGTGAAGAACAATTTGCTGTGCTCCATAGCAGGGTTAGGAAGTGAAGAAGCTGCTCTGGAGTTTTACCCTGACATTTCCGTCATCCACAGCCATAACTCAGCACGACTAATGACAATTGTTTCAACTCAGCTATAGCGACTATAACTGATTCAAGAAAAAACATGTGATTCTCTTCTACAGATTCATGAAAGCATGAGGGCAAAAAATGACAGATTCACAGTGCGGAAGATAACTTCATTATATATCAGCTTGATTCCCATTACAAAGAATGCTTGGTGTATTCAGAGTTTTTTGCTTCCCTTAAAAATACCCCACAATTCAGATCTGGATAATCTCAGAAGACAGTACTAAACAATTGCTTTTTCATCATTTCTCCAAACTATGTTACAGTATGTTGAAATATATTTTCATCTTTATACTATACCAGTGAATTAATTTTCACAGAAATGTTATTATCAGCAATTGAGTGGATCTATATAAAATAAATACATTCCTTGAAATGCATATGGTGTTGAAATTGTGGGGCTGTTGGCACTACAAATCCACACCTACTGACATTACTTGCTTGGGTAGCGAGCATCAGCCTTGTGAGCCTCAAGGTCCCCTGGATAGCAGCAGTCCCACACCTACACACTGGTGGACCCGCGTCCCTTCTTGCAGGGAGCCAGAACATACTGTCAGACCAGCTGGGCTTCTGTGCAGCTAGCCAAGGAGATCAAAACAAGAATGGGAGTTGGCTTCCCTTTTATTTTCAAATACTCTCACAACTATTTGGAAGCTTAAAACTTCCCGCATTTCTGCTTGAAAAGAAAAAGCTAGAACTAGTGTACCTTATGTTCTTTCTACGTTTCTGAGTTGTCCTCATGTAGCAGTGTGCACATAAAATGAGAGCATAAGAAAGCATGCAAAGTTAACTCCATGCACACAAGTCCTACTTTCATTTACAGCTTAAACCGCAGAGGGCAGCAAACAAAAAGAAACTGAGCACCCCAGAGGCTGCAAGTTCACTGCTGCCTGCCCGTGCCAGAGGGGACTCTGCACTCCCTGTGCTACCAAGATCAATGCAGAGGCAATTGATTTTGCTTGGCTTTCAGATTCAGTTTTGCTGATGGACCTTTTTCTATTTTTTCCTCTTCTAAGAGACTTAAAACGAACAAATCATTTTGACTTTAAAAAATGGAACTTGGCTCAATCGATACAAAGTATCTCCTAAACTGCTTGAACAGAAAGTAAAAACAATAAATTCCCTTTTTATGACTTGTCAGTCAAACCAAGTCCCATTCCTATACTCTATCCTTCATCTAGTCTGTAACATTTTCATTACTTGAAAATATACTACTAAAGACCAGTAAGTAACTTCACTCTTTTTGCCATTTGCATCAGATGGTCAACACTGCACTGCATCAACATAGCCAAGTATAGAAGAACACTGTCATTTAAAAAAATTACATCTGTAGTGTTGCATGCAGCTTTGCCTGTGCTCGATTTGATGTACAAAAGTAAACATTCACAGGTAATAATCAAAAGTGTGCATTTAAAGTGATGCGTTAAATGGTTCTTATATGCCTGGTCAAATTAGTATTTTGCATTTGCAAAATTCAGACACCATACTGAGGTTTCCTTGGAACAATGGACTGAGATGCCTGTCGTAAAATTGTCTTTGGCATTTTATTAGCCCTAAAGAGTTTGATTTTGCTTTTCCTTTTTTTTTTTTTTTGAGTGCTTTTAAATAGCTGTTAGAGTTCCAAATCCACTACCAGATTGCCTTAGTCACTCTGTATCTTGATGAGAAGACACATTTTTTTAATGTCATATCAAAAACTATACGTAGAATTTCCAATTTCTGTTTAAAACATGCTAGGGAAATTTTAGTTGACAAAGTGTTACACATGAAACTCAACTAACACCAAGCAGAACACTCTGATAATCAGCTTGAGATGTCAAAGGCAACCAAACTCACATATTCTAGAGGAAGTTCCAAATTTTCCACTACAGTAAAAACAAACAAACAAAAAAACCAACCACCAAAAAATATACATCATGGTGCAAGCCATCTATTTCTGGTATTTGACAAAACAGTATTTTTTTTAATTTATTCTGATAATGAAATCCTCATGGATAAACTCAGTAGAAAATTTGTATACTGAACATATATTTTAAAAATCTAGAACTAAAATTTAACCTTACAGTTTTAGCTGACTAGCACGTGTACTTTCATGCTTAGACTAAAAACACCTAATGAAAATAAACACATCTATTGCTTGTCCTGATTTTACAAAGTCTTTTTTTACAGCAACACTAAGATTTTTTTCCTTACTTGCTTTACTGCAGAAATGGAGAAATATACATGTATGAAGGAATTACTTCACATATACAAGGTTGAAACAGTTAGAGAACAAAAATTTAACTTCATAAGCATACAAGTTATGATTAAATTATTACACTGCAGTTTACTTATTCACTGAACGTAAACATCCATTTTAGGAAACAAATCCATGGTTCAGATGGTATTAGAGAAAAAGAAGTGCATTTTATTGAAGTGCAGACTTTCTTGATGGAAACATACATCAGAACATATGTACCACCTTCTCAGTGCTATTTTATTAGAAAAAAATGTAGTGTTTTATGGGCTTATTGGAATAGGAAAAAAGGAGCTGCTACATCATTGCTTGGAGGACTATTCAACAGCTTAATGTCACTTACTATTAGTTGTTATCTCAAAGGACCAATCCCAAGCCTCTCCTTTTTTGTTGATGTTTTATACTCTTCAAATTACAGAAGAAAAAACATTAGTTTCCTGTTTCATGACAGAAGGCTGCAACATAATATTGCAGCTTGAAATTACACTAATCTTTTTATATTCGTAACAAAGATAATAATCTATCCCTAACCAATCTATCAATTTAAGGTTTATTACTAGGTAATTTTTAAAAAGTTTATTAATTCTCACATTCTTTTGACCTACTGAATGAGGATATGCTGAACAATATTTCCCACTAAATGTTAGTTTTACACCGGATCTCATTTTATTATATTCTTCCCATGTTTCTAATCTCCGTATTAGTCATAATTGGTTCCAATGTAGTACCTAAGTCAATAAAGGGAATGATGATCTTTCAATCCTTATCTGCCCTGTTTATTATCATATAAGGTAGCTGTAAACTTTATTTTTCCAGATCATTTTGCCATCAAAACAGCAACCCTGTAAACATGGGAATGATTTAATTTCAGGAAAAAATAAAACAAAAACAAACCAAAAAGATTTGGTGTGTTGGAGAAACTCCCTTTGACTTTTTTTTAATTGAAAAACTAATAAAAATTTCTAGTTCAAATACTATAAATGTCCATTTTTACAATATTAATGAAATATAATTTTATGTTCCGTATTTCAATTAATATTTTCTTTCAGTATCATCAGAACAGTTTTTCAGACATTAAAAATAAAATCTTTTGAGATTATCAAGATGAAAGACACACTGAAACAGTTGAGAATTTGGAGTTTTCATCTGAATTTGGAAGTAATGCATTGTTTCCAGATGTCATCTTTTCCTACATACACAAAAAAATCTTGTGACCTACTTTGCTGATCATCCCTTTATGAAGTTATGGGTTTTGCCTTCCATATCCCCTTCAATGAACACAAGGAAAGGAAATGCTTTCATGAAAACGAATCTTTTTCTTTTTGTAACATGGTCCAAAAGTAGTATCTAAATACATAAAGCTAAATATCATCTTTATCAACAGCAGAAATTCCACTGACAAAACTGTGATAGCTAACTATTTTTATATCAGTTAATAATGTTACACTAGCATCAGCACGACTTTATTCTATTCTACACTAATTCCTGTTTTCCATTATTTTACAGTTCCATATCATACCTAAACAAAAAATCTCTCCATTTTGTCCATGAACCATATTTTCCCAGCTTTTAAAATTTATTCTACATTTCCTTGTATTTACAGCAGCTAAACCTAAACTTCCAATCTAAAGTGTGGTCTTGCCCTTGACTGATGCCACTCAGTAAATACAATGTAAACCTTTTCTGCATGAAAATATTTTAAGGACCAAACAAAGCTCAAAATACAATCTATTGATTGATAACATGAAAAATAAAATGCATAATCAAGTCAAAAAAGGATTCAGGAACAGTCAGCAAAGTCCACTTTTTTGCTAAAATTGAAAAAATATACCCGTGACCATACATTGGACAGTTTTAAGACTCAGCTGACAGCATGCTGGGCCATCTCATTTAAACTACATTTTTACCATGAAAGGTTGAACTAGATGATCCTTGAGGTCCCTTCCAACCTGCTATTCTATGATTCTATATTAATCTGAACTGCAACTCCTATATGAATTATTTCTTTCACATTACTAGTAGACAGTGTAATTATTAGAAAAGTGAGGCCATTATTGAAACATCACTGAATTTTCTTATTTTAAATTTGAATCTGCTGTTATTCTTTGGGATTGGGAAGGCTGGTAAGTGACCTCAGTGTGTATAACGCAGACACAGCAATCAAAAAAGGGCTCAGAACAAATGCCATTATCTTTTAAGTATAATTATTTGTTAAGTTCATCTTCCCAATAAATACTAAATCCCATTTAATTATACTGATAAACTAGCAGTTCCTATATAAGGTCAATTTATTCTTCAAAAAATGCATCCGTTTTGCAAAAAAGCAGAAACACATCTTAGCACTTTCTAGCTAATGAAAATGATATTCCTGCAAAGACCACAAAAACTCAAGGGAAAGGTGCTTAGTGCAGGTGTTTCACACTGTTGACATACTACATATTCTGGAATTCAATTATTTGCTTATTTTAAATTAGTAAAACAAATTCTGTGAACAAGAATGTAACATAGTAATACAGAAGCAAATAATAATTGAGTATTGATTACATAAACCCCTTCTTTAAAACTGGACTCCTTCAAACATTTCAACCTCAAAGCAAAAGACCAAGAAAAGAACCTTTTTTCATTGATAATAATGGTTTTCCTAAAATGAGAAAGAATTGAGATAGCACAAAGGGAAATTAGAAAGCAAGCCTGGATGAATGTGTCTTTCAGCAAATGAAAATTTCCATTAATGGCCATTTTGCATGCATTAAGCATAGCTTCATCAGACATGCTTGTGAAAATTCCACAATTGCAATTGTTATTCAGAAAGCAGGAATAAAGACTTCTAATTACATCTTAATGTACACTCAGTAATCACAGAGTAACTGAGGCTGGAAAGGACCTCCAGAGGTCATCTAGTCCAACCTCCTGCTAAAATCAGATCACGTCTAATCAGATCAGGTTGCTCAAGCCTGTCTCCAGGTGAGCCTTGAACACCGCAGAAATGGAGATTCCACAGCCTATCTGGGCAACTTTGACCAGTATTTGACCAAAATCTCCTTACATGTGCAATTAGTCACACGCTGAAAATGCAGACAGTTTATTTTGATGCATTAATTAATCAGATCTCATATGTTCTGTTAATACTACTGAAAATGAGTGCTGGAGATACATGCCAATTAGTAAAAGCAATTTCCAGTAATTCGCAGCTCTGCTCAGCATCCACTGCACAGTGGTGGTGTCATATCTTGGAAATACCAGATGATCTAAGTTTAGTAAATAAGCCAAATCTACATTTGCAACACAACCATCAGGAAAGAGCAAGGACAAATTGCTCCAAAATCGCATTTGAAAAAGGACCTCCATATTCATATAAGCAGCTATAATCAGTAGTAAATAACAAAAAGATAACCTCTCACCAAACTGTATTACCCATTTCACTTATGTGTCTTACCGGTCTTTCATGTTCAAGGATTGATGACTTTCCTGGCTCGTATTCAAAAATACTTCGTGGTTCAGAACGGAACTTGCGGGTATCTACCTTTCTGTCAGGGGGATCCCAGTCATTTCTAAATAACAAATACAGGCAATTGAGTTAATTTATGGTCATTGCCATTTGCTTTACCTCTGTGCAAGAGAAAACATGCAAAACCAAATGAATCTCGGCATGGTTTCTTTTTCCGGATTTCAGCTGGGCCTAGCAACCCAATGTTTTAGTCACTGTATTATCTTAACCTGTTTATAGTAGGTATACTCAGTACAGCAGGAAAAATGCTAAAGCTGTCCAGCCTATGTGATCCCTCATACTTCTGTTGTAACTGGTAGACCAGTTTAACAACTACCCTGATGTACTCTGTCAAAACATCACGACACACCTCCTCAAATGGCAAGTTTACTGTACATGTTTTATGCACTACACTAACATAGGCAAATGGCAGATATTTTTGCAATCACACAATATGATAGTAAGCCCATATTGAAAAAGTTACAAAATTATGAGACAAAAAAATGAGGAAATATTTTAAAAGACAGTGTGAAAATCTAATAGATGTTTTTTATCCTGATCTGTAGTAGAACTGCTCCTGAACGTCCTTGTAAGCAGTACATAGATTCCTTGGAAATTTGAGTATATAAACAAGAACAAGAATTTGGCAGTTTACTTTGGTGGAGAAATTTATCCATCTTCTCTATAATTATAAATTTGCTTTCAGTTTAACAGTGCTGTGCAAAGAATAAAAAGTAACCCTTACAACTATTTTTTTTTTTTAGCATGTTATATTAATAGCTACCTATGTATTTTCAAGGGATAGTTACCTGGTTACCACCATAGTGAGAGCTACCTTTCCATGGCAGTTTTTGTTGTCACTAAGTACATTGTGTTTGGAAAATGTTAGTCATGCATATTTTTATTTAGCTCTGTGTAAAATGAGCCACTACTAACTCAAAGAATGGAGAAAAGGAAAGGGGAAATCACATCACCTATTGTCTGCATTTACAATAAGAAAGAGCACACACTGATTAAATTCTATCAGTTCCATCAGCCTTTCTGATGTGATTTGGTTTGATGTGACCTGACATATATAAGGCACATGTCACATGCTTTAAAAAAAAAAATCTATGGGGTTGCTTTTGTTTACAGTATGTTTGTAAGTGCAATTTCTGGGACACAGACATATCTATTTATAAAACTCTCTCCATTTCTAGTGAAGTAGTTCGACATGGCTCTATTGTTTATTTTCACTGAGGAAAAAAATTGCTTCAGAGCAGAAAAGGTTGTATTTTTTGAGAACGAATAGAAAAATTGAAGCGTTCTGATCAAGTTGCATTATACTGCGAGTCACTGGAGAAAAAAGGATGCTACTGAAATTCCAAGTCACACTCAGTTCACCTAATTTACAGTGTTTAGCCTATAATCCCTTATGGACTATATTTTTGAGCCCAACTGTTAATGCAAACCATATCTTGCCTCCCAGCTATGTGATGCATGTGGACCTAAGCCTCTTACAGGAGATTTTAAATACTCAGGCTTTATAGGCAATTAAAAAAAGAATCTCCCAATGGCAGGAAAAGATTGACAAGCTATAGCTGTCAGCAGCAGGCAAAGCATAACTAACATGTTTGGCATCCCCTGGCCTGGAGAACACAGAATTCCACTGCCTGTCTTTATCATGCAGGAGATTAAAAGGAGAGGCTAAACATCCAAATTCAGTGCTGAAGTAGTTATTTTCAAGCTTGACAAAATGAATTGCAACAGGCCTGAGTTTCTGTGACCAAGGCATTTTGGCCTAGCACAGGATGATGACTCAACATAACTTCAGAGATCAAAGTTGATGCACATTTTGGTGCCTTGATAAGAAAACCTACACTTCTATAGAACTGGCTGTCAAAATTCCAACCTCATGGCCTTTAGGAGGTAGCTCAACTTTAACCCCTAGCATTTCCTCTTGACAACCTGTCCCCAGCAACAGGAGTAGCCAGTAGCCATCAGTAGCTATTGAGCAATCTCATTTTCCTCTGCAGTATGTGTATCTGCTGGATTACCTTTTGGATTGCCACTACCTACAAATTATTCCAAAAGGCCAGAGTCATATTCTTCACTTAGTATGGTCTTTTCTCATAATACTTCATTCAAACGGCAAATTATTTGAAACTGTTTAACATAATTCAGTTTCTACATATAACAATGTTGATAATGTCCAAACTAAGAAAAATAGGCAAATTATTTTGTGGCTTGAGTATAACCAAGAAAGGTAGGATTGTAGCCAGAAATGGAACAAAACCCCAACCCTTTTCATATATAAAATATATATACACATACACACATATAAACGTTAAATGTATAATAACACTATTATATTAACATGTGGTATTAATGAATGTAAACACTAAAGAAAAAGCGAGTAGCTACAGATATGCTGAAGAGTATAGAGTATATAGTTTGTGTGCAGGGCACTTTGAATGGTTTTATCAGAAGGATGAACATCTATTTCCTGTGTTACGTATTAATCTTTTTCATCCTGGACTCAAACCACTGGGACCTGGTTTTGTGCAGCAACTAAGAAGCCAGGAAACCGTAAGAAATCTGAAACATCCCTTTAATCTGCAAACACCTTCTTGATCTACCAAAATGGAGACAAGAGATTGTAAAAATGGGGATATAAAGCAGTTCCGAGCTCTGGGGAAATACAAGTTGACTTGTTACACTCTTTCAGCTTTGCTCTTCCTTGAATTTCAATTTACAGCATCTTGTAGATCCTTTCTCTTTGCTCCTGGAGACCATAAGTAGCCTTTCCTACTCAGAGACTAACTGTTCAACACGGCTGCTAGAGCATGGATTGTTTTGAAACACAACAAGCAGGACTCTAAGAATGAAAATCTTAAATGCTCATGGTGGTATCACTTTTAAGAATAAACACTTCTTCAGCACGTTGAAGAAATGCCAGCACCATGCATGATGCCCATACTACTGATGAAGATTATCCCTCATCACCTGACTGTTCCTTGAACAAAGCCCTTGAACTCATATTATTCTATAGCTGCTATTTTATCCTCTGTGATATGCTGGAATTGGATTACCGTACATACCAAGCACACTTTTTGAAAAGACCGTAACTTACTTTTCTGGTGTAGACCTTTCCCTCAGACGATGCGGTGGTACTGGCGGTGGCACATGTGGAGGTGGTAAAGGGGATGAGACCTTAAAGGCATCAGAGCCACTGTCAGAAGCACTTTTAGACAATGGTCTGTACGTCTGTGTCTTTGCAGCTGGGTGTGCCTGAGCAGAGAAGGACGGACTGTAGCTACCTAATATAAAGCAAAACCAGAAACAGTCATAGCGTGAGAATGAGTTTTAATAAAACATAACACAGAATGCTACAAGAACCCACAGACTCAATAAAGCTGCAAGGTTACAAAAATGCGTAAATACATTTATTAGAGTACATTGCTGTAAACAATGTAGATCATTAGAATACTTTAAACATATTTGTATGTAAAACTACACACACACAGATGAAGTGCAGTATAGTTAAAATGAATTAATGATTAATTAAAAGGGGGGGGGAGGGAAGTTAATGGCTGTATATATCCATCAGATCTGTTAATGACAGCTTGTAATTAATCCCCAGGCTCATCCTGCCTCTCAGTTACTCTATGCTGAGAAAGAAGAGGCAGGAAATGCACCTTTTTGTCATTGTTAGTCTGGGACAACAAGGCAATAACATATCTTGAAGAGGATCACAAGAGTCCAAACAGATCTCAAACAACTGCCCCACAACAAATGCTCTCAACAATACAGAAAAAGACAGGATGAGAGCATGCTGAATGCAACCAGCACTGATACGGAAGAATCCTGAAAGGCATTTTTGCACAAGGCACTATGTTTCTTTGCACACAGTCTATTCACACTTCCATTTTTGTTTCTGTAAATAATTTTACCACGTGGTTATAATCTTCTGAAAGACAAAACAGTTATATATCCTAGATGAATATGTCTTTTTCTTGCAGCTAAATAATGTCAACACCAATGCCTATAGCAAAAATGGACAAGATCATAAAACAGAATCATTTTTTTATTAGGGCCTCTTACTGCATATTTTAAAAGGTGTTTTCAGGATGATCTTTTTGTATTCCCATATTACTAATTAGCCTTTGTACTTTCATATGGTAGTTCCCTTTTCATTTTGAAGAGGAAAGGCTGTGCTACTCACAAGTACTAGTGAAAATAAATGCAATATAATCAAGAAGCTACAGTATTATAATGTGTCTCGTCTGCAGTAAGAGGCCCACAGCTGCAATTCATTTCTGTGGTAAGAACAAAACCAAAATTAAACTTTGTTTCATCTGGGAAAAGAGGCATGAAAAAACACTAACTGAGATCCAACAAGACAATAAAAAGTGTTTATATAAGCATTATAAAAGCAAGCATGAATGGTTAACTACCCCTGTTACTTGGTGACATTAACAAAACACTTATTTTGAAGCGAGGGAATAACTCCTACCAGTACTGTATGCATATGCAGTATTATACATGTCTGTGTCGTCATCTACAAAAAGAAATATACATGTTACAGTAGTGCAATACATGCCAGTTTATCACAGCAATGGAGCTTTGTTTTTGCAGACACAAACAGAAGATTGGTAGGCAATCAAGCACTGTGTTTCTTTTTCTCATGTCATGGGTGTTTTCTGAAGACTCTGTCTCCCCATTGTACTTACCATAGGCTATTTTTACCATCTTATTGGTAAAATGGCACCTTCTGGTCATGTCACCCATATTGTGCACTTACTAGTTAGCACCAAATTGAAAACTAGAGATTTTTGTCTGTTCTTCTCCCTTCCCCAAGCTCCATTTCTTCCTTTTGTCAGCTCTCCTCTACTAAAGACTATTAAGTTGTTGTTCCTACCACAAAAAGCAACCTCAAATGCCTACCATGTGACTAGTATTCAAAATACTTCTTACAAGCCAGAATTTTTCTGCTCACATTTTTTATTCTTCCGCTAACATGCTATGTGACCATACTGAAAGCACGCAAATAGTCTCCCTCCTTCTGGAGGTGTAATGAGCACAATTGCTGTTTATACAGTTTCTTGACATCCTTGGTGACAAACATGATAAAGGATGTTAACTCTAAGGCTAGTAATGTCACCAAAGCTCCCCTTCAGCAAAACCAAATAAGGCATTCTGTGAAAAAAAAAATGCAATTCAGAGAGAAAATGTATCCTCAAAATAGCCCGGTTCCTAGCCCGTGTTCCAAAAGAAAGCTGGTGTAGTAGATATGCAATGGTTAGTTTCTCATCCCTCAAACTGGAGATGATCACTTCACTGAGCTCCTCAGTGACATGGAATCATACTGGTTGCACAGGTATCCTAAAAACTTTAATTTTTATTTAGTTATAGTAATAAAATAAACCCTTTAGAAATGTTCAGCTTTTGGAGGAGGAAAATAGCTCTCTCTGCAGTAGAATCTATCATCCAATTTACCTGTTTGATTTCATTATCTGACACTTTGTGAACACTTGTATTTTCAGATAGCAGACAATAAAAATACACAAAAGCGCACTTCTTAATACAACTGAGAACCACCCAGCCAAGACAAAAGCAAACTTACCAGGCTTATGAACCATATGGATTTGCTTGAACATTGTCTTGTACCAATCCTTTGGCCTGTCAACTGTCTAAATAAAATAGAGTGTTTAACAATTAACAACAACAACAAAAATTTGTGTGTACAGATCTAATAAAACATTTAATGTTATTCTGGACACAAAGTCTATTACATTTTGTCCTCTATTTAATATAACTCTCATACAATCTATTTCAAATCATATATTTATGATTTTTGCCTAGGAATTCCAGTAATAAGTTCTGGAGGACACTGAAGATTGAGTCAGTTATGGACTCTGATCTTGGAGGGTACAAGGGTCAGGAGCATAGAAATTAGTGCCAGATCAAGAGTTTATCTTCTTAGTGCCCTATATTTGACAATGATGAATGCTAGATACTTGACAGGAAAATACAAACACCTCAACATGTAAGAAGAGCTTCTTTTGAACTCTTGGCAATTTCCAACTGAAATTATCTTCAAAATGTAATTGTTAAATAACGCAGAAAAGTTTTGCAGTACTACCAAAAAAAAATACTAAGATTTAATGTTTGGATTGCAAACAAACAGGATTTCCTTTTATCAGTTTTAAATTCCCTTTTCAGGCAACTTAATTTTAACTTATTTTTCTATTTTGAGAAAATTGAATACAATATACCTTTCAATAACCACTCATTAAATTATACTTACCCTTACTTTTGTAAACTAAGTGATCCCAAAGTTTCAAAACTCTCCTCATACCAACATTTGCTCATGTTTCTAATTATTTCTATCTCTTATCCTTCTGCATTTTCTCTTTTGCTGCAATTTTCTTTGAGATAGGATGATAATATTTCAGAAAAGGAGACAAAATAATGGCAAACATGTTTTCAGTATTATTATTCTTAGGTCCTAAAATTCTACTTGTTCCACAGTAGTCAGAAAAGCAGAAATTTTACTGCAGATGTACAAAATTACCTTCAAATCTCAGGGTGCACAGGAATAATTCAAAATACCCCTCTTGACGTGTATTACCTTGCATTAGCAAACACTACATCTGTAATCACTCTGCCCTTTCCTCTTTACCATGAAAATGAAAGTTCACAAATTTTCTTTACAGCCTTCTCAAAGTAACTAATAGAGCTAAGTATGTTCACCTGGCTCCATGCCATGTTTAGTAAATCACACTTTTTGCCCTTAATATGTGTTACAGTTACTATACATAATTTCTCTGTTTTGTTAACAATGGTGAGCTCTTCCTATAAAGGACTAAGCAGAAATTGCTCCTGTGTTTTGAGGAATCAATATGAGTTCTCATAAAATTGCTACTAAATGATGATTAATTTTTTTTTTTTTTTTTTTTAAAGAAGAGCTGACAGTCATCTGAAGAACTCAGGAATCTGCTGGGGAAGAAATTCAAACAGCAGGTTATGCTTCTTACCCAGACCTGCTTGCAAGAGATGAAGGAGATATAGTTTTGTGTAAAGATTAGGTCCCTTTACACACCGACCAACATTCCTGACTCCTGCCAAAGAGAATATATTCAGACACTAATTTGGACCATTTTAACTTTGTTTCCTGAAAGGTATTAACCATTTATACTGGTGGAACTCTGGTAATAATAATTTAGCTGGATTTGAAAGAGGTATGCTGTTCAGTGCTCCAAGATTATGCATGTCCAAAAGTTTTTGAGGAAGTTTAGGTCTGAAGGAATTCATGTTGATGGGCATAACCTCCATGGTACTCTTCATTTCCCACAGCATTGCAAACATGCAATGATCCCATGATACTGCAACTGCCTTTCTGATTGTATTGGGCCAAGAAGTCCTCCAATAGAGCTCAGCGATAGGTGAATAAATTGGAAACAGTGCCTAACTATTACTGCTATGATGCTACTGTTTGTCAAGGGACAAAGGTGCACAGATATCTCTTCGCTGGATCGTCCATATTAGTCAGGTCCTCCACAAACTAATAGGGTGCTTTCACATAGAGATCAGATATGAAGAAGCTCCAATGTGACCAGAGAAGGTGGTCTCCCAACATCTTTCTGGACATTTGAATGTTCTTCTCTCATCATCCCCACCTCAACCTCCACCCTGGTGTTTACAGCTTAAGCCAATAATTTGGCTTTACATTAAAAGCCAGATAAAATTAGTTAAGGAATAGAATAAATTAATTTTTAAATACACTTTCTTTATTTATATTCACTAATCCCACATAGCAACGTTTGTTTGAGGAATTAGCAGTATTCACAATGCACCAAGCCATTCAGATGCCATCCTGCTTTGCAATTAAATGTTGGAACATGGTATCATCATATGGGAATGAACCATCAAGCCACATAGTGTGATGAGGACATAAGAAGTACCTGCAGTTGGTATTTAAGAGAGTCCATAATCACTGAAGTATTCTAATAATCCATCAGAAAGTATGCAATTAAAGAAGGCATTTATGACTTTCAGTGGACCTTCTCTGGCTTCTTTTTCTTGCTGAAATATTAAATCACCAAGTACAGAGAAGAAATCTGGTGGGACTTGATTTTTTTCATCCTTCCTAAATAGAGGCCTTTTCAGTCTACAGATTAATTTTGATAGTTAGACATGAAAAAATAATTTTGGATAGTCTAAAACAGTGGCGTCATATTGCTTTCCACGGAACGGTTTCTTCCTTTCCTAGGATCCTGTTGGTGGTAAACTCTTATGATGCCATTTCACTGAATGCTTTTCTGAGTGAAAAACATTTTACCCCTCTCTCTTCCATAGACTTCATTTTTAATGCCTTGGAATTTCACCATCTTTGGGGCAGGGCTTAGTGTGGTGGCAGAACTTAACAATTATCTCAATTTTCAGGCTTCAGGCTTGCACTTCATAGAGCTGGCAGAAGCTTAATTTGTATGGAAGGAACACGCTAACATGGGATGGAGTTTCTGAGAGAAGGGCAAGAATTATAGGAATCCTTCCCCTCTCAGCAGCTTTGGACAGAGAGGCTTTGCAAGAATAGAAAGACAAGAGAACATCTCTCTGCTTTCCTTGGCTAAACAGCTGTCACAAACCATGTTCTGAGAGCAAAGACACTTAGTGGAACTAACCACACCTTCAAAAAATCTCTCTGCTCCTGAAAAGCACTCCAAACCTGAAATAGATACTCCCAAGTTTTTATTTATAAGCTTACCTTTGATAGCATAGTGTTTCAGAACATAGTGTCTATGTTGCCTATAATGCATGAACCTGCATTTACTGCTTTTTTGATAGACTGCTGCCATTTTCACAAAGATGAAAGAATTAGAAACTTTTAAACTTTGCATGCAGTGATAAACTCAACCGATTAAAAAACTTCTTTCTCTCTCCAGATGGAGTGAGGCAGAACTTTTTGGGAGAAGATGTGTATTTGGATTGCTCACTGACCTCGGAAAAAGAGCAAGTGATATATCCTACCTTCTACTGTTCATGGGAAAGGCAGTTATAGCACTTTCAAATGTTTCTGCATAGTAGTGCACTTCTGAGAGGTGTCAAGGTGCAGCATATTTGAGTCTTTTGCTGACAACTGTCTTTGTTCTTACATGACTGGGGTACACAGGGCTCAAATATGCTCACGCACTTTCAAAATGTAGTCTCAAATCAGTATCTTTAAAACAATCTTTCTTACTTCCAGCTAAATTCTAAGGAAGCAGAATAAGGACACAAAGTGGCACATGAGACACACTCACACACACATGCTAGCATAATCTTTTAACTCATATCTCATTGTGAGAGTAATTTCTATAATAATGTTTACAAGCTATAAGATATTTTGAAATTGAAACATAACAAAAACCTGAGCAAATCCAGCTGAAAAATGTCCTAATTCAAATTACTTTTTTGTTTGTTTTTAGGAGAAGATCTGAGAGATTCAGACCATACAATCCAAAAGTTAAATATAGGTTGGCAGATTGCCAACTCTGTTAAGCACTTGTGGTGGTTTTCTGTTATGATCATATATAACTGACACATACCCTATTAGATCAATCTGCTACTGAAAAAAGAACAAAAATAATTACTTTATCCTATATAAAATATAAAGACATATTTACTTAAATAGGGGGTAGGAAGCTAGAGCATTGTTACACAGAAATGTCTTCATTTAAAAAATATTCTCATCGTATTGCTTTTAATGTTAAAAATAAAGCAAGAAATGCCAGTTTCCCCCCCTTTCTTACCAAAATTGTCCCCATCTTACCACATATTCTGAATTTTTCCTATTGCTTTTCTCCATGAATTCCTGATTTTCCCCCTAATTTTTCAATCCTTTGAAGCAGTTCTTGGCAATAAAACACAGCCCCATATGTCAGTACTGGCAGAGAGGACACATCCAACAGCTGCTACATCCTTGCACCTCATAAAGACTTCACCTGCAAGGGCTCTGCTGCTTTCATCCTGGCTCCCACTCTTCTTACTTTTTCTCCGTCTAGCACAGCACTTCTTCTGTGGCTGGGAAGGCCAGTAAGCTCTTCCTTTACTGACCCAGTGCGGCTGCCACTGTGCTCTCTGGATCAGCCAGAAGAGGCTGCCCTGACAGCAGAGTGGAAAGAATGCTTCATCATAGTGAAAACAAAACTCTTCAGTTTGACATCCTGGGACCATTCAGGCAGTGACTAGTGGCAGATGATCAAAATCCAGCTAGTCACAATGAAAGGGCTTCCACGCTATCTGCCTGCATGTCACTCAAGGGCGCAATGATTATATATTGCACTTCCACGAAAGTGCTAGTCGCTTAGATTATTATCATAACAAAACTATTCATTTCTACACTACCTTGATGACATAAGAACCATTACCCCAAAAATGAGATTTTTATATATACACACATATGTATATTTGCATGTGTGCATATATATGTATATATAGTATGTATAAACTTCATTTTAGAAATAACAAAACACGTGCAATGACAGCATATGTCTGAAAGGTAAGAACTGCAAGAGAAGCAAGAAAGAGACACAAAGTTTTGGCTACTTCTAATTAAAACTAGAAACATGAGGTTGCCCAATTATGCTCCCATCAGCATTCTCCTTTTCCATCAACACACAATATTATATTCATGAGCTCTCTGATTACGCACACTGTATTCCACATTATATAAGACTAGAGGAATGTGAAAAACCCATTACCAACAATCAATTCATTGTATGAGTTCATACACAGATTCCTCAGAATTTCCTACCGTTCTAATTGCTGTAGGGATTCCAGATTCATCTACCGGGCCAATCCCTGCATAATGTGGAGCTTTAATGACTGTAATTTTTTTTTCTTCTTCTGAGGATCTACAGATTGGTATTGTACTGGTGGTGGTGGTGCTGCCAACAGTCTGAACATGCTGTGAGTATGTCTCTGAGGACTCTGTAAAGATAACATGACAGAATATGGTCTAATGATACAGTAATCACATTTGGCAGTTATAATACGCTTCCCCATTTCAGTAGGCTGTACAAAGACTGACAACAATCTTAACTGCATACATATACAATGACAAAAGAGTCATCTTAGCTGGGGTTTTGCCGTAATTAATGTTACATTAACAGAATTCTAAACTTTCTTAAGGATCAGACAGGCTATGCAACTTAGATCTTGTTAGATCGGAGGTACTTTTTCATGGTATCTTGCTCAGAAAAAAAACCCAGAAAAACAAAACCACAGACCCAGCAAAATCTATTGAGAAATAGTGCCAGCAGCCTTTTTCCTCTAAATCAAAGTCTTATACCTTTCCTATCCATTCCTTGAAACCAGTAATATAATTTCAAAACTTCTCCCTCCTCCCCAGTCCAGCAAACTATAGAAAATTGCTGTTCTGTAAGCACAGCAACCGATTCCAGATAGCCATCCAGAAAGACTTAGGTGATATGTGTTTAGAAACATTAAGTTTTGATGCATGAATATTTCTATCACCTGAATCTTCCTTTATAATGAATGAAATTAATATGTCTCTATTACCATTTCCCTCTAAAATTCAGAGTCATATATTTAACAAAATAAACCTCACTGCTATGTTGTGTCATGTGAAAATTTGTACTGCTACAGATGATTTACTTCTTTCCTGTATGCAGTAAAGCAGCCCTGTTCCTTCAGGCAGCACGTTTCCATAAATTAGTGGGCTGCTATGACAAAGCATCTTTTTTTTGAAAGAGCAGGTACAGTGCTTCTGAGCCATTTCCACTGCAGGATAAATGAATGTAGGGAGTAAAAATAAATATTCTAACACTACTGGTGAAGACTGCAATTGCCTTCCATGTAACATTAACGCCTGTTGATTCTTCTGAAGCAAAATATTTGAATTGTAATATAAATCAGCAAAAGAAGCTCTGGTGAGTGAAAGCTCTAATTTTAATTTGAATATTTCTGCTCTCTCCTAATGCAGAGAGCTGGATTTGGCATGCCTGTTTCAGCTGTTTACTCAAGTTTGAAATCCTGTAAATAATCCAGTGCTACACTTATATGGCGAGGGGCAACTCTGCATTGCAAATGTCTGAATATTTGGGCCTTTTTCCCAAAATGCATGGTGTTAAATTTAGAAAACATTTTGGATTTGATCCTTCATTCTTCATAGGCCTCAAACTGAGGCCATCAGTGGGATTTTATATGAGCAAGGAGAATTAAATGACTGTTATTGTGGAACACTGAGCATCACACAAGTAAAAGTCAGGGGAAAACACTTCACTTATTTCAGGTATATCCAAAGCAGAATTGATAGGCCTTTAGATAGCAAACTGGAAGCAAACAGAGTCTACAATCCTGGGATGCAAAAACCCCATGTATAAAGTTTTTGTACTTAGCACTAAGATAGAGCAAGAACTGCCACCTAATTTCCCAGCATGCACAGTAAAAAAAATAAACTCCAGGATCACATTCGAATTATTTTGCATGTATAGTCTTATCTGAGTATGCAAAACACTGGTAGGTGAAGCAGTAAGCAAATGATTGCTCTGGCAAAACTGGAGAACAGTGGCAAAGCACCTTTCTATAGCTGAGACTGTATTAAAAAAAAAACAACCCACAACAAAAAAAAATTCCTTACAAAACCCACATAGATTGACATGGCTTTACATGTTTACAAGCCCAGATCCCCTCCCTTTCTTGGCAGGATTTCTACTAAACATTACAGAAGTTGTGGGGAGAATCAACGTACAAAGTTGGCCTTAAAGAAGGCAAAATCTGAAACAGGTTGAGCTATTTTGATGCATGTTCTTTCACCAGTAAAGCTAGTATGAAGGTAGCAAGAGGTCACTCTCTCACACACACAAGTAATAAAACTTTATAGCAACTCCTGTTCAGGATCGCTAACGTATCTAACAATAAATACTATTATGTATTTGCTTTTACTTCCCAAGGTAGATGAATAAACAATACCTTTGTTATGGATGTGAAGCACTCTGCAATTGTTTGCAGTCTTTGCCACATGAATTGCAATACCTTGCGTAATGTATAAAGCAAACACTCTGGGAGAGGCTTACCCATCATCCTGCCATGCTGCATGACAACAATGTTGGAATTGAGAGAAGCTGGTGGAGAGTAAGCTGAAGAAGGGGAAAAAGGCCTTTGAAAGTGACTCACTGGGCTGGCAGCAGTGCCAGAGTTCCCATTCACTGTGATCTGAGCCTGAGAGAAACAAAACAATATCCCATTAAACTACACACAAAGCCCTCCCAAACAAAGAGTGATGCAACACTATCATCCACACAACAATTACCAGTTGTCAGGTACCTAGCCCTAATGGCACCTCCATTCACTGAAATACAAAACTCATCACAAGGGGAGCAGAAGGTGCTCCCTATATACCTTGTACCACCCCTCTTCTCTCCTTGTATGTGCTGTCTGTGAAGCATGCTGAAGTCATGGGAAGGGGACAGAAAGACCACAGTCAAGGCAACGAAGATGGCACAAACAAGGTCTGCAGAGGTCTGACAGCAACATAAAATGAAGATGGCAGTAAAGGTTCCTCTCATCGTGTGACAAAGGCTGCCTGCTGCAGACCACTTTCTCCAAGAGACATATTCCCAAAATACACATGCTTTTACTTATTTACTATGGCTTTTGCTTCTCTGAAGAGAGAAGCAGGACTACTGTGAATTCTTTGTAGACTGGAAAGCTACTCCTGTAATTTTTTGTAATAAAAACCGAAGATAATCTTGTGATGGACTTTAACAGGTAGCTGGGTTAGACAGTAGGGGTCTTACACTAAGCAGTACACAATATTAAGAGAACAAGATCCACACAAGTAGCTGATGGACATCAGTGTGTATGTGGCATGTCCATATGATATTTTAGGGTTTGCTTCTAAAGGTTTTAGAGAGGATATCAGCTCAGCTATAATTTCTTAGTTCCTAATGACTTTCTCTTTGAGGAAATTTTCCATGAAGGTGGCTATTTCTTTTATCTAGTGCATGTTGCACTGATGAGATGGTTTGTGAAGTTTTGAGAGATAGTTTTGTGAAGTTTCATGTTTCAAGAGCCTTTCCTGCCTTTGAAAAAATTTAGGAGCTACTAGCGTTGCAGCCTGAGAATGTGATGCTTTAGTTCCAGGTGACAGAGTTTCTTCCTATATTTTACAAGAAAGTGAAATTTTTAAGATACCTATTCATTAATTAGACCTTTTACTTTCCTATGCAATTTCCTTTGTGGAAAAATCAGATGATACAGCAAAGAACTATTTCACCAAAACGCACTTATTTCCCATCTTACTGGGAAGATAATCCTCACCTCATTTATGCTGCTCATTTCCCTTGGCTCCTTCATTTATTTTTTCCTCCAGTACACTTCACCTGTTCTCCACTGCTAGCAGAGCCACCTAGTTCTGCTGCTAGTTAATCAAACACTTGTAAAGATTCCTCCTAGGTACCAGGTTTAAACTTCCTTTAATTTGCCTGAGCATCAGAAAGAGCAGCTCTCTGGACTGCTGAATCAGAGCAGAGGAAAGCATCTGTTTGTGACCGGAGCTGGTTTCTAACTTCCTCTCTGCTGAGGCAGGTAGCAAAGGGAAAGCAATCCCTCTATTACGGACTTCTGAACTGTTCTGTGCAACAACGCTGCACAGCACGCCCCTGGCCTCAAGACACTGAATTAGGCTAAAATACTCAGGATCAATTACTGAAGCTCAACACAGTCCCAGGACCAGTCCCTACCAGTATCTGAAGGGTGCCTACAAGAAGGCTGGGAAGAGACTTTTTACAGAGGCCTGTAGTGATAGGATGAAGGGTAATGAGTTCAACTAGGTAGATTTAGTTTAGAAATTAGGAGGAAACTCTTCACTGTGAGGGTGGTGAGACACTGGAACAGGTTGCCTAGGGATGTTGTGAATGCTCCATGCCTGGAGACGTTCAAGGCCAGGTTGGATGGAGCCCTTAGCGACCTGGTCTAGTGGGAGCTGTCCCTGCCGTGGCAGTGGGGTGGAACTGGATGATCTTTGAGGTCCCTTCCAACCTGAACCATTCTACGAACTTGGGAAAAGGCAAATAGCTAATGTGTAGTTCCATTTCCATCTTTCCATTAGATTCCAACAATTTTAAGCTACATAAACAGAACCCATGAAAATTACTTTATAAGGGAAATGTTCATAATTGGAATAGAATCAGAGAAAACAGTTTCCCAAACCAGCTGTTCTCGGATTTTAACTCCAATTCTAAGCATAAGCCCAAGTCAGAACTACAATTCTCATACTTCGGGTTTTCAAAGCAGCTGTAATCTGTGACTAAAAGTATGTCCAACTAACCAGAGTTTTAGCTCTGCCTTTTGCCTGGAATTTTTTACAATTTTGTTGATTCAGCTCTTCCTGATACTGTTTCTTCTTCTCAGAAGATCTGCTGTAAAACCTTCTTGCCTAAGCTCTCATTAAGGACCTCAAGAATAAACAAATATTGCCAATGTGGACATAATGTCTTTGAAAGTGTGGCTCTGTCTTCTGCAGGCACAGCGCTGGATGGCACAAACTTGCATTACTTTTATTGTTCTCTCAACGGTTTTAATCTAAAAAACCAATAGGAGTCTCCTTCGAGAATGAAGATAATTTACAGGAGTAGAGCCATAAGCAGGACATGTGCATGTGCCACCAGCTTCCCCATAATTTTCTCATTTCATAGATACACTTATAGTCATCTGGCTCTCCTCTACAGAAGATGGGAGACAGACTTCTCTACACTGCAGAGGTGGGTCTTGCCAGCAGTTCAATTTCTGTGGGGCTCTTAGGACCGTACAGGGATTTTTGTCCTTTGGTGGGAGACTCATCCTTTCTCTTTGTCCATTAATGGTGAACATCTATTACGCTCATTCCTGCCATGTCTAAAAGAAAGCGGTGGTCAGGCCTGACCGTAACTCATCCCTCTACAGGGAGACTACCCAAAAATGGAAACGAGGAAGGACTGTTCACTTTAGCTTACAAAAATGGTACTCAAAGAAAACAAATACAGTCAGTGGATTATTTTAGAACTAGGTTAGAAGAAAATACGTTTCATGCTTCCCGTAGCTACTAAATGGTCATGCACTGATTGTGCCTTACTTACACGTACCAGTCTATATTGACTATGGTATCTTTGGTTTCAACTACTGAGCTGTATGTAGATTCATAGTAGTGATTCTTCTATAAAAAGTCTCCCACCAACAAACGAACATTAAAAAGTGTTTCAGAGCAGTGTTACAAGAATTAGGAATGCCAGCTTTTACATGCCTGTTGTTAATATTATTTTTTTAACAGCATCCAGAGCACTGACAACAGATCATTGACTTTCCAGGTGACTACGTGAAAGTTTGGGCTCAAAATACTTTTAATAAAATATAAATTAAACTTTTAAAATGTTTGCTCTTTTCAGACTTGAAAATGATAGCATGCTGAAGTATTTGTACAAAGTCTGAACACTTTTGAGACCCAGTAAAAATCAGGTCTCAGAACATCTCTTTGTTTTGCAATTCAGCAATGAATTGCTCAATCTAAACAAAGGCTTTGTTCTGGCTGCTTTTAATCATGCAGATCGTCTCTAAAGAATTAGGAAGTGACCTGGATCTGACCAAAATTCCATACCTTCTTTCTACCCATATATATGAGTGTACTAAGGTACAGAAAAGTGAAGGTATGTATAAAATTTCTAACTGCATGCTGTCTTTTTCCTTGACTTAACCAAGAGAAAAGTAACATGATACTTGGGTACTACAAGATTATTTACGAAGTTCATTCCTGTAAGAAACCATGCTTAGGAGAGGAAGAGGTTAGTTAAAGGAGAGAAAAACAGTTTTGTGCCGTCAGTGGTCCTAGCTGAGTAAAAAAACTGTGTTAAATATTGCCGACATTTACTACAAATTTACAAGTTATATTATTGAAATCTGTACCTCAGTATAAACAAAAAATAGTGTTAGCCCAGAGGCTACAAACTCCACAAGTCTGTATGTTGCTAACAATATTTTAAACAAATGTCTTCAAACTTTACAGACCGCTTGCTTTTAATGCATTTGGAACAGATATTTATTTCCAGTCATTTTAAGCAAAGTGTTTGATACACCTTAGCTGACCATAGAACTGTGCAACAACTTTGTATCATTTTCCCATTACCAAATCTGCTATTCCAAAGTTTTGTTTTTTTTAAAACTGTTGCAAAATATACTGTCAGACTGCGAACACAGAAATCTACTAATGGAATACTTGTCTGTATAAAAGGATAACAAGTAAGCTTGAATTCTTTTCCCCTTCGACAACCTGTTTGAATAAAATGGAGGAGGAAAAAAGGAAGCATAATTACATGAGAAGTGGCAGCAGTGTTGGTTAAGGTGGTGCCATCTGACACAGCAGACATCTGGCTCAAGGTTGGGGAAGGTGTTTCAGAGCAGTCAGTAGTATCATAGCTACAAGTCTGCAGCTCATCTAGAATGGCTGTGGAGGACTCACTCACTGTGCGGGAGGAGCACTCACTCATGGCAGAATCTGTGCTTACAGAGGCTGTTTCGTTCCTGTGGATAATGCTTTCAGAAGCTAGGTACGGGCATTTATATGAAAATTGTGAAAGGGCTGGGCTTTTATAAAAGCGTGAAGGCAAAAAATCATCAAGCGTTGGCAAAGAATATGGTACTAGATGGGTGCCACTGTCTGGTGAGAAAGAGGGTCTGTTAACTGGTACCACAGGAGGAGGAAGAGGCAGTGGAGAAGCTTCTGTTGCTGTTTGTCTGTGTGTCTGTGAAGCATTTACCTCCATCACAGGGGCAGTTACTTTCTGGTTTCCAAGCTGAGATTTAAGAAAAAAAAAAAATAAGAAAAGAAATAGATTACCAAATGAATAAAAAACTTTTCCCTTTGCCTCTTGCTGTGTGTAGGAGAATTACAAAAGCTTAAGTTTTTCAGTAGCCCAAGGAAGTTCACATTCACATGGATTAGGAAATAAATCAATCACACTCTATATTAAAGTAGGAAAACATGAAAGAAATGAATGCATCAAATACTAGTGGAAGCAATGCCAGAAACCATAGTGTGCTGGGAATGAATATTCATAATGTACTGCTTATATAATGATCTCAGTTGTGCATTGAGAAGGTTCACACTATTTTGCACTTTACATAAATCTGAGGCTAGAGAATGTCATGTTCATTTTGTTTATTAAAGGAAAAAGGGATCTGCAAGTTTGAACTCTGTAAATGTTGCTCTCTTTTTTTGTCAAAGGACAAGCAGCATTTTGAAATCGACTGTAATATACAAATGGGCAGGACTGCAAGCTGAATGGCAACACTACTACTGAATGTTCGTATGATCTGTAAGCAATATGATATGGAATTGTTGACCGAATACATCTTCTCCACTGCCTCTAATAAAAATGTTTGGATGATCTTAGAATTTCCAAGCACCCTGGAAGCACCCTGTCAGCCTGCTAGATAAGGTGTATGCATAGGAACCTTTTCAACATTAGAGGACATGAGGATTGTTAGGGTAACTGGTATAAATCTGAGGAATAACAAAGACTGGGAGCAAAAGAACAGGACAGGGATGACTTTGTTCTGAAACAAAACATGCCAGTTTGGTTTCAGCATAACTCACTAAAAGTTTAAGGGAATGTCCTCATGAAAACTGCCACACAATGTATGATTTTTATGTTCTGTAACTTCAAATCAGTCACAGGACACTGGGGCTAAACTAGTCCTGAAAATGGCTTTTGGCATCTGCAACTTCTTTTTGAATTACAGATACATGTTCACACCAAATCTTTGTTAAACAGCTGCACAAATCCTTTACTGCCTATTAGCCACAAGCTTTCAATCCTGAAGTACATCAAAATAGTATGCCAAAATACTGCCTACGTCAGCACTAATGGTTTCACTTTTAATAGGGCTGAGAAAATCTGGAATAGCTGCAGGGAAGAGTGTTTGGAATTTAAAATTTATGTAAAACAGAGGATAGTAAGATTCCACATGCAGTAATTACTAAAAAAAAGCAACATTTACTCATAGATATCACATTGTTACCAATAATAATACAGTTATTTCCTATGCTCAGAATAGGAAGATGTCTTTAACCATTCAAAAATTGTTTCAAGCCATCAGATTAAAATGCCATTTTGGCATTTTAATCCAAAAACCTGAAAATATCTTTTAAACCCCTTATGGAAGACTTGGAACACAACCCAGACTGTGCTACTATGAGAGGTCACTGGGGGTCCAGTTCCATAATTCTTGCTGAGATAACTAGAATTTACATAAATAATCTTACTGAGGCCAATGGGACCATCCCTATGAACAAGCATTTCAGAAAAGAATCTTAAGCATGTGAACAGCTATCCATCACTTGTTCCAAATGGTTCAAAAGAAGTCTTTGGCATTACTGGATCTCTTTTCAGTGGTGCCTACTGATAGGATAAGGGGCAATGGGCACAAACTGGAACACAGGAAGTTCCATCTCAACATCAGGAAAAAATTCACTGCTGTGAGGATGACAGAACACTGGAACAGGCTGCCCAGAGAGGTGGTGGAATCTCCTCTGGAGGCTTACATGCCTGCATGAGTTCCTGGGTAACCTGCTCTAGGTGAACCTGCTTTGGCAGGGGGGTTGGACCACACAGTCTCCAGAGCTGCCTTCCAACCCCTACCACTCTGTGATCTCTGGGGTAAACAAAATTAGCCAGAAGCTGATATTAAAATCTGCAGTTAAAACAGTGAAGAAACTTAGTCAAACAGCTTAAAATCCAAATCTTACTCACAGCAATGTTTCAAGTCTACAACTGTAGAAAAAAATAAATCAGAGTAAACCTGAACAGATTACTTCTTAATCAGAAAATAAATAATTGGGCATATTACTGTAAAAGAAGATGTTTCCGTGACAATGGAAACTTCAAAAGAACAATGGAATACTATTAAAATAATTTCATGAAAAGCTATCATATGCAGATGTGAAACAGCCACAGTTACACAGCATAGTATATCAGGGGTTTAAGATGTGTGCATTTATGTACACCTATAAGAAACAGTAATTTCACCTCACAGATACATGAAGGGAAGACAGAAGCATAACTCATGATGAATTTCATAGTCTGTGTCATTACTCAAATCTAAACTGTTAAAATAACAGGAAATTTTGGAGACTTGAGAAACCTAGTAAGCTTTCTGGCTTAGAACTGAGAAGATTACCTGCATGCTTAAGAAAAGGGATGAACAACACAAAAACAAAAATTCAGGGTGCATCCAGAGAGCTAGTGAAATTGAGTTCTTAAAGAATTAAATTAATGGTGTTTGGCAAATAATAGCCAATTTCATCAAGCCAAATTCTTATGAAGAATATATAGTTACCATTCTTACAACACGGGTAGAAGCAAATCTAGGTACTGATTCCCAACATGAAGTTTCTCAGCTTCGTAAAGTAAAATTTGATTGTTCTGCCTGGTTCTAGAATTCTGTCATAGATACAAACATCACTCTAAGAAAGGGTGGCTGAAATGGTGATTTAAAATAGCATTATTTTTGAAAACTGATTACTCCATTTGAAAAACATCAAGGGCTAGTAAACTCTAAACAGATATGTTTGGCAGATATGTTTGTCCATATTTTTCATCATGATGAAAGAAGGACGAGTCTGAATGCATTCCAGAAAACTTAATACCAGTTCCATTCAATGTGCTTCGGACTAGGTTTGTTATTGTTATAGCCCAAGAAACACTAGCAGAAATCAGGCGGATTAAATGCCAAACAAGTATTTAAACAATTAGAATGACGAAAAACTGGTTAGACTACACAATTATCTTGGGTTTTGGAGCAATGCTTGAGAGAGAGATAAATGTCATCACAGTCTTGAAATGAAGGTCTCAAGTGCAGTTTTCCACTGGTTTTTAGAAACATTCACCTTCCATCAAATAGTAAAACGCAGGCCTGAAGAATACAGTTGCTACCTAGTTCACATGAAGTAGACATGTGACCCTAGTATGGGCTTCAACACCTGTCATCTATCACTTTAATGCAAGATCTGTGGGGAGTGGTGTGAGATTACTAATGACACCAAAGTGCTGGCCTTGCTTCAACAGTCAAGACACAGATAAAGAGACTCAGAGATAAGTGAATAAACTTATTTTGTTAAGACATAGCAGAGTTTAGTAATCAACAATTAAATTACACCCACACGCTTGCACAAATGGGTAAAAATACCTCTATCTTTAATTGTTGAAAGCTGATGTCAAAATCTCCAAAGTGATGCTGCAAGTTATATTCCTATGCCCATTTTTACTACCTAGTCCTCTTATTCTAAACTCAGCATAAGGAGGTGGAGTTCAGCCCTTGTGCAAAACCACACTAGTGATACAGGATTTGAAATTAAAGTATGTGCTCATTTTTCTTTGCTTGCCATCTGCCCCCAAAACATTGAAACCTGTCTTCTCTCCCGTTTACATCATTCAATGTATTGTCAATACCTAGCAAACAGTAATGTATTAGATAAACCAATTAGGAATTTTTTTTTAATTCCAGACTTGTTTTCCTTATCTGCAGCTATAAGGCTGGCAAAAGAAACTTTCATAAACATCTAGCATAGTAGTTTTTATTCCTTCAGGACACTAGTACTAAAACAAGTGTTCACTTATTTGTGGAATTCAAACAAACAGGACAAATGTTTTGCATCCTCTGTTTTAGAGAGAAGTATCTGGAACAAGAGAACACTTATGAACCCAGGAATAAAACAAATATAAAAATACTAGGTGTTTCTTTTGGAAATGCAGCTCAGAATTCCTCATCAGTTTATAACTTTCTCTTGTAAGAACTTTGGACAACTGAATTCACCTCCATTGGTCTCATACTGAAAAATACCAACTTCTCTGTTGAAATAGATTAGGTTATTTCTCCAGTATCTGCAGTATGGTACAGAGCAGCAGCATCTCTTGAGACTGTAATAACATAAGCAAACAAATATTGAGTAATTTGAATGCTTCTCTTCTCATATTACTTTTAAGGGGTTTAATCTTTCTCTGTGTAGGAGTGTTTACAAAATGTCACTTGGTGAGTCATATGACTCTTCTGCTTGCTCCTAAAGTTTCAGCAGATAAACTCCGAAATGGAGTGCAAATAGGAACACAAACACAAAAAGATACATTAAAAAATACTGTAAAATTGTTGTGTATGAATTTGGACCAGACAAGATCACTTGGATGTATTTTTCCATGCTTTGTGACCTAATATAGTTGTACATGTTCCCTACACACACAGATACACACGCACAACATTTCTCATTCACCACCTCTTAAGAAGTGATGATTAGACAATTTTACCTTTCTCCTCCACATACATAAACCCAGATGCAGAGGGAGAGTTTGTTTTCACAGTGCCTTTCTAGATGTATTTGAGTTTTGAAAATTTCTGGGGCAGCTTTGAATATTGCTGGTGTGCCTAATCCTAATCTACTGTCTGAGAGTATCCCTAGAGGATATAGTTTAACATAGCAACCTATGATCTGCCCATACAAAATTATTTTAAGTGGTGTACAAAGTCCTGCAAATTTAAGCCAATTTTACAACTGAAAGTACTATCATGCATAGTGTACTGAAAGTTCATTCGTCTATGTGAGAGAAATTGTGAACTTCACAAATACCATGAGATACAGTGCTAAAGGGCATAATCATTTTGGGAATTATTTAGAACAGTTCCAAGATTTCAACCAGAGATGTAAGTCAGAAAATATATCGTTTTGGACAAATAGCTATAGCCTTTATTTCTAACTGTAGCCCATGGCATCTTGGCTTTGGGACCGCACCTGATGTAGAATTTTACATCACCTCTTATGCTGATTTGTACTTCAGTTTTAGGTATGTATTTTAACACAGAGCTAGCAAAATCCACTGGCTCCATGACTTGATTGTGATGCCAGATACACCTCTTCATACTAATGTTTAGAATTTATTTCAAAGTTGAACATCCGCGAGGATGTCAGCTGAATTTTGAAGGCAAAAGACCAACAAATGGATGCAGTTTGAAAAGCTGGCTACATTCCTTAATGATCCCTGTGATCAACCAAAATTGTTACCATTTTATTTAAAGATACCTAGTTGCCAAATTTCTGATCATTCTTCCAACACACTGAAACCAAGAAGAAGGCAGAAAAATAAGTGCAGAATTGCCAAAAAAGTCACAGGTACTTTTCTGACTTCTGTCACCTCATATTGAAACTAAAACAGATTCCAAAATAAGAAGAAATTTCAAAATCTGTTTTGACTTTTAAAATTCTAAAAAAAAAACCAAACTAGAAGATTAATTTAGTCATTCTGATTAGAGTTTGAGTATTATTCTGGATCATAAAAAAGAGGTATTTTCCCTAATTCTTAACAGCTGTCATAAAATTACTTTCTGAGAGACACTTTATCTGAGCATATATAATGAATCATATTGCTAACAGGTGGAACATCTATTTTTAAGTGAAAACATAGATGCATAAATTGTATTGGCCACACCTACACCTGTTCTACTGTCTAGCTGTATCCCTCGATGCCCATATTTAAATGGCTTGCAAGCTGGCGTCCTATAATCTTCATACCTACCCTATCTTGCTACCAGAAAAAGCTCTTGCTCAGCCTTCATTTCTGTTTCTGACATGATTTCTTTACTGTAGCTCTTGCTTGAACTGACTCATTTTGCTTGACAAAAATCACTAAGTAGCAAACTGGTTCTTATCAAGGGTAAGGCAACCTGTTTTTCTCCAAATGTTCTAAATTTTATGTAGCCTAATAAAAAGGCTTAAGATGCTAGTTTTGTCTCTAATCTTGGAAAGGACAATTGTGATTAATTCTTCTGTGCTCCCATTTGCTAGTGGAGTGAATTCAAAAGGAGCATTGCAAATTGTTGCCACAGAGCTTTGCTCCATTCAAAATTTTTATTTGAGAGTTGAAGTGGGGAACTGACGTATTACAAGTTGTAAAAGTCCCCTGTAGCTAGGTGCAGATACTTGTGGCTTCCAAAGACCTGGTTGACGGTAATGCTCAAAGAACCACAGTTTGAGAGAGATGTGTTACTACTATTGACAACAGGACTGTCAATGGACTTTTAAGTTTGCAAGGTTGTGCCATATTTACTTCAGAGTAGTCCCACTGATTTCACCAAAACTAGATAAACACAAATATGCCTTGATAGGATCCTTGCTCAGATAACTCTTTAAGGCAGATACGCCTAGACCTATAGCAATCCCTGCCTCCAAATGAAGGCCTTAAAATGCAGATAAACTGGTATATTGGTCGATATACTAGAATAATTAACTTCTTTTAAATGGAAAATTCTTTAAGTGGCTAGGTAAAGCAGAGTAGAAATGACAAAGTTTATTCAGAGCTCTCCTTTTGTCTAGTATGTATTCGCTGCTGCTTCCAGGCTTATTTTGACTCAGTAGCTTTATGAATGGTGATAAATCCTGCTCACACTCCTCTGGTGCTATACTGTGTGCTTCATACTCCCATTTCTCCTAGATAAGATCAGTAGAGTTAACAAATTTCATCTCAGTAGACAGAGTATAGGAGAAACAGATGGACTTAATGCTTCCTGGTTGTTGACAAAAGATTTTATCAAACCATGTTCTTTAAAAAATGCTATTGCACAGGACACGGGAGACAGCAGATGCTGGACTTGCAGAAAGCACTGCCTGACAACATATATCTTTTGGTAGCCCTAGCAAACTGGCAGAGCTGCATTTGTGGAATCCTCCCCAGTCCTTTTCTATCCAGACTTGATCCTTCAAGCACCTATGGCAGCCTAATGCTTTAATGCAACCCCATCTAGGAAGAGCCACTTAAGCAGATGCATCACCTACAACTTACAGCTCTCTACTTTCCTATTGTGCCTTTGGACTCCATAAAGTGCTCACAGAGGAACAAGGAAGTCTACCTTCCAGCTCAGCTGGGTTAATTTTTAAACCTTTTCTTTTCCTTTTTTTTTTTCTTTTGGCAATACCCTTCCAAAATCTCCAGGTTTTGTTCAGTTTTGCTTTGATCCACGTGACAGGTAGTTTTACCCAGGAAACACAAGGTCTAACTGATAATGTAAGTATAACTAAACAGACGGTTATTAAGTGATTCATGAATGATCTAAAATAAAAGATGGAAAAATTAAATATACCACATGGCATTCTGCAGCCTGTGAAGAAGGAAGAACTGTAGACTTTTGTCCCAAATCCTTTGAAGACATCTTTGAAGTGTCTGGAGAAATACTAGGTGGATGTTCTTGGATTTCAGGCTCTGCTTTATTGTCGGGGATGGGAGCTATCTGAATGGAAAGAGATGCTGTGTGTATCTCAGGCACGGGGTTACAGGCAGGTGAGACAGGCCTTTGTGGAAATTCTGGCACTTCAATAGGCTTGAGCTGTTGCTGTGTATTACGATGAATGCTACTCACTGGGTCACGTGTCCGGGTTAATTTCAGGGTAGATACCCTACGTTTTTGAGACTGTTGCCTTTGGCCTTGATGGAGAGTAGTGCTAATACCAGCTACTGTGCTTGTGCCTGCACTGGAGATTGAGGTTAGTGGTTTAATGATTTTCTGTGCATAGGACACACTTGTGTTAGATATTTGAGAAGACATTGTCTTCTGGACAGACTTCTCGTTAGTGTAATAGGCAGTATCTGCAGGAAGGTGTTTAGCTGGACTGGTTGTTACTGCCTGGAGATTAATTTCGTTCTTGTGATTAGTTACTCTTGCTTTCCGAAAACTTTCTTTTCTAGGGGGTGGCAGAGGTGCCTTATTTGCCAAAAGCATCCACACACAGCAAAATAACATTGAAGAAGAAACAGAAAGAAAGTAAACGTTAGCAGGAGATATAACTCAGTTTGACTTTTATCTTTAAATAAAGGAACTAGTAACTTAAGGGGCTTCATCCCAACATGGCTCAATTCAGTGGACGAATGAATTGGTCAGATTCCCACCACCTCTTTCTGTGCAGGGCTGCACAGCATGTGTTTAGAAAGCCACATATTCCATCTGCTCAGAGTAAACCGGAATCAGAAGGAAGCCCACAATAGTCCATTTTCTTTAAAGAAGACAATTATTACACTGAATAAGAATTAATACTGTGAAATTGTTCAGATATGTAAGTAATTTCCAAGATGTACTCCATAACAAGCTATTATTCACAAGTAGCACACATATATAAAAAACACAGAGCCTCTTAAATATTTGAATTAAAATATTAACAGGGACAGTAACGATGTTGGTATGTTGATCTTTTTTTGGATAGATAAATATGTTTCCAAGTTAAGTGTGTGGTGTTTTTTTAATTGTGCCCTAATTATATTGTTCTGCAAAACAGGCAGAAACATTGTCTACCTTTTAATGAATAAACCTTTATCCTCAGATATTATTTTGATGACTGCTGCATTTCTCTGAGTGTAAAATATTAATAAATACTCTTTGAAGTCTGGGAACACTCCTAGAAAGCTTTTATTTGTGTATGACCTACTTTTAATTTGCTGGCTGTCTTGTTCATTGAAAGCAATTTCTGGTAATTAACCTGGAGGCATACATCCTGTGTGGAGTATACTTTATCTATGCAGTAAACCAGTTTGTAAGGACCCATATGAACAGGTGACTCACACTATCTGGAAGACATCAGGACAATGTTCTAGAGGTATCCCATCTATGTATGCTATCCCCAGGAAAAACCTGCTCCTGAAAATGCCAAAGCATGAAACTTGGTGTGTTCAGTTTTACCTGAGTTGGTGATTTTTTATCCTGCAGATTTGGCCGCACGCTCCTAAAACCTTTTGCGGTAAGAGATGAACTGCAGGCATCCCCATTCAGAGTCTCTCTGCTTCCATCATTGTAAGATCTCCAAGCTTTTGTGACGAAAAAAGAACCAAACAAATTTTTGTTGTTGTTGTGATTAGTAGATCTCTGTATTGCTATTATCACAGCAACTCAGCTATTACACAAATTGTGGAACACAGTTTAGCTACTACACAACTGACAATACTGCTGTTATCATCATGGAAGTTATAAGAACAGGGCTAAAGCTGCTATTTTACAAAATATTTATCTGTAAAATTTAGAAAACTCAAGCACTAACAATACTGCTGGTAGCAGTTTGACATCTCTCCACAATATTCATATAGACTATGGATTTTAACCTTGGAAGTCCTTTTGAGATGTCGGTACTTCAGCCTCTGTATAAAGCAGGCTGAAGTATGTTCACAGATGAGGTTCTGGAACTTCACACCTGTATTAGATTTTAAAAAACATCCCAGATCATGTAAAGTTAGTTGGTCATGGCAGTTTCACCAAATTTCACCACAATACCTGATTAGTTGTCCCAGTAACGCATCTTATTTTCAAATCTGAATGACACTTTGATTTTCCAGCCAACCATGCTTTGTCTCTATCCTCAGAGCTGAAAAGCCCTCAAGGTATTGTCCAACCATAGAGGGAGATATTGTCCTGCCTCAACAAGCTACAGATCTGAAGAAAAAATACTGTAAGGGGCTAGGAAAAGTAACACATTATATGAGCAAGCTGCTAAGTGAGGTGGGCAGAACTTGCAATCCTGTGCAAGGCACTAAAAATGAAATAGCAAGTTCTACTGAAGCTATAGGTGGCAAATTAGCAGTCTGTATTCTCCCACACAATTCATTTTCTGACACCGTATACTGTGTTATAAGAAATACTGCTTTCAAATGAGACCTGAATTTGAGGTCTTAATCACTTGCAATTATTATTACAATTTCAGTGGTGCTTTCCTTAAAGAATGTGGATATATGGAGTAATGAAATTAAAGTTATTATAATTAATCTGCTTATACAGTGTTACATTGATGCATAAATAACACAGTGTTTTTTTTACCTGAATCTGGAGACTGAGAATCAGACCCTGAAAAAGAAACACCCAATATTAATTTGCGTTAGAAACGAAAACATGATGACACAATTTGAAAAATATGTAAGAGTCATCCTGTTCAGTTACCTAATTCCCTCCCGTTACCTAAGCACACCTCAGAATATTAGATCATAGGTAATTGGGCAATGGTTATTGCACGAGTTCTACACAAGGTTATAGTGTGCCGAGTTACTGCTATTTAATCACTGCTACTTCAGATAATCAGTAATAAACAAATGTTTACCGTGTTGGGTTTTTTTCCCCCAGTAAATACTACCATCTAAAATCTAGGTATCAAAAGAAATATCATTCATTTCAGATGACCTGGAAAGGGTTTAATTCAAAACCAAGAAAGATGCCTAGAGATTCTGCCAGGCTTTTCTCTCCCCTTCACACCAGAATGTGTGATGCTTTCTTCATCACTTCAAAGCAAAACACAGAAACTGATACACACACACTGCCAGCACAGAACAGATTTGAAATTCTGATGGTTTTTTGGATTACTTGTAGATATATTAGTGCTTTTTCTCTAAAGGAACTAAAATTACGACATCTCTAAACAAATAAAAAATATCTTAATGTAGAATAATTATTATACTAAAAGCAATCATTATCACTGATTTCAAGTGCAACAAAGCAAGATGTTAAAAGGCATGTATTACATGCTTCAAGAATAAAAATCTGTAAGAAGGGTTCCTAAGAAATAAGAACCTGATATTTTCTGAAATTTACATACACACAGTAATCCCAATAACCCTTCCACTATCCTTACAAAGAGAAGCAAACACATTTTTAATTTGCTTCATAAATTCTAACAGTTCTTATTCCTGGGGATTAGTCTTATATTTGAAATGATCTACAAAACAAAGACTTTATCCTGTAATTATATTCTGGCTCATTCTTTATTCAGCTTCCTGTATTATACTTGTTTGGTGTGAATACTGCACGTTCAGTTGGGTGTAAATTAGTCTACACCACTCAAGATTCTTCACTGATTTATACATGCAGATTTAATTTTGCAAAATCAGACATAAGTATTGCTATGAAGCAGTTCTGCCTGTCTACTGACAGAATATTCTGCATGTTTTTATTGCTAGGAAATGTTTCTAATTTTTCTAAATTTCTGTATTTAAAGAAGGCATGCCTGATAAATAATTTTTATAAAGTTAAACTGGCTTCTCATTATCATTTTACAACAACATTCAGATTCTTTTCCTTTGAGTTTTTAAAGCAAGTTGCAATAAACCAAGTTTGCAATAAACAAAACTTACCTTTTCTGCTACATTATCTTAAAAAAAACAGGGTACATGAGACCCAAAATACATATCAAAGGCAAAATTAATGTATAAATAATGATTTTTCCTAAATCTTCCTAATTTTTTTCATTAACGGCTATTAAGCATAGGCAGAGAGAAATTCGGACTACTTTTTAAAGAGGATTGTAGAAGTTAACAGACCTGTCAGTGGAACAGCAAATACAGTTACCCTTCTCCTCCTTCCAGAGTAATATTGCAGGAATGCACAATACTATAGAAAAGCCATTCAGGAGTAGTTTCTCAGTGGTTAGCAGTTATACCTGAGGCCAATAGGTTTGGAGAACTCTGAACTCTCTTCACAGCTGTTAACGTGACAGACATTGCAGCACGTTTGCGAGCACACCCACCGCTATCTGGAAGCACAAAACAATACAGACAGCAGCCCCAGACAAAGGGAGCAAGCACATGCAACATATCACACTGTGAGATACGCCAAACATACATTAAAATAAGCATGCAGTTAGAGATCCGCTGCAAGAATGTGTAAATTCACAAGTTTCGCAGATTAGCAGAATACATAAAATTTCACAAGCTTTAAACAACAATAAACCTCACAGAAAATAAGTAAAGAAAGCAATATTTAATACTTAATCCACTAGGGAAATATATACATTCTGCTACCTGAAAGAATGCTTAATTATAGCTGATTAGTAAAAACAAACAACTAATCAAGATGAAGGATTAAGCATTCCAGAGTAATATTAATCAATAATCTGCACTGCAAAGTCATTTCATTGTATGCATTAGAAAGACACTATTCATAAACTAAGCTTATGTTTGATCAGCTGACAAAGAGCTTTTGTTCAGTCTTTTGGATCCTTTAAGCTCAAGAAGCAGAATTGCTAAGGATGGCATAATTTTTATGTTGTTTCAGTGGAACATCCTTGTTCTCCCTCCCTCCCTTCTTTTTTACATAATGGAAGATTAAAAAATGTATGTCTGGAACCCAGTAACATACGGAGGGAATGACTAGAAATCTAAAATCACTGGGAACAACCAGGAACTGAAAAAAACCTAAAAATTAAAAAAAAAAATAAAATAAAAATTCTTTCTTCCTGATCTTGCATGCCTCCTTTCTTTCCTTATTCTCTGCTCCTCTCTCATTTGGAGTTGTCATTCTGTTTTACAAATACTTTGTTGTTATTAGGAGGTAGCTTTCCCGCAACTTAGTATTTTAGCAACTCTATCATAACTGTAAAAGCAAATTAATAAATATTCTGATTATATTTAACTAGAATATTCTTCAGCTCTTCACTACAATAATTATTTTAATTTTCATACTTTATATTACTGAAATTTCATACAGGGCCCCACTGAAGTCAAGAAGAAGCACAACTGTGATAGAAGCCCTGACAGTTTTTATATCTGTGTTCTATGACAAGGAGTTTTATAAAATTATAGGTTGTAGGTCTTCCTTAAGCATAAGTAAGAAGTATTTTCCATGATAGCAGTAATTGGAGCCACAGAGGTTTTTTTAACCTACATCTGCCAGAGGAGTGAGATCCTGATATTTCTTTGCTCATTCCAATATTCCCCGGAAATAGCAGAGCCCTCTGGCAACAGGTCTTGCAGGACATGCGTTAAGAAGTTGTTAACGATGGCAAACACCAGATCCACTGCCCCAGGTGTAAGCAGTTCCAAAGATTCATTGCCAATTCCAAGCCTCAAGGCAAAAGGCCAAATGATTTCAGTCAGCAATAGTTGAAAGCAATGCATTACCTGCAATTAACTATTGGTGTTGTACAGGTCAAACAAAGTCAGCAGCTATCAAATCTGCACATTTGGGTTTTTTTAGTTTGCTTACATAAATATAGAATGGCAATGGTAATTAAAATCACATTTTCCATTCTCATATTGCCCCCTGCCCCCCCCACCCCCAAATACATGAGAAGTAATTCCAGGGAGATTTGATGATGCGTTGATGTTGAGGTTCTGTTCCTACCCAAATACTGGCAGACTTTGACAGCATACTTTATTTGATTAATACAAGCTATCAGGCAAGCAATGTTGTGATATTGTCACATCTTTCATTCAAATAAAGTGATGCTTGATTTTTATTTTTACAAGATCTACCTTCCTGAATTTCAAGAGAAACTGAAGCAGGAGGAAAGACAGACAAGAAGGCTGACTACAAATATTTCATCATTGTAACTTCAAGAAATTCTGCTTCAAATTAATCTTTAATGTAACTGAACTGAGCCAGAGTTTTATGATTAGTGGACCCATTATCTAGCAAAGTGTTTGACACGGCTTCATACAAGATAGCTAAAAGAGATGTTGTAACTGATGATATACGTATATGCATACATTTATCCCTATACATAGAAGCCCATATGCAAGTCTGTACCTGCAATAACATTCTCAGTCTGTATAAAATAATGAGTGACAATTAGCACCCAATTAGGACATAACCACATTGAGTTGTGCAAAATTTCTAATAAAACATGAATGTGTGTAGGCAAGCACATATTTATTTGTGATGGACTCCATCTTCCCATCTTTGTTTAGGCCAGGCTCCCATTAAGTCAAGGGCATCATATCTGAATAAGGATCAGAAGAATCTGCATGCTGCCTCAAAAATGGCAGTTTTCAAACTGCCTCCCTTATCTGCACAGCCCTACACAGTTGAATTTCAAGAGGCTTATGCTTATTGCAAACTTCCAGCAAATACTAACTGTATTCACCCAGATTCTTGAAGTTCAAATTACACCAAAAAGCTCTAAGTCTAGAGAACAGAGAATTTAAAAACAGAAAAGGAAGCTGAATTAATGATCATCTGCTCATTGCACTTGCAAACAATAAGCAATTAATATTGCACAGCTGTTACTCAGGGAACAAATGAGGATATGTGAAATAATCTATACAAAATGTAAGCGTATATTAAAAAGTTAAATGTGTGCAAATATGGATACACAGGCGCACAATTCTCTATGCTTTTGACATGACAAATTCTTCATGAGTGAGAGTCCTGTCTTTCTAGGTATTAACACTGAAGCAAAGGAGATGTGAATCAGCTACGGCCTGCAGCCAATAATAGAATATGAAGTTGGGCAATAATTCACAACCAAAACAGCTGCCTAAGATGCAAATGCAGCTCAAATCAAGACTTAGCATGGTTGGTGCCTAGATATTCTTTCACAAGCCCTACATACTCCCATCAAATCAGGAAAAGACAAATAAGCATCCTTAGCAGGTATTGCAGAAAATGAAGGAGACGGGCTGTAAGGATTATCTGGTGAGACAAGTTTCTGATGGTACCTTGCAGAGCAAGGGCTATATAAGGACAAACTACTGAATACTAGGATCAATGTTGCAGACACCTTTAATAAGAGAAAAAGAGCTACTCTCTGACTGGGAAAGATAGGCTAGATGGTGGCTTGCCCTCCAGCTAGGAGGATGTGTGTATTTGTGTATATACTTTATAATTTTTTCTCTTCAGCCTTTCTCCAGTCCTCATCTTTCCTCACTTCTTTATCTTTCCTCCCTTAATTCTGTTTCTCTCCACAAACAAGTACTTTAACCCTTTCCCCCTAAATTCACAATCCTGACAGCATCACCCCAAGTGAGCTGTATCTCTATCTGCCAAGAAGTCTATTGGTCAAGTCCTGCCCCAAAAGCAGAATGGAGCCAATTCAAACCACCACGGCTTTCATTTAGGAACACAAGATGCTTTTTTCCAAAAGACAGTTTCAGAGAGTCAGTAAAAGCAGTGGCATAAACTAAGTTGGCAAAGATGAAAGGATGGTGACCTCTTGTGAACAGGTGAGAGGCAGCAGCCCAGGGGCAGGACATTTTTAATAAGCTCTTACAGCTCAAAGAAAAGAAAAATGACCCCCAAACATAACGTCTGCTGATGATTATTCTATCCACTGTACTTGTGAACGGTACAATTTTCTCCTTTGTCTGCACAGTAAATTCAAGTTTAGAAATCTTTAGACCAGGGATTCCTACTTCCTATTTGCATCCTGACCTTCTACAGCAAATACATAGAGCTGGATCCAACAGCCCAAGAGAGGCAAAGCTACTGCCTCTCCATGTCCCCAGGTCCAACCAGTAGTGAGTTTGGAGATGCATTCCCAGCAGACGCATGGACAAGAGCACACATACACACAACATACATACATGGCTGGCCACAGAGATCACAGACACCCAGAGCACTCACACTAACACAGACAGCACAATGGCCTCATCCCCCTCCCTCTCTGGCTGAGCAGGACGAAGGTCCTCCAGGGAGAATATATACACATACATGTATAAGGTGGATCCTTGCAGCAACTGGGCTCAGACATGGAGGCTGCCATGAATTTCATGCTTGGACACCAGGGCTGAGGCTCTCCTGGGACAGTCCTGGGAGGGGCCTGAACAAGGGAGGCCCTTGTGCCTCCCTTTGTTCCTTAAGTACTTAATTTGGGCTCCTGTCTGCCCTTGTGCCCCTGTGATCCTCTAGGCTTGTGGAGATGGGCCTTTGATGGCTCCTATGATGAGCCTGGTAGTAGCTTGACAGGGCAGGCTATTGTTTGGGCTTCCCCTCCTGTCACTGTTTCTTCGAGCTCCTTTGTGGTTGTGCAGAAAATCTTTTATGACATAACCTAACATTGACTACATAGATGAACCTAATATTGTTTGGTTCTTTGATGCTGTTGAATTACAACAAACAATAATTTAAAAAGTTGTGGGTTTTGTTTTTTTTTTTTGTAGAATGCCTGGAACACTCAAGCCCACCTAATTTGCTTTAGTGATCTAAAAGTGGCTTCAAAATCTATGCAGAAACTCTGCAGGGACCCAAGAATTTCTATTTCTGTCTCCCAGACAAAATGTAAAAGATTAGTCCATGTGATGATTTCCATTAATAATTTTAACAAACAAAAAAATTGCGGTCTTCCAAAACTGCATACTTCTTCACTCTTGGCTGCTTTTTATGTGCTTCATCTAATTCAAACAGCTAGCTTGCTTAATAGTTATAAAATAAGAAGCATTTATCAAGAATTAGCTGTGTGAAACTCAGCCAAAATATTTATGGAGGGACACTAAGAATCTGTTTTAAGCATATTAACTTGTATCCATTCATTATTCCTCAATGCAATTACCTCTCTCCCAATATTTGCTATGCATGTACATGTGTACCATGAACAATAATCACATTTATCCTGCATTTTAATCTGATGTGTGCCTCATGAGTAGCTCTGCTTTCCTGTGACCTAGTTTCTTAAAATGTCTCACCAAGTTAATGATCATCAAATCAGTAAAGTACTTGAAAACTGGTTGATGAAAACCCCTATATATAGTTAAAAATATGATTCAGTTGATGATTGCTTAGTGTGAGTTTAAAAAGGCATACATTCTAAAAGACTACTATTTTAAAATTATGACAACATATGAAAACCAAAAAGAACTATGAGCCAAAGTACCTTTGGTACTTCTGAAAACGTCCCTTATATCTTACATCTATTTCTTTGCTTTTACAAACACGTTTCATTGCCTTATGCTGTTGAATTTTCCTTACTAACATGTCGCACAGAATTAACAACAAATGCTAAAAAATCCCTCCCATATATGGTAGAGTATTGAAAACCAAAGCTCTTCAAAACATTTTCTCTGTAGACAAAAATATCTTCCACAGGGTTCACTGAGATAGACTGCCAAGTCTGCAGCCAGGAACACTGGATTAGAGAAGCCCACTTTAAGCAGTGGATTTACTTTTTCTTTTTAAAGCTGCATATCACTAGCTTTGCCACTTCAGCAGTTACTGACATCAAACTAGAGTACTCGTTTATCTGCAGGAGTAACTAATGAAAATTTTAAAAACAAACTACTGGCAAATCCATAGCAGCCAATAACTTTTATTGTGTCATGCACAAATTCCTGATATAAAGCAACCTCAAAACAAAACTGCAGTACTCATTTCATGTTCAAAGACAATGTGTAAAAGAAAAAAAAACAAACCAAACAAACCAACTAGACCAGAAGAACACCATGCAGAACAGCTTCCACCTCAGTTATTCTTAGTAAAGTAATACTTTATCAACAGATAGATGCAAGATGTTCACTTTTACACCCCATTCAATGTGGCTTGTTTGTTGGTTTGTTTTTTACATTCAGGTAACAACCTACATAAATGGAACTGATAGGAAATACCACATCTTCTGTCCACACCTTCTATTAGCGTGCATGTTACCAGCTGCACTAAAATCAAGCACACACAAGATGAAAAAAATTTTCACTATGTAAGCGCAGAGTAGATTAAAGTTCAGCTTACAATCATGATATCCTTAAGTATATCTCAGGATCCCACCTAAGGATTTCAGGTGTGCTTAGGTCTTTTAAGACTGTTTTCAAGGCTTCTGAGTGATCAGAAGACTCCCAATCCCCAATAGAAGTCATTCAGCCACACAGATTACTTAAATCTTATGTCTGTTTCTCATGAGACTTTCTAGTTTACGTGAAAAATCTTAGTACAACATACAACAAAGCCATGCTTCAGACCTGCAGTAGCACACACTGGCAATTTACCACTCTATCCACATTTTTCAAAGTAGATGGTATAAAATGACATCTATCCTATGACTTTAACTCATATGATCGCAATGCACAATGTACTCATAGTCAAATGTATGATGATTAGCTGAGTTACTTCTGAAATATCTGCTCTATGAAACAAGCAGTATTTCTGTACTACCTTAATTATACAGACTAACTTGTTTAGGAAAGACTTCACTAAAAATGCAAGATGATAGGAGAAATTTCAAATAGTATTTCCATAAATGAAAAACACACCACCCTGGTTACTAGCTCTAAAATAATTAAGAACAACCAAAACTTTGGGAAACCCCCTCCCAAAAATCAACCGAGAAATTGTATTGCAAATTTACAAATGTAGTGGTGTCAAGTGAACCAATACATTTTAACTTCATATTAAAAAAATCTGTCCAAGAACCTGCTCCTACTGAGTTCCGGTCATTGAGACAATGGGAAGTCAGAAAGCCTGATTAATACAGCGCTAGAGAACACAACCTATACCATGGAAAAGTTAAACCCATCAATCTAGAGCCCGTTGCTGAAACATGCAAACTAGCTTCAAAGGTAGTTCGGGTCCTCAGGTGCTGTATAACACATTTTGCTTATTTCAGGTTGTCATGGTGCAGCACTGCACTCAATGATAGTGCAAACTATATGGCAAGGATGGACATGTCTATCCTTGTGCCACAGCTAATCTGCAAACTAGACAGTTTACCTATGGGGTATAAAGAGTTGACCGCAACTAAAAATTTACACCTGACATGAATGAGGCCAGGACTTCACCAGCCTGCTTTCAAGAGGCCTGTTGCCCCTTCCCGCAAAACCAGCAGCAGTATCTACTGACTTCAATGACTCAGAAGCAAATATTAATAAATTGTCACTGATCATGAAGATAACTTCTTATAGAGGTACTTATTTGGTCAATAGATCTATCACAGCAACTTGAGAGAAAATACAAAACCCTACACATACAACATAGTTATCCTCATCTGACTGCAAGGGTAGCTAATAATAGAGGGTAGTATTTATATGCCTCTTAATTTAATGACTGTAGAGAATGAAAACAAAGCATTTTTAAAGTATGTGCATTTTGTTAGGAAAATGCGATGCTTTAGCACCACTTTTCCATAGCCGTTACATCCTCATACTGTGTATTTTTACATAAAACATACATATACAAAACTGATACTCAAGCACAGAAAGTTAAACATGCATATATTTCACATATCCATATATACCATACAGAGATAAACATGTATGTAAATGTTATATATGGAATACAAATGCACATAAGCAGACATTCTATAAAAATATCTTGCTTAATTTGAGTTCAGCATCAACTAAAGTACAATTTGTTCATGAAAATTTAAATAAATTTGGGACCTTCTCTGCTTACTACACAACATGTAAGAGTAAAGAAAAATCTCACAGAAGCCGCATACCTGTGTTCATTTTGACCCTGGTGGATTTGCTATAAAAGTCTTCAGATTTCCTGCGGAAAATAAAACGATCTATTAATTTGTACAAGACAAAAATGTGTGGTACAAAATGGCAGCAAGTCTTCTCAGAGGGGTGGAGAATCACTGTGATACAAATGACAGTCCTATTTTAACACAGCTTTAATTAAATTGGTACTGCTTGTCCTTCCAAAGTTAAAGATGAGCTGTTGCTTCCATTATAAGCTACTCTATTTTCAAGTGTTTAGTATCTCTGTTGTAAACATCTGCTCTGGGATAAAAAACTAGTGATTGCCTTTTGGTCTTAAAACTATAAAATAAAAATTACTCCTGTACAAGAATAGGGAAATATTTTTAAAGGCTGCTTATAAACTTTATTCACTCCTTTGTGCAAACTGAAAGATAAGCAGCTAAAGTTACCAGGTCTTTTTCAGCGGTTTATAAGCAGGAGATGTGGCTGTTTTCATCTTTGTGAAAGTGAAATCACTTCTCATCAGTGATTTGCTGTGTCTCTACAGACAACACTAACACTCTTTAACATTGCTCACTGTATTGCTTATGCACAAAATCAGGGCATGCATCTCGGCATCCATAGGAATGCATTTCAAAACTCCCAACGGAGTCAATATGTAGGGAATCAATTCACTGTACAACAATGTGCTTTTTAAAGGCAACAATTTGCACTAAAAGAATGTAAAATGCACACAAAGTTTCAGTGTCCTTATTTAGATATCCCAATTCTATACAGCAGCTACAAACAAACAGACAAATAGTAAAACACCACAAATCCAAACTACAACTGTAGAAAAAGCATGGCATCCTACATTAACAGCCAACATCAACCTACGGATGGTATGCCACAGGACAAACTACAGGACAAACTAGACTCTATTTTCCATCTACAGCCGCTTTATGTCACAGCTTTAACTTAGGATCAGGAGCTTTAATACCTTTTCTATTCAGGCTCTTTTAGAGATAAAAAGATAAACATAGAAAAGGTTTCCAATGGCATTATGCATATAGGCCAAGCTCAGCTGTATCATTACATATATATATATACTGCCTTCTGTAAGTTACTTTACTGAGTAGACAGACACACTGGAGGCCAAAATACTGAGGGCTAAAAAAGTCATACTCCTTCTGCGCTGTTTCCACGTCAAGTTCAGGATAAAACAAAGGGCAAATCAGAATTTTTAATGTAATACAGTCTCAAAAAAAAAAAAAAAAAAGAAATAAACTCCTTGACTTGGAGTACGTTGGAAGGTATGCATGAGGGACCCCTTTTATAATGGGAGACTCAAGATACTAATTAATACAAGTAAACAGAATACTAAGACTCTAGTTCAACTCAACAGGAACGCCGACTGTACCTCTGAGGTAACATGTATATTGCTGTATTCTCTTATATTCTTAATGAGGACTGATTCTCCACTGCTTGATAAACCTACCATTTTTCAGAAACTATTTGAACTGTGCTGCTATTATTCAGTCAGTTTCGTAACAAAAGAGATGCAGGTTAAAGATCTTGAGAACACGGAAGTAGATATATGGTAGTGAATAGTTTTAATACGTTCTTTTTATGCTACAGCTATGAGCAGACTACCTCTGAGAATTTCTAAAAGACCTTTGAAAAATTAAGGCAAATCCTATTTTATTCAATTTTTTGATAAATTGTCTTTGAATGAAATTTTTTATTTTTATTAACAGCTACAGAATATTCTTAAAGCCTCAGATTCCTCCAGTGTTTTCAGGCTGGTAGAGGAGACACCATTTTTAAGCCGCCTTTTAGCTTGGGACTGAATCACTGATGGTACCACACACAAGCTATAAAATGCAACACGATATTTATTTCCAGACTCAACAAGTACAGAACTCTTGGAACATTGCAGAGCCAAAATGATTTCTAGCAGGTGGCTTTGGTATATTTATGTAAAGCATGTTTAACTCTTACTCAACTTTTAACAGAGAACAGTCAGTTTTAGCACTACAGCTTTGTCCATCTAAGAGTTTTTCTATCCTGAACAGCTTAGGCTGCATTGCTGACACTCAGTGAGGGATTGCATAGAAATCACTGACATTTCCACATTGATCTAATTTTGCTGAAGAGCAAATTAGTCTTGCATACCTGAAAAGTACGCATGTGAGGCAGGCACACTCACGCAAACAGTAGGCCTCACATTTAATACTTAAATTATTTGGAATTCTCTGCTTCTAAGGAGCTAAAGAAGTATTCTAATACTTAATGATAGTGGCAGTAGGATCCAAATGAGTGGAATGAATTTAACAGCCATATGCCTGAAAGCATTTTACTCAGAATTGTTTCAAGCCCCTGACAAAGGCAAGATGAACATTCTACTGGAAGCATCAGATACTCTTCACTGTCAAAACAGATGCCCAATGATCAGCTAAAATACTCAGCTCTTAGATAGCTAACACTGCAACAGAAGAAATGCCTGTAATTACTGTGCAGACACAAAGCGTTATTCGAACACATGAGCTTGCAAAATCAGAGACTGACGTTCAGTCACCTAGATCATACCTGATCTTAGATGCTGAGGTAAAAGAACACTAAGTTTAACCACAGTAGCATGCCTAACTTTTGCAGAGGGAGATCCAGGAGTAATCTTCATGGCATTCTTCTACAGTTGGCTTCATCTGGCAGAGGTAATGCAGTAGGAAATAAATGACTGTACTAATGCACAAAAATGGGTCTGTCAGGTTGAATACAGCTGCAGTGACCATCACTAGTTTCACTGAATAGGTAATACACATTGCTGTGTTATTTCTCAATAACACTGCAAAGATTACCTCAGCTCAGCAATGCTTTGCACTGAGAGAGGCTACTGAAAAGACTTGGGGGAATCTTATTGACACCTGCTCTATTTTCTCCAAGAGATCCTGCTAGCTAGTTGCGATCATTTCTGTTCTTGATAAGTTCTGAAGTGTGGGGTGCTGCAGGAAGCCATTCTGTCACCCCTTCTGTTCCACATTTATATGGAGCTATAAAAAGGGTTAGTGAGAAGTCAAGAAAGGTTTCCCCGCCCTCTGTTTATTCATGAATACAGGATGTGTGTCTTTACTGTTAGAGGTTTAATTCCATTATTGATCAGATATTAGAGCACCCACAGATGCAGGGTAGGAGCTGTAACACCCAGTCAAGCATCAAATACAAGCAAGTGCATCATCTGCTTGCTTACACAGGTTTTGGAAGGCTCTTGAAGAACATGGTGGTAAGTTACCTTGTCTGGTTTGCTTTGAATCAGATCAGAGACGCTATTGCTGTTTCAAAAGAAGCTGGCAGTTTCCTCATAGATTGTGTCTGAAAATATTGTTGACCTATTCTACTTAATATATAGTCAGAGTATGAAAGACGCTCAAAGAGAAAATACTTATTTTTATAACCCCCCTTCCCCACCAACAGCAGCCCCTACAGTTTTATTATGGCATTCCTGTTGCTGAGAACTGTAGGTTAATTTCTGAGTTTGATTGACTTGAACCAGCTAAATATTTTCTCCCAAGGTATTCAAGACAACTTTCATAAGTTGACAGAGATCAACCAGGCAGTGTTTTCTAATGGACTAATGACTTTTTAAGTTACCTGTTAGTTACTCCTTAATATTTCACAAAAGATACTATAAAAAGCAGGTTTATAATCTAATGTTCTGATACAGTATTTATATTAATTTTAAAACTAATTCTAGTATGTGCTCTTTATATTTACCATCCTTTGCAATGAATTCTACCCCAAGGACCTTCAGTGAGAGGAGCAATTGTTTTACAATACAGAGTGCAAATGGATCTGCATCAGCATAGATGTGTGTGATCTGGCTGGGAAATGACAGATTTTCATTGTCTTAGGTAGACAGCAGTCCCTAGATATTTGGAGAGGACAGGAGCTTTGTGTGAGAAAGAGTGTCAGATATGTATTAATGTTGTTTGCCGGTTTCATAGTTTGAGCAAGAGACAGCAATCTACTTGAGAAAATAACTGCAAATTTAGAAGCCAAATCAGTCAGTGATTTTACTCCTAGAATTTATTCAGTCAGTTTAAACATGGCAGGTGATCTACAAGTATGTATTTGCTACCAGACAGGAGCCTATATCCTAAATTGTATGTGGTAGTAAATTCTTTTAACCCAAATCACGAAGACTCTGGAGAGCATTCCTGGTCTCATCTCTGCAACAGGCCAACTCATACATCCAGCAAAGGAGTGAAAAAAAAAGTATGAAGCATTAGGAGTAGAAAACAGTGAAGCTGACTATTTTATTTCTCTGTTTCTAAAAGAAACTGTTTCAAATGTTTTGCTTTAGCAGGATGACTATGGCAACCAGAATGCAATGAGAGCTTGACAAACTGCAAAATGTTTAGATTGTGGCAACAGCAACTCACAGAAAGAAACAACTATCTCATAGCTTCCTTGGAAGAAGAGGTCTCTCCTGATGTGCCCCTAAACAGAAGGAAGGTGTATATGCACATGTACTGTTCGTACATGAAAAAAATGTTTGACAGACCATAGGCAGACAGTGCTTACAATAAAAAATTGAGAAGGTACTGAAGACGATTCCACCATGTTTCAATTTCATTAATATGCAACAAGACAACAAAATGGCAGGGAGCCTGTACTAAAGATCCAACCCAGCAAGGCATACACTGAGCATATGGTTTAAGCATATGCTTTATGTAGGCCCCACAGCTCTATTCTAATGCTCAATGTCAAACATAAGCATAAATACTGTTTGCCCCATATCACATTGCCTCACCCTATAAGAAGCTGAATACTCCAGTTCTAATTATTTTCAGATAGGCAATCAAAGAACAAAACACAGGCAGAGAACTACCTTCGGTTTCTGTAAATTTACTTCCAAATTTTGCTTACAGGATTGTGAAGATATCCTCATGTTAAGTGTAGTGTCATTGTACACATCTTAATTAATGCACATCACCTGAAAATGTACTGATCAGGTCATTAAACAATTGGGATGTCTGAATAATTTGTACATGGCCATAAACTTCTACTAGAATGCAACAGGTAAGTCGCATTGTAGTCAACAGCAGTAAGTGCATGATCAGGGAAATCTATACATACAAAAACTCTGATTACTGGATCATATGAGGAGACACAAAATACTAGAAAACATGTCTGAGCTGCAAAGAGTCTTGAGTTGGTTTAACTGACCAGAAGCAGCTGAGGAGATCCGTCTTTGCAGAGATTCTTTTAGAGGTAGGAAGGGGATGGGTACTTACCCTGCTACAGCTGTTAAAAAATTGTGGTTATAAGTGGTATTCTAGTAGAAAACAGGTGATTTCTGAGCAGTGTGGAAAGGCAGCAGAACACACACGGAAGTTGGTTTTATGAATTTTGTTGTGTTTGCTAAATTGTAATTAGGAACAAACACGTGAAGATATTCCAGCTGCCTACAGTATTACTAACTTAGGTGAATATCTAACTTGAGACAGATCAGACAATGTATAAACCTACTTCCCCTAGTAAATACAATAGTAACATCATTATTCAAGGCACTGGTAAAGTCTTGTCTTGAAAAATCACAAGTGGTTCTAGTTCCCATGAGCAAGAGTTCAAAGAACATCAGATACAGTAGAATCCATCACAAGAATCTATGGCTGATCATTATCTATAAACACATCAAGGGATTGGATGTAACTGGAGGAAGTAAAGGAACAATGTTGTCACAAGAACCACTGTTAACCATTTAATTTATCTTAAACGTAAGTTGAAAATTGTAAGGTAGTTTCTATTCATGATAGTCATTAAGGTCTGGAGCACTTTTACCAGGAGTGCTGTGGTCAAACTTCAGAACCTGAATTTGGCAAGTGTTTGTGAAAAAATGTGGCTGTCTGATTGCAGGGGAATAAATCTGATCTAACAGGAACTTCTTTCCAGACTGTGGACTCTTTTCCTAATGTTTTTCTGAGAATGCTACAAATGCAAGATTAAGAGAAACATGTATTATCTCTTCCTTTCCTTGTTTCTTCATGAAACTGAGAAAAATAACTAAATGTCTGAATGAAGAAAAGCAATGACTACATTTCCAAACTGAAGGTTCCTTACAGCAATATTTGTTATTGCATACAGCATCAGTAGAAAAAGTTCAAACACTTTTACTTAAATTGGTATCAACTTAAAAGTCTCTCTAGAGAAAAGAAACTCAAAGCTTAAAATTTCTCATGTTGTAGGATGATTATTACTAGATATGTATTCTTTTGACTAGCTATGTGCTGAAAAACAAACTTATGTCAAACTTCTGCACTTTGTTCTAAACAGGTACTTGCTGTCATCACAAAATACCTCTCAGACACTTCAGTATAAATTTCCTAAAATGTAACTGTAAATATAAGAGGATATCAGGAAAGCTGTTCAAGCTGACAACATTCTGTAGATTTTACTGGTTATTTTTACAGCTGCAAAAGGAAGGAGGAGGACAAACTGGTGCTTTTATATTCTGCATCTCCTTATAGCTCTACCACTAGGGGAAATTTTATTAGTAATTCCTTTCGTGCTTGTGGTGTTTGTGATTTTTTTTTGTTACTTTTATTGCTTAAACATAAAAAAAAAAAAAAGAAGTCTCATTAACTGCTGACTGCGATTCACATTTCTTACCCATTTCTCCAGGCATCTACCACTGTTTTTAATCATAAAAATTTACAAATTTCTGGCCTTTAGTAGTGGTTATATTTGTTCCCTGCTTTTGGCTTCCTCCTTTGCAGTTGTTTTACAAGAACTGTGCTTCTTCAGATTAACTCATTTTGTAGGTTGGAAATGATTTAGGATTACTGTATGAAAGCATATCACTAAAATAGATACACAGTAGATTAGTGTCCATAGACATAATTACTCTATCTTAAAGGTGGAGATTTTTGTGTCTAAAACCCATTATGCATCTTCTTAGTCCTTCTGAAAATTCCCTTATCAGGTAAAGCTGGGTGTTACAGATGCCCACACAGGAGATGGGTGCCCATGACATTCATTTACATATTACTTTGGGATGGGCAGAAAGGCAGTTCTGCTCAGGGACACATGCTCAGGAAGAGTTAGGCAATGTTGCATCTAGCTAACAGTCAGACCACTGTGTGGAGTCATACGAGACTCCTTAATATATTCTTAGTAAGTATGTTTAAGCAGCAGGATTTGGTTTTGAACTTTTTGTATCATGCTCATAAAGACAAAAAGACCACCTGGAACTTAAGAGATTAAGAAGATATTCAGTGGAATATTTTAATATTTATTATTTCCTAAGATAGAAGTTTGACAGAAACTTTCAGTACCCTAAGTAATTAAAACTTCTGTCTAATTTTGGCTAAGTTTGACAGATGTAGAGGTCTCAATAAGATAAAAGGCTTACAAGTTCCACGAGGAATTCCCATGGAGAATACAGACCTTATCAAAGCCAAATGGGCAATATACCTCAGTGGTATTAAATATAAGTGAATTCACCCAGGAACAAAGGGTTAGGAGCTGTATGTGGATCAATGCACATACTTTATGGTTCCAGCCACAAAACTTGCTCCACCTCCCTCCCCCCCCCCAGCAAAATTTAATTTGCCTTGTTAGACACCAGGCAATGAACAAAAATAAGCAAAAAATTTCTGCTGTCTAAGGCGCAGACTTGAACTCCAGCTTTTCCCATTATGAAAGCATTCATGTCAAGTTCTGCATGGATTCTCTGATGACTAATACAATTTGAACTCACAGAACAGCCTTGGCGTGATTCAATTTAGCTTTATTGGTGAGTATGCAGATCTACTCTATGAACCCACAATGACATAAACCAAAGAGCAATAAAATGGGGAATGATCAGAAGATTTTAGTTCAGATTAAGGAGTGTAGTTGTGAAGCAAATGCTAGAGCAGATTTATTCACTGTTGACCTGAACAGACACAAGGCTTCTTCAGTTCTGCTGCTCAAGGAACTACACGAAGCCTTGCAATCTTCATACTGACCTAGATCAGACTTTAGTGACAGAAAGATCAAGTAATAGTTAAGTGGCACTGTACTTAAATACAAACCAGTAAGACTCATCAAGAATCTTCCAAAGCTGCCTTCTAAAAGAGTTTCTTCCAGCTTCTGTCAATACAATGCATTTGCATGTTTTGCTGATACTATATTTTGCCCTTTCCCGAGGGATACAATCACCAGTCTTCATTTCAAATAGCTTCACTCCCCTTCTCTAGATAATACATATCCAAAAAATGCAACCTCTACCATTTACAACAGTAGCATGCGCACAGTACTGTCAGCTGGTTTCATACCTAATGAAGTCCAACATGCCTTAATGATATACACAACAACAAGAAAAATCTACAATTCTTCCTAGCATAAATAGCCAAAGAAAGAACTACTAACCATTACAATTGTGAGCACAGTTAAACTCATGTAATTAAGAACTGTTAATACTAGCTACCTAATAACTATCATACCTGATAACTGAATTTTAAAACTTCTAGAGATCTGGCTAATTTTTAAAGATTGGATGCTTAACTTTCTCTCTCCCTCTCAATTCTTAATTGTTCACCAGCACATTTAAGATTTCTGGTATTGAGCTCTTCCTTTACTGACCCTAGAGCAGGTCAGAAACAGTGTAACATTAAAACTCACAAAGGTTAAGCAGAGTGGTACAGGAACAGTTAGGAGAGAAGGCATGCAAAAAGGCTCAGTCTTCACAGAAACGTGGGAAGAGAACAAATAATTTTTAAACTGGAGGAAAAAAAATTACACTTTTTGACAGCAACAACTGGAAAGAGAATAAGCAAGCATATGGGAAATGTGAATGATACTGCCTGATTATCTGAGGGCCTTACAAATGACTCCAAGGCAAAGGTGAGTCTACAAAGCAACTTGGGACACACTTAAGAACATGAAGGAAAAAAATACAATAGTTCTTTTCCACATGCCTCTCATGTAATTGCACCCTGAAATTGCAATAAATTGTCAATGCATTTTACAAAAAAATATTGCTTAGCTTTCCATTACTGATAGGTAATTATCTAGCCATTTGAATTCCAAAGGCAGACTGCTCTAGCATTCTTGGATCTGATCATGAAGCAGGACTCACTGAGATAGCCTGGAAAACTTAAGGACCTTGAAAAAAACAGATAAAATCAGACTTTGAGAGGGAAATGGAATCAGCTTATACAGCAGAAAAGAGAGTATCAGGCCCTTCAGTCATGATTATCAAATGCTATTGCTGAAAGCCACTCATGGGAAAAAAGTCCTATCTTCTCAGAACTATCCAATGATACACTAAGCAAAAGGATCAGGAGATCAAAGGATATTTAAGCTCCAATTTGCTGCAAATTATGATCTGTTTGTGGAGAGGGTTTAATGAAATGGGTGTACTATTAAACCTATTAAACTTACAGCCATTCTCATGGCTTCACATGCCAATCAAATCTACTCATAAAACTAAGACAATCAGCATTGTACTTGTTTATTTTAATGAATTCCAAGCATTTCCCTATCATTTTAACTTTTCAATGATATTTCAAGGATGAAACTGAACTATTTTTTCATGCGGTCTTACATACGCCGAGGCTTCTTTAGGCCAGCTGCCATATGGTATAGCAGATTATCCCCTGTAATGGGGAATTACCATGTGGTTTCTACACCTGCCTCTGCCACAGATTTTTGACAGATCATTTCACCTGATCTGGTGAATCTGGGAGTTCAGTTTTGTCTTACCCTCTTTTGTCACAGTCAATTTGATGGCCATCTACAAAAAAAATGCCGGAAGGAGGATCCAGGCTTGTCAGCCTGACCTTGGTGCTAGTGAAGGTTATGGAGCAGATCATCTTGAATGCCACCACAAGGCACATACAGGACAACTAGGTGATCAGGCTCAGCCAGCATAGCTTTAGGAAAGGCAGGCCCTGTTGACTAACCTGATCTCCTTCTATGACAAGGTGATCTGCTTAGTGGGTGAGGGAAAGACTGTAGATGTTGTCTACATGGATTTTGCCAAAGCTTTTGACACCATTTCCCACAGCATTCTTCTGGAGAAACCAGCTGCTCATGGCTTGGATGGGTATATGCTTTGCTGGGTAAAAAAAAAACAGCTGGATGGCTGGGCCAGAAAGGTGGTGAATGAAGTTAAATGCAGTTGGTGGATGGTCACAAGTGGTATTCCCCAGGGCTCAGTACTGGGACCCATTGTGTTTAATAGCTTTATCAATGATCTGCATGAGAGGATTGAGGGCACCCTAAGTAGGTTGGCAGATGACACCGAGTTAGGCATGTGTGTTGATCTGCTTGAGAAAAGGAAGGCTCTTCAGAGGGATCTGGACAGCCTGGATCGATTGGCCAAGGCCAATGATATGACATTCAATAAGGCCAAGTGCTGCATCCTGCACTTGGGTCACAACAACCCCATGCAATGCTACAGGCTTGGGGAAGAGTGGCTGGAAAGGTGCCCAACAGAAAAAGACCTGAGGGTGCTGTTCAACAGTCAGCTGAATATGAGCCAGCAGTGTGCCCAGGTGGCCAAGAAGGACAACAGCATCCTGGCTTGTATCAGAAACAGTGTGGCCACAGGACTAAGCAAGTGATCATCCCACTTTACTTAGGCACTGGTGAGGCTGCCCCTCGAATACTGTATCAGGTTTTAGGCCCCTCACTACAAGAAAGACATTGAGGTGCTGGAGCATGTCCAGAGAAAGGCAACAAAGATAGTGAAGGGTCTAGAGAGCAGGCCTTATGAGGAGCAGCTGAGGGACCTGGAGTTGTTTAGCCTAGAGAAAAGGAGGGTCAGGGGAGACCTGATTGCTACAGCTGCCTTAAAGGAGATTGTAGTGAGGTGGGTGTTGGTCTCTTATCCCAAGTAACAATTATAGGGCAAGAGGAAATGGCCTCAAGTTGCACCAGGAGAGGTTTAGGTTGGATATTAGGAAAAAAAAATTCTGTTGAAAGGGTTTTCAAGCATTGGAACAAGCTGCCCAGGGAAGTGTTGGAGTCACCATCCCTGGAGTTTTTTAAAAGATGTGTAGATGTGGTGCTTCGGAACATGTTTCAGCATAGACTTGGCTGTGCTGGGTTAATGGTTGACCTTGATGATCTCAAAGGTTTTTTCCAACCAAAACAACTCTATGATGCTATGGAGAGGGACTGTCTCTGCTCAGCTGTTTCCACAGACATACCAGGATAGGATCCCAGTCTCTGCTAAGATGTCATCCTTCCTCAATGGCTGGAGGCTAGTTTGTAGTAATACCAATAAACATTGATTCCTTGTATTGTAGTTGTTGACTTCATCTGTTACTTTTTCAGTTTAGATTACAAGTTTTTGGGACAGAAAACTAATTTAGATCTGTCTCTGTATGCCTTGTAGCGTAATGGGATGCTAGTCCTTGATTAGAGGTGCTTACATTACTGTGACTGCATAGGCACATAAAAAAACCACTAAAGCATGTTAAGTTAGGTGATGTCCTAACATCTAACATGTTATGATCATCCTTTATCAACCCAAGATTGCCTCTTTTCAGTTCTGACTGTATAATAACAATAGGTGGAATAGATAATTCTATAAAGAATTCTATAAAGAAAAGATAATTCTATAAGCTGTATCATATATTCATAATAATCTCATGAACATTTAAATGGAATTCTCACTCAGCTCAAAGAGGACATAATTGCACTGACCACACACATTCTGCAAAATTAAAAGAACTGTCTCCAAGCAATACTCTTAAGTCTTTTTATGAACCTAGCATAACCCTCAGTATTTCTTAGTGAGAAAATGTTCTCAGAGAAAACATACAGAAATGGCCTGTACATGTACACGCATACCCATATGCCCGTATCTTTCACCTGCAATCTGCACATACATGTAACTTCTAAGAAACTATAATTAAAGAATTTTATTTGCGTAACATAAAACTTTTGATTGTTTTAAAGAAACCCCTCACAATTAATTTGCCTGTGTACAGAAAGAATGGTGTTCTATCTGTAAGGAGCTATGCCATATTTGACAATTACGCAGCATGCAACCTGGAACCTTGTTTATAACTCACTTTTCCTCAAGGTTTGCCTTAAACATTGATCACTGTAACATCTATGCACGTCAAAGAAATTAACTTTGGGTCAGAAAGCCAGTGTACCCTCGCTGAAGTGATAGATACACTGAAGTTGAAGATTTCAGTAACTTTGGGTCACTGAACTAAAGATACTTCGGGTCCAACTTGTCAGAATACTTTGAACATCAATAGTGCTATTCCAACTCCCCCTTCATTGCAACTGTAGACACATGTGCTTAGCACTTTCACAGATCAGAGGTTTGTGCCAGGCAGGCAGCCAACATGGAGCAAAGTTAGGAATCACCTGGGAGGCAGCTGTGTGCCTGTGCAGCACTGTGAAGCACGGCTATGTGATGCAATTCAAGCAGCCGGCCAGCCAGGCACAGGTGGGAGCTCTCCGTGCTCTTCCACAACTAATGCACAACACTTGCTACCACAGGAACAAAGCAGTAGGGGCACAAACCAGGATGAGTATTCTGTTCCGTACTTCATTCCCTACTACCAACACAAACTGTGTCAGCAAATGGAAGATGGATCCTAAAGAGTCTGCTACTGGCTCCATTCCAAACCTACTCCTGCATCCCATGAGGAGAACCAGCTTGTGCTTGAGATGAAGCCACAGGTTTGTAGAAACAAGAGGATATAAAACTATTGAAATAACTGTGTTTGCACAGCGGGAACAAACTGAAGCAGCAAAGGTACTTTAACTGCCATTTCCTACCCGCAGCCTTCATAAGATTAAGGTAATTCTCATGTCACCTTCTAGATTTTCTTGTCTTCTGAAAGGAAGGGAAAATACTGGAGTTTCATTATCTGGCACCACAGGAACACCTGCATCACTTTTCTAGAGTCACTAGACTTTTCAGCTCTGGAAGTTAGGCAGCCACAGCAAGCTTTCAGCTCTCAGCCCCAGATTCTTTCCTAGCCAATCTTACCTTCGACTGTTGAACTCACTTAAATCCCACTTTTCCTGCCACTACCCTCCAAACCAAACTCCGCCTTCCCCTGCCAGAGGCAATTTGTCACAGTCTACTGCTCTTATTCCGTCAGTCTTCAAGCCAGGCAGCCTTTTCCTCTGCAAAGATTGATCTGCAGTGGGTCTGAAAGAATAGCGAACACCATCACCTCATTTTCAGCTTGCTATAGCATTCATTGGAGTAGTGACTGCATGAATAGTCCCACTCATTCCCTATACTACCCCTGGCACTTAGACACATTCCAGTACTCAATTCTAATTTTCTGTTCATGTGAGATGGGAATGGATTTTCAGATACTCTGCTTTTGCCAAATCTCTACCGAGCACCTGCAAACAGATTTTTCGGTGGCGCACAATTTCTGTAATGGGACATAAAATTCACATTCCTAACAAAGCTGTGTTAAAGTTTACAACTGTATTCCAGCCACTGAGCCCAAGCCTTGCTAACTAGAGGTGACCAGAATTTTTAATGTGAGCAAAATGATTACATTGTGGAATCATGACCTCTAGCTTTTGACAAGAAACATGAAACAGGATATTGAAACAGGAAATGACAAATTACTTAATAATAGATACCATCAGTTTACTCCAGCTAGTTTACAGAGATTAATAATTCAGTTCTAAACAAAATGCCTGAATAATTTGAAGTTTTAACACAACATTTGTTTCATTAGTACACGATATATTGCCTGTTTAGATTTTGAAAACACCTAGTGAAATTTTGCCATGGGTACAGTCCCCAGGAGTGTCAACACCGACAGGAATCCTTAATTGACTGAGTGCGTTTAGTACTGGTCCCAAATGAAATGTTACTTCTAGGTTACCAGATTCGTTTAAATGTACCTGCAGCAGCCGCAGTTCTAACACCACCACAAGCGCTATTCAGGGCTCACTGTCCTGCATTGGAAGTGTCACTCAACTAATTCACGGAGTGCTAGAACATGAGATGGTATCAGTTTCATGAATATGTGTAGATCAGTTACATGCCTGTCTGCAATACCAGCTACTCAACCTCATCAAGCGCAGTGTGAATAACAAAAAGAGGCTAGATAACATAACAGAGCATGACAGGATATTTTCCTTCATGAACCGCCCCTCAGTTTACTTAATTATTAAAATTATGTCCTCAGTTTAATCTGGTGTACGTAATATCTTAATGCTGTTTTTACAATATTAGGCTTATTTATTAAATTGGCAAGAGTAAGTGCCATTTCTTTAGATATTTTCAGTTCCCCCACACTTAATTATAGTTTTATAACCACAGTTACCTACCATACAGTGCACTGCAGTACATAATTTTAAAAGCTGTTGTTACTTGCTCATTAAATTTCTCTAGTATGTAGAGCACAACTGGTTTCAACTGCATACCAACCCAAAATGATGTGACAAGGAGACAGGCTTCAACTTCAGCACATGTATGTTACATGAATGTGTACAAGCTAACACGGTGGCACACTGATTTCATTTAGGAATGTTCAGAAAAAGAAAATATCATTAAGATAAATGACACTGCATGATTTTAGTTCATACACTGGTTGTTTACTGGCATAGCAAATTACTGTAATTTTTCCTCTGAAAAAAATAGAAATTTAACTGTAAAGAAATCTCACTATTAAGAAACTAGAGAAACTGAGAAAGATAGGTAAAATTGTCACCTTTCTGTGGCTTTCACTTCCAATTGTATGAAAATCAGAAATTTTAAACAGGATTCAGACTTTCCTAATACTGAAAGTCCTGATTAGGACTTTCCTGATACTGATCAGACTTTCCTAATACTGATCCTAATACATGGGAACAGGGTTTGCTTCAATACTGTCATGGCAGTGTGTCACCTTTTCCTTTCAGCTTAGTCATATGAAAAACCATGAGATTTTTATCAGGAAGAAGTGTTGGGGTGCTCTGGCAGTTCTCGATTTGCACAGCAGCTTTCTGGGGTGCTTCTCAGCACTCATAAATTACAAAGGCTCTCAAGCTGAAGCAGCAGTCCAGCATTCCTCACAGTGGAGTAGGGCATCTTTAGAGTTACCATTTCCAGATTTTCTTCTGCAGACAGAAGAGCAGTGCCAAGATCTGCAGAGTTAATTGGTAAATTTTCTATTATCTTGCAAATGGTGGTCCTATATAGGAGACTGATTAATTTTTAAACATCTTTTACAAATCATGGGGCTACAGACATGAAAATATGTAACTGTGGAACTCATCAATAATTACTACTTCTGCTTTAAAATTATTTTTATATTTAGTAATCTGTCTTATAGCAACATTATTTAGAACTTTGTTATTTCACAATAACTCAATTCCATTTTTAAAATTCATCTGCATTTTAAAATGCATAAGTATTCACATGAAACAGTAAGACAGAATTGTATGGCAGACTGATAGAGAAGTAAGCTTCTCCTTTCTTAAAGGACCAAACCAATCACTCAGCACTTGAAGGACCTATATTAAATCAGATCTAAGGAATTTAGAGTGACTTTAGTTATTGATATTTCACCTGAACTTTCTAAAGGACAGGGAAGAGAGTTCAAAAGCACACCATACTTATTTTTTAAAATAAACCTTTTTCCTCCAGTAAAGAAATTATGCTAACTAGTCTTGAAGTTTCCTGAAGTCATAAAACGGCTATCTATGAAAAGCTATCAAATTAATAAGGTTAATGAACTGAAAACACAATTGCTTTTTCATACCTTACAGCAGTGCTGGTGCTGCTTTCTAAACACAGTATACAAGAAATGAGAAGCCTAAAAAAAAAAAAAGGAATTTTTAAAATGTAAAAAAGCCATTTGAGGTCATAAGATGTTCTTTCCCATATTTAAATAAAATGGAATCAGAGCACTTCCAATAAAAAATGAGCTAAAATTCCATGCATAAACAAAGCACAGTATGTAGGAATCAATTTGCTTTTGAAAGGAAATTTTTGACCAAGACAGATTAATGTTCTGATTTTTGCAGATAAAAATGCGTTGATCTACTTCTTGAGAAGCTAACACTTTTAGAAAATAAATGATCTGTACTATTGCTGATGCGTATCTAGTTGTTTGTTCCTATTCTACACTCTTGCTGAAATTGTCTACGTCCCTTCTTTCCGTGCTATAATCCTTTTTGCACTCAGTTTTCACCAGTGCTTCTAACCCCTCTCTGTCTCACTTTCCTGACATCTTATCCTTATTTCTGAAGACTGATCTCAGATAATTTTTCTCCTCTCCACTTGCTCTAAGTAGCATCAATGGCATGATTTCAGCAGTTCATAAATAAAGTCCTCCTTCTCTCTCTCTCTACTTTCTGGGATTTTGGCTATAACTTCATCCCATTCTGCCCTACCTCTTGGAAGCCTTCCTTTCTTACTCAATATCCCTTTCTTGAGCATCACCTCTGTTGCTAAAGAATGGACGCTTCTTGTTTTTAAGATTATTGCTAATGTACACTATCTATGTATCTCTTGTAAACTTGATGAGGTCAGAATTATCATCCAAAAACAATGTTTTGTAAAAAAATTACTGTAAAAAAGAGTAGCAATTCTGGAAAATGGTTTTGTGCATAAGTTCCAAAATTGTTGACAGGTCCTTTTAAATTTTTTTTTTCTTTTTTTCAAAATGATGCATTTCATTTTTAGGCTAGTCTAATTTTTTAGTTAGTTTACAGTAAATTGTCTCAAAAGAGAAACAGAAACTAAGTGTTTGAAAAAATTATCTTAATCTGGTCTTTCCATTCATAGAAATTTGATGTTGACATTCAGGTTTTGATTTGCTCAGGAAGACTTCCTGAAATTTCAAAATAATTCCTGTAAAGTAAGGTACAATTTCCCATGCAATTCCACTCAGCTCTGTAGCTTTGCCCTATGATTCACCTTAATTTAAATACTGCTACAGCAACAGTACCTTGCCTTCAAGTACGTGTTTTCATGTAACATTAGTTACCTTGAAGAAACCAAGAGGCAAACACCAGATGAATGTGAAGATAAGCTTTGTATTTTTTTCCTATTTACTTCTGCTCTACACCTCTTATAATAATTTCTTCTTACTTGAAACCAGCTGCTTCAGATTGTTTTTCATGTTCGTACTTCATTTGTCAAAGATCTTCTCTACTTCTTCCACCTGTATATCATTTTGAATTTGGTATTTTTTGATATATCACAGTAATCTAATCTAACTTATTAGTTTCTTGGGAAAGGGACATCTGCTTTCTATGTATTTTCTAACTCATTTGTAAGCGTCTGTCACACTGGTTTTCGGTGTAATTATTCTATTGTTTCTTGCTACAGAAACAACATGTGCTCACTGCTTTACAGAATAATGCAAAATTGGCTGTCCTAGCACAACCACTACAATGAAAAACAGTACAACAGATACATAATTCTTGCTAGAAGTATTTATATCACATGGTAAGCCAATGCTAATATCACAAAACAGGGAGTATTTTGAAAATCAACACTGTTACTCTGAACTAAAGAAGAAAAAAAAGAGGGCAATACATGTATTCTTAGTTTGCTTTGACAACTGCTATCAAATTGGATCCATACTGTAAAAGTAAACAATACTGCTGCATAAAATTCTTACTGTTGCATGAAGCCTTCGTATTTTAAAACATTTATTCCATCTTATTAAAGACATTAGAATATGCATCAGATAAACAGAAAAATACTTCCATCGTCTACAATTGTTCAAAAACTTGTTATGGTGGTAAAGAATATGCTGTACAACCAAATATATATTGTCAAATATTTGTGTTATACACATTTTGTGTACAAAATTGGACCACAGAGCCGTAAGAATATGAGAAGTGTGTAAAAAACTGAACAGAGGATAAAAATCTTCCAGATGTATATAAACTATAAGTATACATTTGAAAATTAAACCATCAGCAGGTATTAAAAATTACTGTCCAGATGCAAAACCTGCTATAGCCTCCTAAGCTACTGGTAGTTGGAAGTTCAGGGTGAAAGGTTACTGGTGAAAGGATCACTTCAGCTCTGTCTTACATCTACTTAAAACACTTGCTCCTCGACAAAGTCACAGACACGGTATGTGATTAGATGGAATTGATCCAAAGTACCAGCACTCTTGTTTTGCACACAACGATGCTTGGTTGGAGTTAAGTCCTACACTTTCCTTACAGTGAAAAGGATGGAAAAGTTTGCATTTCTGTTTCACCCTTCAGCATTCTCAGATAGAAGCAAGCTGATGCACTGCAGTGATGGCAGATGATGAATTTGTTTTCATGCTTTTACAGGGAGTGAGGGAAGGGGTGACTGTGGAATTCATACTAAGTTCTGACGTCTTTCTCAGTGATCTCTTTTTGTCTTTTTCTTTTAAACTTCTCTTGATCCTAGGTGAAATACAGCTGCAGGACAGATCCCCTTAATACAGAATTGATTCACTTGGCTTCAGCAAAAGGATCATGCATGTTGAATACATGTATTTCCATTGAAAAGATGCAGCAGAGAACCAGAGAAACTTAGGGTTCTCTCCTTTGTAATAAATGAAGGCAACAGCAGCCAAGACTTCATAAAACCTATGATAAACGGAAGCAGGCATTCTCAAGAATGACCGCTTCATAAAATGCTCTCTAGTGATCAGGTCAGTGAATTTACTGTACATCCTGAGCTTTCAGAAAGTGAACCAGTCAGTCAATCAATTGAAATAAAGGGCACTGTAGTGGGTCTGGCTGAGCTGGTTTTCCACATAGCAGCAGGGTTTTGTGCTGGGAGCTAGAGGGTACTGATAGCATACCTGTGTTGTGACTACTGCTGAGCAAGGATCCCAACATTCACCCCTCCAGTGGGATGGGGTGGGCAAGATCTTGGGAGGGGACACAACCAGGACAGCTGACCCAAACTGACCAAAGGGATATTCCATACCATATGACGTCAGCTCAGCTATAAAGCTAGGGAGAAGGAGGAGGAGGGGGGGCCGTTCCATTGTCCTCCAGAGCAACCGCTACGCGTCTTGGAGCCCTGCTTCCCAGGAACTGGCCAAACATCGCCTGCTGATGGGAAGTAGAGAATAAAACTTTGTTTGCTTTGCTTCTGCGCGCGGATTTGCTTGGCTTTGCTTCTATTATTATTATTAAACTGCTTTTTGTTTTCTCATCTTATATTCCTCCCCTTTTTTTTTGCTCTGCTGACGAGGGAGAGGGGAAGGAAAGGGGGGGTGATAGAGTGGCTTGGTGGGCACCTGGCGCTCAGCCAAGGTTAACCCACCACAGGCACAAAACCAAGTAGTTGTTTTTTTTGTTTGTTTTGTTTTGTTTTTGTTTTTTACAGGAATTATTTTAGTGAAAACAGTCTTTATGCAAAAAAAAGTCCTTCCCCTCCCTAATGCTACCATTTCTTTAGAACCAGTTCAAGATGTTTGGATTTATTATTAATTCTCCCAGTAAGAAAGCCTGCAATTCTCAAAGAAAAGTCACATTCAAGAACACTCCACTGCTAGACATGGCAGTAGATGTATTTACACCCTTTGTGGATGTCAAAGGAAAGCTATAACTGGCTCTGTGTCGTAGTGCATGACTGCTCTGTACTGTCTTCTGCTGAGTGACATCAGCAAAAACAAAAAATAAAGTGAAAGATAAGGCCTTACAAATATATCAGCAGTGAATAATTAACTAAGGGCATGCCATTCAAAAACCACTAAATTTTTATGAAGTGCACAAACTCTGAAACAGTGAATGCTTCTCAATATTAAGTGAGCCAGAACTGTACGTTTCAAGAATGTTCCCTTGTGCCCTTGGCACTTGTATTTTATATTTAATATCCTATTGTTCTGCAAAGCCTCAGTGCTGGTTGGCAAATAGAATTCATCCTTCTGCTCCATCCAGCACCTTCACAGATTAGGTTATTTGCCTCAGTTCACTAGATTTTAGAAATACTGATACCAGATGAAGCAATGACCTAGTTAGAGAGCAAGAAAGACACCAACACGTACCTCAGTCATATCCTCCACCTCAGTTAAGTGGCTGTACAAGGCAGCTATTATGTACCCCATTTCTAGTGAATATCAGACAAACCTCTTCTAAATACCTGCACTGGGACAAAAGCTGCCCATGTATTCATAAAATCTCTTCATTTCCAGAACCATATACAACAAAATGCTGCATGTTAGATACCTCCAAGGAAAAACCTTGCGCTTATTGTAAACGTGCAGCACCAAGTCCTCTACTTTTCATAGTCATAGAATTGTTTTGGTTGGAAAAAACCTTTGAGATCATCAAGGTCAACCATTAACCCAGCACAGCCAAGTCTATGCTAAAACATGTTCCAAAGCACCACATCTACACACCTTTTAAAAAACTCCAGGGATGGTGACTCCAACACTTCCCTGGGCAGCTTGTTCCAATGCTTGAAAACCCTTTCAACAGAATTTTTTTTTCCTAATATCCAACCTAAACCTCTCCTGGTGCAGCTTGAGGCCATTTCCTCTTGCCCTATCACTTGTTACTTGGGATAAGAGACCAACACCCACCTCACTACAATCTCCTTTAAGGCAGCTGTAGCAATCAGGTCTCCCCTGACCCTCCTTTTCTCTAGGCTAAACAACTCCAGGTCCCTCAGCTGCTCCTCATAAGGCCTGCTCTCAAGACCCTTCACCATCTTTGTTGCCTTTCTCTGGACATGCTCCAGCACCTCAATGTCTTTCTTGTAGTGAGGGGCCTAAAACCTGATACAGTATTCGAGGGGCAGCCTCACCAGTGCCTAAGTAAAGTGGGATGATCACTTGCTTAGTCCTGTGGCCACACTGTTTCTGATACAAGCCAGGATGCTGTTGTCCTTCTTGGCCACCTGGGCACACTGCTGGCTCATATTCAGCTGACTGTTGAACAGCACCCTCAGGTCTTTTTCTGTTGGGCACCTTTCCAGCCACTCTTCCCCAAGCCTGTAGCATTGCATGGGGTTGTTGTGACCCAAGTGCAGGATGCAGCACTTGGCCTTATTGAATGTCATATCATTGGCCTTGGCCAATCGATCCAGGCTGTCCAGATCCCTCTGAAGAGCCTTCCTTTTCTCAAGCAGATCAACACACATGCCTAACTCGGTGTCATCTGCCAACCTACTTAGGGTGCCCTCAATCCTCTCATGCAGATCATTGATAAAGCTATTAAACACAATGGGTCCCAGTACTGAGCCCTGGGGAATACCACTTGTGACCATCCACCAACTGCATTTAACTTCATTCACCACCTTTCTGGCCCAGCCATCCAGCTGTTTTTTTTTTACCCAGCAAAGCATATGCCCATCCAAGCCATGAGCAGCCGGTTTCTCCAGGAGAATGCCATAGGAAATTGTGTTAAAGGCTTTACTAAAATTCACGTAGACAACAGCTGCAGCCTTTCTCTCATCCACTAAGTTGGTCACCTTTCCTAAAGCCATGCTGAGTGGGCCAGATTCCCAGGTTGTCCTGGATGCACCTCATGATGGCACTCAAGATGGTCTGCTTCATGACTTTTCCTTTCTGCTAGAAAAGTAGGGAAACTGTCCTTAAACTTGATGGTCTCAAAAGTTTTGCACAAGAGTTGTGTATCAGCCTCATTTATGTCATACCCAATGAATGCCTAAATGAATTAAGAGTAAAATCTGAGTCATCAGAGTTAATAAATGCCTATTTGGACAACATTAGCAATTAGAAAGGGTCCTACCCCAAACTAAAATGAGCCAATTTTTTTTAACACTCCCATAAATTTTTCTGTTTGTCCTCCAGTCACAGCTCTTTATCTTTTAGTCTTAGAACTAGTGAAGAATGCAAATACTTCCTGCTATTTCCTGAGCTGTTATAAACCAGTGCAGTTCAACTGAGGTCAATACTGCCCCTGTACTCTAGTTTGGGATCCAACCCCTTAATCATTGCACATTCATTAAAAAACTGTTTCAGGCAAAAATCCATGTGTAAACAGACATTACATGCTACAGAATTTTTTCACTAATTATTGCACTGAACATAATACAGGCTTTCTTGCTTTTTAATTTCAGCCTTAGGATACTACAGAAATACAAACTATTCCGGTGCATTAATAAGTCACCTAGAGTATCCACTGAACTACACAGTTACATCTAACGTCCTTGGTAAATAAAAATTTGTGGTGACCTGTCAACACTAAGAGAACAATATATATTGTTGTATTACTATTATGTTACAAAAGTTCTATCTTTCTGCCTATAGAAGTGCAATATTTTGAATGCTGCTGTATGAGGACTTGCTTACAGAAGAACCAGAGATCAGCTGCGAGGGGCTCAGTGGCTCTCAGATAATTCTGGAGTTTTGTCAGTTGAGATAATTAACAATTTTGGTTTGTGAGAAATACAGTTGTAACAATGGATCAGCATTTGTCTTCAATTTTGATACACAGAGCATGCTCAGGGATTTCATACAAGTTCTATATTCACTTTTATGTAAAAGTCTCCAAAGTACCACCTTATTATGAAAATCAAGTGAACTGTGTCAAAAACGCTGCAACTATCAACCACCTTTAGAAAGCAACATTACCATCTTTTTTTCCCTGCATCAAGTTTTCAGTAGTTTACAAGAGCAAAATACATTGTACATACCAGTGACTGTCAAATCCATACAAATTACTCTAGTTTAATTCCCCCCCCTTACAGAAGTACTACTTTGTACTGATAAGTACATCTAATGACTTCACAACACGAACACAGCCTGATTCAGAGGAAAGCATTTTGCTTTGTACTATCTCAAAGCAACAAAATCTATCACTCTCTTTTTTCCCCACAAAATATATAATTCCACAACTAAATATTTATATTTTAAAAGAGCAAACGATGCAGTTTTTAACTGAAAAAAAGAAAAACTTGGCACAGTTGTAGAAGCAGGTACTTGAAAAAGACGGGCAAGGTTCCTGCCTTACTGTGCTCCATCAGCTTCTGTGCTCTGAAAACCTAGCCCATTATTTTAAGAACTTCACCTGTACTTTTAATAATAAAATCCACTCTTTTAAGAGCTATCCATTATCACCATATCTATAAATTTGAACTAGGTTGCCTGTTATATAAACACCACTCTATACGCAAGTAAAAAGCACTTTTTACAGACTTGTTCCAAGATATGGGAGAATGAAGAGCCACCCCCTCCACTGATCTCAGTCTCTTGCTTGTAAGAATTTTTGTACTACCCATGAGCTGATAAGCTATTTAAGAAAGTTGCCATGTCAAAAAGCCTCACAACATCTACCAATCTAGAGGACTCTAAGAAACCTGAGCTGCAGAGAATCACAGAAAAGCAGTCCTTACCTTTGCCTAAATGATAATTTTGAAGTCTTATAAAGTTGTGCACCACAGGACTTTGAGTTTGTAATTCATCTCCGCAGTGGTAAGAAGGTTATCACTTGCTTCTTTCTCCAAGAATGCTAGGTTAGGTGAATATAAACCTAAATTACAGTGAACTGCCACACTCCAACGCCTCTCGGCTATGTTTAGCAACTATTTCATTTCACACAGTTTTGCATGTATGACTCATAAACAAAGAGGGTGGGCATTATCACTGGTAAGTCACACTGTTTTCAGCCACTACTGTTTGGCTGCTGTAGAACATTTTGCAAGCCGCTGTCCCACACAGAGTAGATTTCCTTGAAGTACGATAGCAGGAAACAAATTTGGGTGTAGCTGGACAGGCACTCATTGTTTTGAGCTTCCACTGGATGCAAAGTTAGCAAGTCGTTCAGAGGTCAGAGCCGTCACAGTGTCCCACTAGCTGAGCACTGCTATTCTATTGCATGCTTGATTCGGCTTTGCAGCTCTTCCAGGCAGACAGACATAGGAAGCGTTTAACAGAGAAGGCAGGCAGTAGTTTTATAAGAGTCATTTTCTCTGCAGTGCTTTTGATGAGACTTTTTAAAAGCCATTTGAGAAGAGCCTGGAAAATTATTCCCAGGGGAAAGAAGTGGTAATATTGAGACATGAGCTAACTCACAGTAGCCACAAGGGACAATGTGGAGCACACGCTAATGAACTTTTCATTGTATTAATTTAGACTGCTAAGGCTTCCTTAAAACAAATTATCTATAAAGGAATATGGTTTTAGGTACTTCACTGCACCTCAGGGTACCTGGACCCATTTCTCAACATAAGAACAAAGAATCAATATGAATTCTGGCAGAGTGTCATTTTTTTAAAAATACATAAACAAAAATATTCTGCAAGGGAGCAAGAAAAAAAAGTTTGCCAGAAATTTTGTATTGAACTTTCTGGACTTTCATGTATGTTTGGTGCAAAAAGACAGGTTATCAGTCTTATAAGTTTGGCTCTTTATTAAAAATTAGACATTCCTTGAAACAAAGTGCAGCTGGCTTTTTATGGGTCATTAAGCACTTTGGCAATAGTACCATAAAATCCAAGTTCATGGAGGTCACCAGACTTGGGAGGTTGCTGTTACAGTGGAGATCCCTCAAATTTTGGAGGAATAGGATGACAGGAACCTCATGAAATTCAGCAAAGCCCTGCACCAGGGATGGAATAACTCCATGCAGCATATACAGCCTGGGGAGCAGCTCTGCAAATTAGGATCTGGGAACCACGGTGGACATCAAGTTGAATGTAAGTTGGCTGCGTGCCTTTAAAGCAATGAGGGGTACCTGCATATGAGCTACACTAGCAAAAAAGCATCACAAGCTGGTCAAGGGAAGTGGTCATTTCCCTCATATCTTGTCCTGGTGAGGATACACCTGCAGTACTTCATCAAATTTTGACCACCCCAGTACTAGATGGATACTGAAAAACTGGAGTGAGTCCAGCAGTGTCTGGACTGAAAGGCTCAGGGCACAGATCACCCAACACATGCAGAAAGGCTGAGGGAGCTATGGCTGTTCAGCCTGAAAAAGAGAAAGCCCAGGGGATCTAACTGCAGTCTTCAACCACTTGAATAGCTAAAGAGAACACAAGAGACAGATTTCTTCTTGGAAAGGCGAGTAAAAAGACAGGTGCAACAGACATGTTGGAACACAGGAGATTATGAACCTTGTACTTGGAAAAGCGAGCTTTACAAGAATAGTCAAGCACTGGAACAGGCTCAGCCATGAAGTCTCCATCCTTAGGTACACTCGAAGCTGAGCCACACAAAGTCTTGTGCAAACTGATCTAACTTGAAGATTAGCCACATTTTATGCAGCAGATCTCCAGAGGTAGCACATGACCTAATTTATTCTATGATTGATGTGATTCTCTTCATGGTTCTAGTTAAATATGCTACTACTGTTGTGTTTCACCTTTTATTTATTTTAAGACATGGGGTCCAAACTGAATTTAATGTTATTAAATACACAGAAGAAAACCCATTAAAGTACAATAATGAAATATTTTTACTGTTCTTAACTCAATTTTAGATACATGATTATAAGAATAGCAGCAAGTACCCTAAGTGTATAGGTCAGTTTCAATTATATTTCAGCTCTCTTCACATAGAAAAACCTTTTGAAAAAAACTTTGATTTCACCAGCTGTCACATGAATTTAACTGCCATCTTCTGAGTAGTCTTTTGGAATCACAGGGTTTGGTGAGATCAACAGTGAGACATTGTAATAAAAGTTACAGGTTGGGCCTGCAGCCACATCTAGTTCAAACTCCCCTGCCATGGGCAGGGATACCTTCCACTAGACCAGGTTGCTCAAAGCCCCATCCAAATTAGTCTTGAACACATCCAGTGATAGAGCATCTACAACCATCCTGGGCAACCTGTTCCAGTGACTCACAACCCTCATAGTGAAAAACTTATTCCTTACATCTCATCTAAATCTCCCCTCCTCCAGTTTAAAGCCAATACCCCTGGTCCTATCACTACAAGCCCTTGTAAAAAGTCCCTTTCCAGCTTTCTCGTAGGCCCCTGTCTTGAAACAGTAGTCACTGTGATCTAATAGCGTTTCAGAATAAACCTTTGTGAAACATCTAATACACCACAGGTGTCTATCAGTAATTCTTCAAAGTTTCATTCTGTTTCTTGGCTGTCTTCTATATTGGTCTCTCTAACAAGCACAAAATCGCACTTGACATACATGCACTGATATATGTGCAGGGCTGTACATGTGGCAGGAATCATCAACTGTCAGCCATTCTCTGTGTAAGGACCAGGACTCCCAAAGTCCAGAGACTGTCTTTCTGATTCCCCAGCCCAAGGGTACTATGATTGTACCTTGCCATTGTTGTACTGGCCAAAGACCTGAGAACCATGTGTCTTTGCTAGGTCCAACTTGCAACAACTATTTGGCTGAGAATCCCTACAACACCACATCACATGTATTTTGTTTTTCTCTACCAGTTCTTGCTAAGGCCTTGAGAAGCAAATTTAGTTTCCATCCTACAATTCTGCTGAACGTACTTCAAGATCCATTGCTGCTCCTCAAACTGGAGGTGCTTTCCCTATCAAAAAAATGAAAGCTACTATTTCAGTAAGCATGCTATGTGCTCACCAGAAAGACAATATAAAGAGCCAAAGCATATTTAACACCATTTTTTCCAACTTCTCTCTTCTTCCTGGTATTATGTGTTTCAATTACCATCTCACAATCATGTAAGGCTCAAAACAGAACAATTTCACCTGTGAACACAATCTTTCTCTCATTTTCTTTATAACTAGGCTACAGCTAAGTCTTTACATCTCTTCATTCAATATGCTAAGAAAGAATAGACCCCCTAAACTGAGCCACTCTGACTTACCTTACTTCTTTTAGGTCCTATCTAAATTTCATGGTAAAAGACCCCAGGAATCACTCCTTGGTTGCTCTCCAATTCTGACTGAAAATGTGCAAACCCCTCGTCAACTATTTATCTAGTTTTAGTAACTCACACTACTGTTACCAGTCACAGTGATGACATTTAAATTAATTTAACAGCCTCTTCCACAGTAAGTGATGTTTTGTCTATGCTGTTTTTTGTTTCATTTGTAACCAGAACACACTTTTCCCATGTAACACACAAACCAGCCATGGTCTCTGATCAGCTCCTGTTGAGGGGCATACCAGAGTGGACAGTGTTCTCACCCTTCATCATGTTTTTCACACAGCTGAGCCCAATAGAGTTAGATTCCCAGAGATCTCATCTAAAGAAAAAATAATGTTTGGAACCTCCCAGTACATGTAAGTCTGTCATATTGCAATGTGAAACATGAATTGATTTGTCAGTATATACCAAACATTCAATTCTATGAGTATCATCAGATCATAAAACATGTCATGAAACTATAAGCAAAGCCCATCTATTTTGAATTTTTCACAATTCCACAGTCACTGACAGCATGATTAAAACTTTTTTCTATTTTCAGTCTTTTTAGATCTAGATTTGCAGCACCTAATTAAAAACAAGAAAGATTTTAAGCAGGCTTTTTCGAAAGGCCTTGTGCTATGCAATTATCTTTTTAATGGAAAATTTTCAGCAGGGATCCCTTGTCCTTGGACTAGTCCTGTGAGTACTACAAATGCCTACTAATACCATGCGTGTCTAATTAGATGACTGTGGGTCCTATTCAGAAGCATCCTCAGCCCGTATATGTGCAAATCACTTTTTGTACGTAAACAATTGTTTCATGAGATTCATTAAGCTCTTTCATTAAAATCTTTTCATCCTGCATGTACTAAGAGGAAATGTTCAGATCATACTTGAGAAAAGTGTATCAGAAAGTCCCAGTCCCATACAATTTTCAAAGTACCTAAATGAAAAAGCAGGGAAGCATGTTTTGAATTTTTACTTTCTCCTGAAAGAAGAAATTAAATCAATGTAGAGGAAAGCCATGAGGCATTGGAGGCAAGATTAGTAGCCACGCTAAGATATATATGCTTATTTTTTTATAATTTGCTTTCCTTCCCAGAGTAAATACAGAATCACAGAAAAGGTACTAAAATTCAAAGTGTTACAGAAACTCTAAAGATTCACCTGACTTGGCCTCAAATAATGGACTAATGTACAACTATTGTAGCAGTTTCCAGACTTTGTTTCATGGCATACAATCACTTCACCAGACATTTCCCATAAGCAAGCATCGTCCAAGCAATACAATGCCTTCTGACATGCTGGCCAAAGAGAGGTGAGCGGAAGAGAAAGGCAGCAAGAAACTGCTCCTGCCTTGTCTACAGCCTGCACGGCTCAGGCAGCACAGTACCTGGAGGCAGATTATCTCCTTTCAAAGGCACAGCAGCCCCAGCTGATCTTAGTGCTCTGACTAGTCATCTTTGCTGAAAATCCACCCTCCCCTAACAGGACAGGTAGGCAAAGAAGGTACTTGAGAGCTGGATGATAGAAAATTCTGGAGCAAGTTTCCTTTGCTGTCTTAAGACAGATGAGGCTGCTACACATCTCAAACCACATCTGAAGGATGCAAAGGTCTCCAAATAACCTTTGATTTTCACAGGTTCTCAAATGAGGCCACTAGCTTCAAGGGTTTGTACTAATACTATATCATGCTGCTATGTTACATTACAGTAACATGTCAGTACTGGGCTTGCCTCTGTTATGAAGCAACAGCAACACAGTACTGTCTCAGGCTTCGTGCATCCTCTGTTAGGCATCTTGTGGTCCCCACTGTGGCTGCCGATTGTTCAGGCACAATATGTGGAATGTGCACAGAGAATAAGGCGGCCAAGGGTGAGCTTTGATTCCAAAGTGATAAACAGAATTAGCAGCAGCCTAAAAAATGCCTACTTATGAATTTTAGCCCGATTAAATAAGCTAAGAGTGAAATAAGAACAATTATTCCATATGACACAACAGCTTTCTGACAAAGGACAATCTGCAAGAAGCTCACAAATTAAGAAAATCAAGGCAAAGGAAAACTACTGCCTTCAGGTAATTTCTTTTCCTATTAACAACTCTGATGATGTATTCCCTGTTTCAGACACTGTAACACACTGTGATGCATTTAGTGGACATGCATACTGTACATGCTGTGGAGGAATTCAGTTTTATGATTCAAATATCTGAAGCTAATACTGGCTAATACCAGACCTGCAGCAGGTTTCTGCTTTTAGCATTCTAATTTAAAAATATTAGAGCTCTGATTTAAAGCCCTTAATACATGCTCATAAAATCCATGGTCTTCTGTGAGATACAAGCACGTGCCTTTCTGTATAAGGATGAGATTATTACCAAGCTGAAAGTAAGCATGCACTGTAGAAATCTGTCAGATTTAGGCCTAAGGGAAAAAACCTCCTGTTAAACAGATTCCTAGCACTGATTTTGCATATTAGAAAGCAGACATTTTCTTCTTGCACACAGTTAACTGAGCACAGTTAGCTTATCTTAAAAGCAGCCTAAACAATTTTTTGGCTACTGTAGGAACTGGAAAAGCAGCTTTAACTTGGCAGTTTTGCAATGGAGCGAGTTCAGGGGTATTTTTATAAACTTTCTGCTTTGTCAAGCATTTTATACACAATATTTCTTTTCTTTAATTCATTCCAAAAATGTCCACTCCAAATACTTTTTCCATATCTAGCCACAAGATGTTGTTTCTTTTCTAAGAATAAATAATATTTCCATTTACAAAAATGTCAGTCAAACTCCTTGACGTGAACATATCTTTATATAGTAAAAGTATCCAAAGCTTTCCTGTCTGGTATGTAGTTACAAAGGGGCAGCCCTATTAGGTGGGAACTTATAAAGACAGATTTCCCTACATACCTGATTTTTCATACCACTGAAATTTCCAGTGGAAACCACAAGATTATTTTTCCTTTGCTTGTTTTCTCTTTTTTTCCTGTTTGCATTAAATGGGAACTCATTTATATCTTTGATCCCTAATATATTGAATATGCTTGCTTCTGAAAAAAAAAGAGTCCTGTTGATATCATATTAAATTTGTTTTTCCAGCTGGAGTCAGAGGATTTAATCAACAGAATATTAAAAGTTGTAGCATCACATGAGGTGATGGGAGAGAGCTTGAAAATGAGCTGTCAAGTTGAATAAAAAGCATGGCAGTTACCATTTGATACTGCATTACTAATCATGCTTTATGGTAAAGATTAAATTACGTTAATATTGAAAAACTGCTTGCACCTACTGCAAAACAGCAGCAATTAAAAAAAACCCCTAGAACAAGCCTAAAGCATTGCTTAATTCAGAAGGGTGTAAGGGTCTTCCTCCCAAAGTAAGAAAAATGTTATATGTTAAAAAGTTAGTAATTTATTTTCATGCTTTTAAACATTCAGCATGTGGTACAGCCTAGTACAAAGCCAGACGTCATACACATTGTGAGCTATTTATGTGTCTATAGCCATTCTCTGCTGACAAACAAATTACTACTAGCAGTTTAAGAAATGAACCATTTAACATACACAAGAAAAAGGAAAATCACACCAAATACTATGTAGACTCTTTTATTAGCATATTTTTGCCCAAAGGCTTTCAAATATAGACCTCTTTGCTACTGGTTTGCATCATTCTGCCTTACTTCTACATTAAAGGCCGTATTTATGGTAATAGGAAAAGAAGACAGCAGAAGTAGATGAGGGTGCCTAGCTCATTTGAAGAGCTGACAAAAAAAGAAAAAAAAAAAAAATAATCACTTTCTTCAGACCCTCCCCCCACCTTATTTCACACACAAAGTATCTGCAATACCAAGAAACTCACAACATCAATAACAAGGTGACAAAATCTCAGAGCAGAACATGGATGGCTTGCTAAAATGTAATATTCTCTGCCTTTGATAATTCCAAATGTCAGATTTTGTTGATACATTCACTTTTATCCAGTCTCTTAATTTTGTCCTTCCTACCTTACATATAAGGATTTGCTCATTATACATTTAAATGCCGTACTCTATAGAAACTTAACTGTATCTTGACTGCTATTTTAATTTAAAAAATGCTAGCAGTATAATTTTCATAAGGTGAGCATGCATCCCGATGGCTGCAAGAACAGACATCCCCCCCTTCCCTAACCCTCTGCAATGGGTTAAGTAACAACACTTACAAAATATACATGATGGAAGACTTCAGCCCATGAGAGGACAAGATTATGGCATTAATCATAAACAGTATTTGTGCGAACAACCATACATAAACACAGCTCATTATGTGTATTTAGTATTTTTGTATTGCACACAAGTAATTTACTAGCTACTCAAAGAAATCAAAACAAAAAGGACTGTGCATTTTTAAAAAGAAAAACAAATACTTATCTATAAAGTTAAGAACTGGACAATTTATTGTGTGTCAGGTTCTACACTATGAGAGGGGGGTGGCTTGAGCTTTTATATATCTTCCTTTGGTACTGATCAATGCCATGAATATCAGATATGCTTGCAAGAGAAACCAAGGCAAACAAATACACAGACCTCTGAAAACTCTTGTTGAATAAAATCAAATTTGGAACACAATAGCCAACAAAAACAAGCAGATAAATATTTGACTAAACTTTTCCTAAGAATAACAGAGATACAGTACTGCCTGTTAATGAGACAGACCATGCACAAGGAAATTCTCTTTAACAAGAGATGAACGTGTGAGTGCCAACACCCGCTATCCAATTTCTTGCAGAATTCCCAGGGAGGCCAAGCACATAAATACAGTAACAACAGAACTGGAATACAATCTTTAGACTGGTATCGGTCACCTGAAGAACTCAGACATACAATAATTGTATTGCTGAGTTTAGTGTATCCAGCTTTCTAAGTGTACATTTTTAACATTCAGTTGGCATAGCACAGAAACCTCAAGCTGGTGTCACTCCGAACTTCTATGTTTCTAAAGCATAATACAGTGCAAAAGACAATTTAATCCTAAGAGTATCATAGCTCCAACATTTTACACATCTTATCCAGGTATAGTGCCAAGGTTACGTGTCATCTGTTTGAGAACTAGCCCAATTTTACACTGTTTGTTCAGGTAGCTGAATCCTCACTGCACATGCACTTTTCTTCTTTAGGCCTTTATGAATTTTAGCACTTTCAAGCTCACTGTCCCATCTAGGTTCCCTACAGAACACAGCAGGGGCTGGATTTCTATACTAAGTAGTGACTTGGACGCTGTCTCTATAACATTTTGAAGCAGTTTGGCTTAGGTCGTATAGGGAAAAGTGTCTCTGTACCCTAAACAGTCAGAGCAGCCTAAGAGAAAAAAACATGCAAATGCGTCATAGCTAAGTTGTAGAGCTCCTTTTAATCTTAATTTACATTTTTCGTTAAGGTTAAAGACACAGACGTTCAATGTGTAGCCAAATTCTTTACTAAGATCATAGAATCAAAGGCAAAGCTATGAGTTTGGACAAGTGTTTTTAAAACAAAGAAAATCTTCAGCTCACCCATCTTGCACTGCATGACGTTTTGAAGTCAGGGAAAACTATGCATCTCCCTACACAGGGCAGAAACACCAAAATGTGTGGGAATGTAAACAAAGTCTATTGGATGATTCAATGGATTCATAACAGTGAGATTTCATCTCTGGATTTTGAACTTGGGCTCCTTAAAAAGTATAAACTAAGCTAGTTTGTGTTTAATAACTATATGCAGTATTCAATGTAGTTAACTATGTGACTACAGTATCTACTGCAATTCTAAGTGTATAAAACTTCTATAAACATTTCTGAGGGAAATGTGCATACAAGCAGTATAGTAAATCCATACACAGCATACCAACATCAGACTTGCCTGAAACATCACGACCATGGTTATGATTTACCTACTATAATGTGCATGGTGTTTTCACTCAGAAGACAGCCATATGTAGCATAGTATTAGAAAAAAAAGACTAAAACTCTCCAATGACCTTAGGGAAATCTCTGGGTACAATTATGAGCTCTAATTGAGGTTTTAACACTTGTACAGCACAGAATGAGTTAACATGTCACACATCTTCCAGACCAGGGACAATATGCAACCACTCAGGTGAGAGTAATCAAATCTCAGGGGATGGTTAAGCTCAGGATTAACCTCTCTCCTGCTTCTAAAGTGCTAAGAGATACAGGTGGTGAAAAAATACCAAAGTAACAGGTCACCTAGTGAACTGGTGAGAAGAGTAACCGAGAATTGCTTTCAGTTGCCTTTTTTAGAAAAAATATTTCAGAAAGAGAAAGAGGTTTGCGAAAGAGTGAAATAAATCACGAATTGGAAAAGCCAGATTGTTACAAAAGTAGGATGAGATATCAAGTCTTATCTAAGACAAAAGACAACTAGAGAAAGAGCTGAAGAAGCCAGGCTTGTAGACATTTGCATATTTTTGGGCAAGCTCTGTACCATATTGAGACAAGGAAACATTTAAGAGCATACTTAACTTCTCATAATGGGATATAAGTACAGTAGAATAATAAAGGCATTGGTAGAGCTCTGCTGCTGTAGCACTATCTAGGAAACTAATACATGCTCAGAAGTTATCTCTGAGAGCTCCTCAAATGCATCCAGCTGGGCAGAAGAGTTAAAGCCAATGTCTGCCAAGAAAAAGCACAGACCTAAAGCTTCCACCCAGAAGGCAGTGACCAGTAACACACTTAAAACAGCAGCAACCCCCACAGATATTACATATTACTGTAACAAACTCCAAAATGTCAACAGCACAGCTAAAGTCAAAATACACATTCAATACTGAAAATAGAGACAAGAAACACATGGAGAAAGATTTCACCTCTGGTGACTTAATCTTATTTCCATCACAATTAATGTATTACTCTGTCATTCCAGGAACAGAGGCATACTTAAAAAGATCAATATATTCTATTTCAAAATTATCCATATGATTTGCAAAATTCACTCAGAGTCAACTTGTAAAAAAGCTAACTCAAACAGTTTTAAAGTTTTACATGAAAAACAGATATGTAAAGTTACTATACTACTCTATAATTGTTCCCATTGTTTATTGTAAGTTCTGAACAAAACTATGACATATACAGGCCTCAATTTTTTAACATCAAAGTTGCTCTTTTCCCCCAAATTGAAGCAACCCCCTTTGAGATGACCAGGAAGTCACCCCACAAATGTAAAAGGCATTTCAATGAACTGTATCTTGCCAGAATCACGTCTTACTAGAGTATTTAGCATATGATTGCATCTATTCCATTAGTCACTTGAAAGGATTGTCTGATCATCCCAATTTATATGTAACTTGCTAACAAATGTTATTTTGGGCAGTAGGCAAATGGAAGCATACAATTTCCTTGGATATTTTAAGATGAATAAGTCACTTTACTCTTCAGCTGTTATTTCTCTCTGTGTTTGGGAACATAATGTCTCTGTGACTATATAGGATTACAAACCCTAGTCATTTCCTATCAACTAGTTCATTGCGCAGCTCAAAACATGTCAAGGTCATATTTTTATGCGAAGCTATAGCCCTGGAGGTAGCATGCAGTGCTTCATTAGCCACATTGACTTGTACACAATATTACCAATACCCAGTTGAAGAATCTGCTTTAAATCAATGCAGTATCTGAGATACTGTTTCTGGAACACACTAGAAAAAAAAATTAATACATTGTGGTTTGCCCATGCTAAATATTTTGTCCAGTACTTACTTTCTTAACCAAAACACAAACACAGCCCAGGCTGCAAGAGTTGGGTATGATTTTGTGACAGCCTTGGCCCAGCCCATTGATGAGTACACTCTCGTACATACAACAATGTGCCCTCACTGTTTTTCAGATGATTGTGTGTGAAAGTAAGTGATAAAATTTGCATATGCACAAAGAAAAGTCACATATAAATTCTATACTTGGGTAAACAGGAGGACCAGCATGCTAGAAATTATATATGCTATTAGCACCACATACTGAATTGGTGCATATAATTATAGGCCATGTTTGTAAATGCATCCTGTGTCTTCTGTATGCTTCTGTGCTCCCTATCTTCTTACCAGGACCTCAAGTGCTGGTCTTTGCAGAACACTAAGCATGAGTATCTTTATATTCACTGGTCTAGCTGTCAGGGGTTTTGCCTTCCAGCTATTGTTCTCAGGTGCTCATCAGACGCACTTATTCCAATTTAGTCTACAGAGTGAGTGGTTCAACTGCTGTCCTCAGGGTGGAGTTTTTAAGCAGCAGCTGTTGGGCAGTGATGATACCAAGTCCATACTCCTAATGGAAAAGACATTCTTGCAGAAAAAATTGACAGGTCTGCTTTGAGTTTTACAGAGGTCTTAGTTATCACATTTTTCTGGTCCTAAGGCTGCAATGTCAGAAGCTTTAACACAGACTCTTCCCACATGGAATAGAGGAAAGTATGTTCACAAATGTGGAGAAGAAAATTTCCTCCTAATTTTACACAGGCATATAGTATTTGTGTGATAGACTGTGCAGTTCCAGTACGTATTCTTTTTTCTTTAAATAATGAAAGAATACTAATTGTTATTATCTACTAAAGGGCACTTTCACCTTAACAACTGTCTCACTGTAATTTACCTGTACAAAAAAGTACTTTTAGGACAGTATTTTGTATTTTTCCTCCTTGGTAAAAACTGTAGATTTTTCACTTAAATTCTCTTTAAAGTTCAATACAATTAAAGCTGACTTACAGGATGACATAAAGTGTGTAACACCCATAACTAGGCTTCTCTCAGAATTACTGTTCTGAACAGCGATCACCTTGCCTATCACAGCAATCTCAAGTTTGATATAAAGAGAGTAAGTTTCAATTGAAAGGTTAATAAGAAATGAACCGTTTCCAAAACCACTGTCAGAACTGGAGGCCTTATAACCAAATGTTCACAAGAAAGAATTAGGAAATTGTAACAAATATAATTGACAGAAAAAATCTCTTGTGAGATTCCCTGTGGTAAACATGAAAGGGAATCTACAACACTAGGCAGCCAACAACTGCAACAGGAGTAGCTTCCAGATACAAGAAATTCTACGATTTGACACGTCTCCTAATAGACCTTTCATCCCAAAACTGAAGATGCTAGACAAGCCACAGGAAACTTCAAATTTCTATGCCTTTCTTGCTGGGTACAGAGTAGCCCAGTAAATAAATTCTGCCATTACTAGTAAGAGGCAATAGGCTTTGTACTGACCTGTTTTGACAGAACTTAAAACATTGACAGACTAACTATAAATTCCTGTTTCTGCACACACATTCACATTTTGGCTGTAGAAGTAAATTCTGAGTATGACATCAGGAACCATGAAATATTTGCCTAGGCTTGGAAGAGGTGGCAAGCTTCTGAGTAACTGCTGGTTTGTATTATTCAAATACTATACACAAATATAATGAGAATTTTCACAAACCTCTACCCTTACTACCAGCACTCATGAAGCTTCTGCATGTTCTTAGTTTGTCTCCTAGACAAACTCCCAAAACCTGTTTCGAGTGCCACCACTACTAGAGTTACAAAACATACATCTGCTGCATCTCAGGTAGAGTTTGCCAAGTAGAAAAATATTTGTATGAAACTTAATAAAAACATTCCCATCCTGTGACAGAACACTTTTTGGAAATACCTCTCATTCAACAGCCCTAAAAAAATCTCACACATCCATTTTTTGTTTAGAAATTACCTTATTCGACCAAGTTTATCTCTGAAGAGGTCTTAATGTCACTAACTTGGTGCACTGGGAGAAAATTAATACAATTAACTAGAAAACACTCAGGAATTAGGCACAATAGGATGAAAAGCATTACACAAAAACTTGGGTTGGGGTTTCTTGAGCATCTGGGAACACCTAGTTAACAAAGAATCCCCATCAACAACACTGCCGAGCACTTTTACTCTGGCTTGCTTACAATCACCTTGTGTGCTGATATAATGCCTGCCCTTGTGCTAAATCCGTTACATGCGTTTGGGGGATCTGAACGCGAACAGCTAGGTTGCTGTCACAAACAGACCATTCAAAGCATTTAGCAACTAGAGAAAATATCTAAGGGTTTGTATACATTGGTTCATCCCAAGCTAGTACCTACACTGCCCTTATTAAACTTGAAAAACCGCTCCCTCTTTTCACTTGTTACTTAAACACTGAACAGGGCTGCTGTGTGCATTACAAGCACTAATCATTGTGCTTGTAATGCTAGCACATTAACAGCTTAACAGCTAGCACTTCAGTGTCTTTCATGTGTGGATCATCTAGTTTTTTAATTCATCACTTTATCAATAGAGGTGAAAATACTCCATTAACGTTTTTAATCATAAAATGCTTTGGGTTGGAAGGGACCCTTAAAGGTCATCTAGTCCAATCCCTCTGAAGTGAGCAGAGACATCTTCAACTAGAGCAAGTTGCTCAGAGCCCCATCCAACACAACTTGAATGTTTCCAGGGATGGGGCATCTACCATCTCTCTGGGCAAACTATGCCAGTGTTTCACCACTCTCATTGTAAATAAATGTCTTCCTTGTACCTAGTCTATATCTCCCCTCTCCTAGTTTAAAACCATTACCCCTTGTCCTGTCACAACAGGCCCTGCTATAAAAACTCTGTCCCCATCTTTCTTATAAGCCCCCTTTAAGTATTGAAAGGCCACAAGAAGGTCTCCCCAGAGCCTTCTCTTCTCCAGGCTGAACAACCCTAACTCTCTCAGCCTATCCTCATCAGGTGGGTGTTCCAGCCCTCTGACAATTTTTGTGGGCGTCCTCTGGACCTGCTCCAACAGATCCATGTGTCCTTCTTGTGCTGAGGACTCCAGAGCTGGACACAGTACCTCAGGTGGGGTCTCACAAAAGCAGACTAGAGTGGGACAATCACCTCCCTCAACCTGCTGGCCACACTTTTGATGCAGCCTAGGATATGGTTGGCTTTCTGGGCCACGAGCACACATTGCTGGCTCATGTCTGCCCTTTCATCCACCAGTACCCACAAGTCCTTCTCCACAGGGCTGCTCTCCATCCCTTCATCCTCCAGCCTGTATCGATATTGCGGATTGCCCTGACACAGGTGCAGGACTTTGCACGTGGCCTTGTTGAAACTCACGAGGTTCATATGGTGCCACTTCTGAAACTTGTCCAGGTTCCTTAATGACAATTAAGATTGAAACAGAAATGCCATCAACATGCTGCACTTACAGCCATCAGGCCATTCTTAAACAGCTTTCTCCTTCCACTGTTCCTCAACAATTTTACAAGGACAGAAATAACTGCTTTCCATAGCTTTCTATAGCTTCAGTAGTATACCAAGGACAAAAAATATAGCCAGCAAAAAAAGCAAGCAAGAAAAATATAGCCAGAAAATAGTTGATCTAATTCCAACTCTTGCATTTACATTTAAAGTTTTGAAGGGGGTGCCGCAGGCTACAATGCTTAATTTTATCTTCACTACTTTGCAAAGATAATTTCTTTGGGGTTTGGAGACTAAGCACAGAAACTATCTGTCTTTCAGCAGTGCTTCTTGGTTTTTGGAAAAGGTCAGCCCTAATTTTGAATATTTTTTTTTAAAATAGAAGTCAGATAGCCCTATGATCACTGCTTACTGCTATGAATCTAGAGTTACTACTCTAGAACTAAGACTTGACAAAAAATTGATTGCAATTCTTCCTTTTGAAATCTTGTAACATAGGAAAAGCTTTGGCATCCATCTAGAAAAGGTTATACAGCTGATGAGTAAGTCCAGATCACTGCTGGCTGAAGCATTTTCTCCATTCAGCTTATCCATCTTGTACATTTACACTTGATTTCATCTATTTGTCTCTACTAAAGATGCAATAAAGCATTGTAGCTTGGAAATGATTCAAGGTGAATTCCACAATTCTGAACTGGAGTGATAGTTCCAGCCCTCAGTAACAAGAGAACAACAGTGTTTGTTGTAAATATTCAGGGTCACATCTTGAAGTTATAGAAGCAAGCTTTATTCTCAGTAGTGACAGATTGCTAATAAATCAACATGAAACATGTCTCAACAGTAAGGGACAGAATTTAGCCAATAGGCTATAATACAAAAAGCCTAAGCTATAATTAATATTTTTTTTAACCTGAGTTCTTAGATTCTTCTTGTTTGCTTCATGATCACAGACTTAGATACTAAAGATGCAGTGCACAAGCTCCCATTTCTCATCATCTCACTCACCAATTTCCCAATACTTGCACCTACTACAGCTGAAAAACGATACATAAGAATGTATGAGGAGATTATATAACCCTAGGCACCTTAATCTATCAATTTAACAGAGAGTTTTTGAAATTAATTTTGATTCAGATATCCAAGAATGATGGAAAAAAAAATATACTATGTAAATACAACTACTACTCTAAATGAAAAACAATCCAAAAGGAAAAAATCTCCATGCAGATTAATTCAATCATGCATGCCTCGTGTTACTACTACAGCAAATTACCCACAAACAATTTCTCCATTACTGAATACACTCAATTCATCTACCAGTGCTTAATAAATATTTGATCCTAATTAAACCTAATGATTTCCTTACTTCCGAGATACTGCTCCAGATCAACAAGAGACTTTTTTAGCACACCACTTGATTTAAAAGCAAAATTCTCAGAACCTCATGTGAATTCCGTTTAAAGATAAGTGAACATGGAAAAAACATGTTCTCTCTATGAAGAGATTCTAAAAGGGGAAATTTAGTTATGCAAACCATGTTGCTTTCCAGAAACTGCATTAGATACATCCCTGTCACCAAAAATTGTAACTGATAACCAAAAGCCACTCAGCCCCCCAGAGCCACTTGAAATCTAAGTATTCATACATAAAATAATTTCTTAACATATTCTATACTTGATTACACATTTACAACGGAATATATAGCTTGTTACTTTAAGCTGGTTTGCCTATTTTTTTAATTAAGCAACAAATGTTAGAATTTGCATGTTTATTTTAGCATTGACTCACAATTTTCAGTGTTCTCTTTAATTAGGAAATTAGGGAGGTTTTTCTTTTTAAAGACTTCTACCATTGCATAAAGAAGATTTCTTTTGAAACAGCACGTTCCATAACTATTTTTAAATAAAAGCTTTGCTCCAGTTTTGTGAAAATTCATCTGCTTTCCTTAGCAGCAGGAAGGTTACCGTTAAGACTAGGAAGTTCACTCAACCAAGCCAGGCACACAGGATTGAGGGTGGCCAGAGCTGCTTGTTGGAGGTGGCAATGGGGAAAGAAATTCCATGGCCTGAAGCTCTCTTTTTCATCAAAATAAACGTTAACATGTTGCTTTGAACCCTTCTCAGGGATGGCTCTGGCACTCTGAAGTCAAATATCTTACAATAAGTATTATTCTGTCATGTATTAAGCTAATTTCACAGCTGTTCCTTTGCTGTTATTTTGTACCTCACACTGGTTCAGAACCTTTCATTTTAAGCAATTACTGATACCTTCCCCACTTAAAACTATGCACGATTATTCAAACTGTGGAATGGATTTGTGTGTAGACAACTTATTTCCTAGCTATCGAAAAAAGAATCATCATCTTAACTGGCACTAATCAGCGGCCCCAGCACAGAAGGCATTTGCATGCTTGCCTGCATAAAGAGTTTCCCCTGAGACAAGTTCCACAGTGGTATCGTGCCAAGAGGGAGAAGCATCATATGCTTCTGTGGCTTCTGTGATTTCTGGTGATGCCTGAAAGAACTTCTACTTTGGGTACTCAATCCTATACCCTTCCAGGAGAGTATATTTCATACATTTTCCTCTAGCCAACCAAGGAAGAATACCAGAGGCAAACATTCCGCCTTCAAGCTGAGCTGATAGATGAAAATTAGAACCAAAATCACTTATGTAAAGTAATACTGGTAAGAATGGGTGCGTAAAACTACTTGAAACTCAAAATTCTAAATTGTTTCATCAGACACCTGCAGGATTTCTAATTTATTTTAATGCATGCATCTAGCAATTACACAAAGAGCACATTTCAGCAGCATTGCAAATATCAGCTATTTAGGCAAAGATGGTTAAAAACTTCAAAATATAAATTTAAAAATAAAATTAAAATTAAATACTCTATCTTCTGATTAGAGGATCGGTGGAATATCTTTTCAATCTTTGGCTAGATATCTCAAGTCTAAAGAAAGCTGAAATTCTCAGGTAATACCAGGAGGTATAGAAATGACACTTAATGGGACACAATTGACACCTGTGCACAAACTGACAAGAGATAGCAATACAGACTAAAGGCTGGATTCAATGCATGCATTTAAACTTGAAAAATGTCCTTAGGAGCTCCTGCTTACTTGAGCAAGCCCTATAGGCACTTCCAAGGAGCGATGAAGCCCATTCCACATCAAATTTCCTTCTGACTGAGCTGCAGTTGACTACATATGGAATCCCAATTCTGGCACATTTGTGAAGAGCCTTATTCAGTGGGTCCAACCTGAGTCTTGCTTACATACTGAATTTCAGGTGTACAATTTAAAAAACATTACTTCACAGGATTCTCAGTCCCTCTTCAAGAAGCATCTCTGTTCATTGCAATGGTTTGAGTTACAGGCTTTTAATGCTTTTGAAATTCCTACTGTACATCTGCCCCAAGCCTGAATGCATATTATCATTGTATTCTGATTCTTGAAAAATTTACATTTCTTTGAAGAGTTAATACAACAGGTTTCCGGTTTCTACATCACTTTAGTACTGCCAGAAGATTTCTTTTAGGAGAATTTGAAGTCTTGGCCATATCTTCCCTTGAACACCTGTACTTTTCTGAGAGTAAAAAAATATTTCACAATGACAGCATCTACCTCGCTATTTCAATTTCCCTGATAGACTGTTGCTTTTAACAGTAATCCACTGCATTGCTGGTTTTGCTAGTAATCTTCTGACAGAAATGCTGGGCATGTGCCGATGCTAAGCTAGCTTGCGTTGCACAGAAGTACCCAAGTGCATTTGCCTCCTTGTGGGCAGCGTATATGGTTAGTTTTTGCATGTGCAGCTCAACTGTAGTAGGACTACACATCCAGGATGAGATATAGTTTTCAGAGCTGTGAATTCCAGTATGAACAAGAGCTCAGAACACAAGTATAACCACTGAAATTCATATGGTAAAGTCTTTTGCTAGTAAATGGTAATAATCTGTAAAAAACATTCCCTAATAAAAAGGAATTAATAAGTTAGAAGCTATTACAACATCAGTAGGGCTGCTGCACTTGATACATAAGGGATTAAAAAAGTAATGACAGTAATTATTAATACTTACAAAACCAAGATGAAGAGGGGAGGCATGTAATTAATTTTTAGCATTCAAGACACAGGATCTAACAAAAATATATATACTTAATTTTATGAGACTTTTCAAGAGAATGGCTGAGACCATCTCTTGGACCGTAGTGTAAGTGTAGGTGTTTATATGCTGGAACATGTAAGATAACAGGCTTCCTCTAGGATATTACAAGGTAGGTGTCTACAGTACAAGAGTTGAGGCTTTGTTTTTTTTCATTGTTCCCCCAAATTAAAAATTAAAGCTAGTTTTCACTTTAAAAAAACAACCCAAAACACAGAAACAAACCCCTCCACAACAACTACTAACAGTCTGATTCCACAATGAACTCTGAGCCTATCCTCTGTTGCTAGATGCACCTGAGATCCACACAGGATAAAAATCAGCATGGATACTGTTGTGTGCAGAACAAGCAGGAACAACACTGGAGGATTTCCCTTCACTATCTTTAGTATCATATTGTGGTTTAACAAAATTAACACCACCAAACTGCTTCTACTTTGCTGGTTTTCAGATGCTTGACATTGTTAATACATTTTTGGTGCGTATTTTCTTCTGTCATTGCTCATGTGAAGTCTTTAGCCCACTGCAGAACATGCCAGATTTCTTACTTATTGCATCCAAAGTTTCTAAACTTACCAGGTTTGAAGTCTGCAGCAGAAGACACTACTATGATCGATATCAAAAAGAAAATTCAGCATGTACAGTACAAGTCTAAAAAATTTTGGGTTTTGGTACCTGACACAATTTTTAAAATGATTTGTGAAGTCAATATATGAAGTCACTTTAATGTTTAGTGAATGTGCTAGAGCATAATAAAATTTGGGATGTACCCAATTTGTGTAGGAGATTCAAAAAAGTCCACAAAAGCTACGGATATTTTATATTTTACAAATATTCTTGATTTTTAGAACTCCAGTGCAGAATTATCAAAACAGCAATTTGGATCTATTTGTTCTCCTGTTCTTGCTGCATAGTAAAATGTAATTCAGGTTTTGAAATGTACTGCAATGTCTGTCTTTTAGTTTCATATTTAATCCATTCTGCTTTTTAGGGTGGTAGAAGGCATGGTAGACTTTTTTTTTTTTTAAAGAAAACACTGGCTAAGCTGCTATTGCATTAGTGAGCTACATATCAAGAAACTATACAGCTAAAGACTGTTTTTCCATAACTATTTTATGATTTACTACAAAAGCCAGCTAAAACATTTTTGTTAAGGAAGCAGTAAGAGAATTACCACATCTATGACTAAATACCAGCCTTGTAACTAACTTAGTATACAGGGTAGTATACGGTTGCCTTGGCAGAAGAATAAATGGGTACTTATTTCTGCTCAGGGAACTGGGAAATTCTGTTACCTATTGTGATGAATATCCCATTGCTTACCACATGTCTACTATTTTTTAATGTGCAGTGATGCAAAATGACTGTCTAAACCAGGTTTTCTTCCGTCATATTAGTTCACTCAGAGTTCACCTGAGCAGCTTAAAGAAGGCACTTCGTATTAAACACAATCACTTTGATCACTCTTAATTTACAACTACAGCAGAAAAACCAGGGCACTTCAACAATGTGGGATGATGCGGTTCATTTGGGGGACTTCTCTACTTACTCCAGTGTGCTTTTATTGACTTTCTGTAATCCTGTACCTTGTGACTGCCTTTATCTGTGCACTGCTCTTGTGCTGCCTGTGCTGAAACAGAGAAAGGACTTGTGCTGGCAATTTTATTTGTGTGTAGGTCAAAAAGTAGAGGTCATCATCACCCGCTAAAATCCCACCTAAAGAGAACAAAGGAATAAAAGCACCCTATACAAAAACAACTTACTGTGTAATTCCTTAAATACAGTCCTTTGGGAGGGGTGGGGGGGTAGGGTGGAGGGGAATCTTCTGGCAGAAGAAATATAGATACAGTTAAATAATGAACTCATTTTGGCAGAAGAACTACTGAAGATGTGTCTACCTTCTCAGTCATTCCAAACCCAGTGCTAGAGTTCATCACCTTCTTAACTGGTGTAACACAACTTTTTATGAAATCAAGTTATAGACATCACTGAAATGAGCTGCATTCAAAGTACTGCACAAGCAGTTACACTATGCAAAAACAGCTTTTACTGATAGAACTTTCAGAATGATTATTTCTGAAATAGGAGTGAAAAATTTAGAGGAAAGAGGAAGATTCAGATACAGCTTTGGCAGGAGAGAAAAATATAATAAAACCTTGTAACAGGTTTTTTTTTTTAAAACCAACAAACGACAAAATAAGACTCTGGGCCCAATTGAAAGTCATTAATGAGTTCAGGCGAAAAGGATTCCATAGCTCAAGAAAAGTGAAGAGCCTGGCCTTCAAATTACTGTGCCTCTACAGCATGGGGCATATTCTTCATGAAGTGCCCTGGTCCCCAGGTCGTCCAAAAATGTCCAAATGGAGGGACAAGGCAGGTCCTACCACTATGGCTGCAGATGATGCACCAGCCATGAAGCACCTCAGACAGCACATTGCCTCACAGTGTAGAAAAAGCCTCTCAGACTGAAGATGTCCAAGTAGTAAAGATGTCCAGATAGTAAAACACACAAGAAAACTCTTTTGCATAGGTGCAAGGAGATTTAATATTGCATATTTTGCCTTCACATGGTTGCTTAGGCCCAAGAAAACAGTATTTTCTACACGACAGTCATGGTAACATATACCATATACCAACATAATACTGATTTCTTAGACTCTTCAAGTTATCTGTTCTTTCTGATTTAAAGGGAAAAAAAGGTTTCTGTGAGCCACACAGTGACATGAAGGGAAATAACTCAGGCTAACTTTTGGTGAGGACATCTACTTTCATCAAGTTTTGTCCATGTCTATGAAAATAAACTAGCTATGCTTGCTTCAGAGAGCAACCACCTGAACCTGCATGGCCCTTTGACAACACTGTTCTTTCACACATTAAAGCAGCCACTGAGAATAGCCCAAGAAGGCTAGAGTTCTCATTTGTTAACACCATCCTTAAATTCTGCTATAAATGTTAACAGTATGAAGTATTTTAAAAAATGCTACTGGAATCTAATATTCATTTCTCAGGAAGCAGATTCTGTTAAATTGTGCATCTCTTACAATGAACACTTTGTGGTGTATACACATGGTTAAGACGACTGATCTGAAACTACTAGGGTGTATTAAATCTGAAGGTTGCAAAGAAAACAGTCTTTTTTCCCATTTCCTACGAAGGCTACCATGGACAAGTTACCCAGTTCTAAAGTTGGTTCAAATCAATCTAGGATCCTGTCTTCACCTCAGGAAAGGCACATCTACTTTCCCTGTTACTTCTGCTTCCCCTGTGCCAGGTCTGCTGATCACTTGATGTGGGGTCAGCTGGACTTATCTGCTGGTCCAAACAAAAACTAAGATCCTCCAACTAACACCTGTTTTTTCATATATATTTTCAGTTAGATAAGTGTTAAACTGACTTAAAAATGGTTGTGAAAATGCAGGGATGGTTGGTCTGCAGTTCACATGGACTTCATAAGCAAGCTGTCATTTACAGAGACTAAGAGATGAGTATATCTCCAGGCTAATGTGCTTAATGAAAACAAGCAACTAGTCAAACAAGCTTGTCTGAGACCTTGGTATCAGCTGTCAAGCTACCTTTTCTGGCTTGGTCAGAAAGACTTTATCATTCCAAAGAGCTGGCAAGCTAAGGAAGCCTAGGAAAGACAACTGATAAGCCACAAATTGCTTCACATAGCGACACACCACTGAATAATTTTGAAAGACAGTTTTCCTTAATATTCCAAATAAGTCCATCTCCTGCCAGGATTTTCTTTTAAAAAAATGTAATTCTCTGTAGCTTGTGGCTTCAAACAAACCATAATAAATAAAGGTGGCAAATTCTGTTTTTATCTGCACAACCTTTTTATTGCTTTAGATAATGACTTCAATAATATTCCTACTGCTCCATAACAGCAAAAGGAGAAGACTGGGCACAAAGGTGGATGAAAGTATTTAAATAAATTCTGACATTAGGAACAGGGACAAACTACATTATTCAGCCACACTCAGAAGGAAAATCCACCTGGCACTTCCAAAGAAGAATGGTCTGTCCATTTATTAAAAATACTCTGCTCTATATGAAAAAGGCAGTACCAAGCCTAAAACAGTAGCAGTTTTAAAAACCATTTTCATCATTGGTGTTGACTGAAGATACACCACTGCTGCATTGAAACTACACCCAATCTCTAAAATACAATAACAAGAAACTTAACAATTTACCAAATAAGGTCCAGTTTAAAAGGTAACTTAAGAAATTAAGTCGCAGAGCTAACAGTAAGGAATGAGTTCAAGTATGCTCCCTAGTAAGAACAAATTCCCCACAAAGACTGCTTTAATTCCCAGTATTAAGTATTTGTCAACATGAAAGGGAACACTGTTGGAAAATAAATACTGACTAATATAGGGTCAGCTTTTCTAGACAGAGTAGCAGAGTACCCACAGCACAAGACACAAACACAGCAGAAAATTGGAATAACGTACCTGCAAGAACCAAGCAATAGAAAGCTTTAAAAAACAAAATCTACTCTGCAACTGTGTCTCTCTTCATCCAAGTATCCCTGAAGCACCTGACAATTTCCTTCAGAGATAAGATACTAGGACCACCATGAGGTTAAACCCCCCCTTTTATCAGAAAAGTTAATTCAATCAAGATTAAAGCTGGCTAATAAGCAGTATCAGTCTCAGCTCTCTTCATTAGCCAGTTCAAGCATTAGAGATAGTGCATATTTAGACAGCTTGACCTACAACAGGTTAAGTTTATTTTCCTTCCTACCACCTCTCCAGTGATTATCCAACACTGATAGAGAGTATATATAATATACAGGTAAGTATACCATTGCTGAATGAAAGATCTGGGATCCAGGTCCCTACTCACCTGCTTCTGCAGCACTCTACCACACTTAAATAAAGCAGCTAGCAGTAACACCTCATAAAATTCTTTATTAGAAAAGTATATTTTTCTTGGTTACAAGAAAACTGTTTTTCACTAGAATCTTTGTAGGCAGGCAGAGCAAATATGAAAGTGAAGGAAATCCTCTAAATGATCAAAAGAATGCTAAACATGTTCTCACTAGGGGTTGAAATGCGAAAAGCTAATTATAAACAAGCAAAGATCTATGGTAGTCTTTCTCAGCAGGTAATGTACTTGTAACACAAAGACTGAAACTGTCACTGAACACTGACCAATAATGGCAACATTGAGATAAAATGATGAAGTCAACACTAAAGTTAGGGCACAGACTTGCCTCTAGACCAGAAAATAGAGAGGTAGTTTGACGTCTTATGGCCTTCAACATGAACACAGACAAAGAATAACATTGCAATATGATCCTGCAATATAAATGGGAAAATGCAGCATGCATTTGAGTAACAATATTTTAATAGTGGAAAAATTCCTTAAGTTCATCAGTAGTTAGAAAAAATGATTTAGAGAAGATTTTTAGTTTCATATTTCACCCTCATGACTGATTTTCTATTTCCTTTATTTGTCTAGCTATCATATCTATGGAATGACAAACACTGTCCAAACAGCTGAGCCTTCACCACATGCCCTCAAATAGTTCTTTCTTGTTATGGCTCCAACTAGTCAAGTTATTTTCAGCAAAGGTCATCAAGTTCTGGAGTCCATTAGAATGCAAGAAAAACAAAAAAATCCCGGTATTTGTCAGTTTTATATCTATTGCAGCTGCCAAAGCACAATTATTCTAAAAAAATATTTGATGAGTAGTCTGAATCGAAGTGTCAAGATAAGCCAATTCTTATGAAGAAACAGATTTTGTTGTTGTTATAGACTGTTGTCCTTTTCTCTTCCTGTAAATCCATATCCGTATCTAAATCTATGCCCTAATTCAGAAATCAGATAATTCTCACGAAGGTCATTATGGTCAGAAATAAATGTATTTCCAAAAATCCAAAGACACCTCATTCAAGAGAAGGTCTTTATACTGCAGATTTCGAGGTATGACACATCATCTTAATTTTCTATACTCTGTACCTACACCTCTTCCACTTGTGTGCAAATCCAGGGTGAAGCTTTACTTGACTGTAATTAGTCCAACATGTATCTTATAAATATGCAATTGGATTTTGAAATGTAATTATGCCTCATACATTGCCTAGAAAAAAAATAAATGCTGTATTTATTCCACATGAAGTTTTTGGAACTAATAGTAAAAACAAAACCATCCTAGCTTCACTTGATAAAAGTACCTTGGGCTGACCCTGTAGGGACAGAGAGATAGAGCAGTTTAAATTCCTTGATTATTCCAGACAGAAAAGGCCACAGCCAGACTGGAACACCATGAGGTCTCATCTCAGAAGATACAGTTTTGCCAGCAGAGAAGTGCCTGTGTCAAATGGAACAAATCGCTACACTATTGTAAACCACCTAGGCCTATATATGTTATTACATATTTTTTTTGCCTGATTGCTTCCCCACAAATTACTTACAGTCAAAACATATTAATTAAAATGCAGCAATCTATAGTTAGTCTCTAATTCAAAGTAACATGATTTGTTATTCCTTGCTTCTATGTGGAACAGAAGAATTCTACTATACAGCACATGCAAATGTTATACAGAAAATAATCACAGTGGCTTTTATCAGTGTCAGTGATATATCAGTTGGTAGTGATGCTTTGCCAAGAATAGCATAAAATGGAATAAGCTGACAACTGAAAAATTAAGGTCTGACATATCACAGTTCATCTTAGTAGCACAGCTATATCTGAAGGTCCAAGGCAGCTATCATGGTCTAAACTTAATGGTCTTACACTGAACCTTGAGCTTGTTTTCTTTATTTATGCACTTGCCCAAAGCAGGACAGTGATTTGCAGGGTTATGCTAGTGACCTTAGTATTTATTATTGGTACTAGTAGCTCTCAGTGCCAGGACTACCATCACTGCTTCATTACACTTGGTACTGTCCAAAAAAGAGTGTATCAGTCTTCTTTGTTCATCACCTTTATAGCAGTGACACACAGAATGGGCTTTTTCTTAATTGTGTAATACTACAGATTTCCAGGAATAATGTCTACCAGTTTCATATAAGGGATATGAAAATTTCTGTATCATTTGAATAACTATGCCAGAATCAATGCATATCCATTGATTTAGAAGTGCATTTAGGAGATATTATCATGATTACTCATTACACAATTTAATGAAAAATTACTTCATGCAATAAATTTTTTTTTTTCTTTGCTTGAAGAGACTTACTGTTGGGAGTTTTCAGAAAGGAATTTACAAGTGCTAAGCGTTATAGGGTGTAACTCCTGCAACAGGACATGGAAGTTATTTGCAACAATTGTGAAATTACACTGGGATAACAACAAACAACTAAACATCAAATATGTCTGCTTAAGATACTGTAGTTAAAGGAAAAAAACAGGAAGATTTACACTTAGAAAAATCAATGAATAGACGAGGTGCATGCATCTTTGGATTTTTGTCAGTGAAATCCTACTGATTTCGTCAGTGTTTCTTCATCGTCAAACACCAGACTAAATATTGGGTCATGTAACTAGTGACCAGATAGGTAGACTGAGTTTGTAACACTGAATAGTCAAGTATTTTGCAAGTACATAGTAGCAGTTGTTTGTGACAGTTCAATAGGCCCAGGCATGTACATGAATCTGTTTAAAGCATTAAGAATAAGAACAACCTTTGTCCAGGTCACTCTGGTTTGCCAGATAATTGACAGACAAGTTATTAAATTAAATGAATAAGCATTTTGTAATAAGTAGTTCAGCCAGCTGACCCAAAGGTCTTTCAAACTTGCCCTGCTGTGTTTGCTGGCCTGTAAAGACTTACCCAAGGAGGCCCAGATATCCACCGGAAACCATTCTCTAACTCTAAATAAATGCTTTGGTCAAGCATATATTATTGCTAAGAGTGGAATAGACTTAAAAATTTATTTTGACACTACTGCTTTTCATTCTACCTGGACTCAAGGAATACAACAATCTGAAAATTTAACAAAACTCCTTACCAATGTCACATAATAATAGTATTTTCAATATGAAATAAGTTGACAGGTTTTGTTCAGATTCTGATTAGAAGTCAGCTCTTGGTTCATTTCAGCAGTTCTACACATTCCTTATTACTGCTATATAAATTTTAATGCATATCTAGACAGATGCAAGTGTTCCTTGACCAATCACTTAGTTTTGCAAGCAAATATTTGGCACATTTCACTACAGATATCCAGGCATTTTAAGTCATTTGGATGAGACTTCCAAGATCACAGGAAGACAGATCAACACCATGCTGACCTGCCGCCTGTCATTTAAGTGTTTTGCTAGAAAACCACCATGCAGTCAGCTGCTACGAAGCAAGAAACCACACAATTATTTTCAAGTCAGTGAATTTATGTTTATCCTATTTACATACAGGAGGGAAATCCAGATAGTGGTGGGGAAGCCAGCATTTAACAACCTTCGCCACTAGCATGTACAAACTTCACAACACATCATGTTCTGGAATTCAAAGTAATTCCATATGGGCCATTTGCTGTACATATATACACTCTTTAGGGACTCAGACACTTTTGCCTAGCTACACTTTTTGAGCCTCTGAACTCCAAGTTTGTTATATTTTTTTAAAATGGGCAGTTGATGATGGTCCTTTACAGAAGCACCACCCGTAAGTCAAAACTGAATTTCTGTTCAAACAGTAGATTAGACTGTACATCTGCTCACTTTTAATAAAGCATCTTTCATTTCATGCAAAGCCAGTACTACAAAATGCTTTGTATGAATGTATTACTGTTAGGTACTCCAAGAGGTATCAGTATGAAATGATGATCCAGCACTAGACATCCAGTTCTTACACTGCAGGTAGGCTTCTAGGAATCTGCCTGCAGATATGGTTGGGATGTGCTTTAAGGAAGACTTTTCAAAAGCTTTCAATATTAGTTTAATTCTGCTTCTAGAAGTCTGAAGTCATTTTTAGTCACTGTTCCTGTCACAGGCAAAAGCAGTCTTTCCATACATCAGAATCTCCCCAGACTTTAACCCACAGCATCTAAGTTGTTTAACACACACATTTCATAGCCTCATTTTTAAAAAAGTCTTACATAAGTTTTATTCTCACTTTTAAACTGTTCTTCTGTGCCTGAGCTGTAGCATTCAAAAAAATTAGCCAGCAGCTTCCCTTTTCAGCACTGAAAAGCTTTGAGCATGACCCGGAAGGGAAGTAGAAACAAAAAGATGATTTTACACCATTTGGAGATGCAATGGACCTCTGACAGCAAGTTCCAACTGCCTTTATTTGGTTAACCATCACTGTGGAAAGATCAACTAGATAATTCTATATATTGAAGACTATGACAATTATTGAAAAATTCCTTCTACGGATACGAACTCGACTGTACTGAAAGACTAAGCATTATCAAGACTGAGAAACTGGCTCTCCAAATCGACTCTTCCTTCACATGAGCAACAGAGCTTAGCTTCCCATTCTCGCCTCCTCTGCTTCTTTCCCTCCAAGGAAGTAAATAAGATAATAGGATCTTAGCAGTTATACACTATTTATTTCCGCTGTTCTCATTTCTACTTCCTTTGGTTTTGGAGAGGAAATTTGCTGCTTTCCAGAAGATCCAGAGACCTGATAGGTGATAGATAGATGAATCCCACAAGTGGGAGAAGCCTATACAGGTGCCTCATGGGGCAT
>VZZY01001054.1:4655-24147 GCA_013400335.1 Eurystomus gularis | reverse complement strand
TGGAGTCCTCAGCACAAGAATGATATGAACTTGTTGAAGCAGATCCAGAGGAGGGCCACAAAAGTGATCAGAGGGCCGGAGCACCTCTTATATGAAGAAAGGCTGAGACAGCTGGGGTTTTTCAGCCTGGAGAAGAGAAGGCTCCGAGGAGATCTTATTGTGGCCTTTCACTACTTAAAGGGGGTTTATATAGAAGATGGGGAAATTTTTTTTAGTAGATCTGTTGAGATGGGACAAACAGTAATGGTTTTAAGCTAGAAGAGCATAGATTTAGACTAGATATAAGGAAGAAATGTTTTATGATGAGGTAACACTGGAACAGGTTGACTAGAGAGGTGGTAGATGCCCCATCCCTAGAAACATTCAAGGTTGCTCTGAGCAACCTGATCTAGTCAAAGATGCGCCTGTTCTTTGCAGGGGAGTGGGCCTAGATGTCCTTTAACGCTCCCTTCCAACGCAAAATATGCTATCATTCTATAACTTCCTATAATTATTCACAGTTGAAGTGCATGATGAATCCATTCCAGGAGATGAAATAAATGTATAGAAAGAATTTGAATGACTTCTATAACTACTGCAACCTCCAAAATGGCAAACAGGTCATGTCTTTGCCAGGTGATGAATTTAAATATATATCTTGCTCTAAAATACAAATGTCTCTTGAAGTCCCTGAAAAGAAACCAGTCTCCCAACAACACGTAATATTTTAGGTCGACTCAGTAATTTGGGGCCTTGAGATTGGACTTCATTTAGAGCACAAGAAGGATAGGATGGGGCCTTGTGTCTCTCCAGTGCAGAGAAATATTTTTGCAGTAAAGTGTGGTAGTGTTCAGCCACATCCTCAAACTGGACTGAAGGGAGGATGATGAGCACCAAGCCTACACAGAACTCCAGTTGTTCTCGTCTGTGGAAGGATCCCAAAGACAGATGTGGAATTTACCATGGCAGACAGGTAGGTATACAAACCTTTTTTCACTGTTTTCAGAGAAGTATAGCTTATATAGCTTATGTACCTGATTTAAATTTTTCTGTGCTTTTTAATTCAGACTCTTCTTTGATAACTAAACACATGTCAGAGACTTTGTGATACCTAAATTATACTATAAGATAAATGCAGCATTTGAAAGTAACAGCCGATTCTCCTCAAGAAAAGGTGCTGGTATACATTAAGATAAGTGGTCTTCCAAAACTTCTGAGATCCAATAGGTACTTTGGAATTTTAAACAAGATTAGTCAGGTGTAATGAAAGTTACTCTTTCAGACATCTACTATTCATTGATTATATTTCAGAAGTCACTTTCCTCTATGAAGTAACTTTCTTTTTGGCAACCAGCAAATGTCCTCCGAAAAGGTAATGAGTAAGGACAGAAATCTGGAAGGACACAACAGACACAGCTTGAGACAGTAATTTTCTACCTGTTGAGAATGTAGCGGCTGTGCACTTTCCTTGCTGTGTTCTGAATCACACAATCTAATAAAGGTAATTGAAAGCTGGAAGAAAGACTGAAAAGATGAACAGTAGCAACATATACCTGAGGACATTACATATAACATTGATCTCAATCAGCCTAGATATAGATTACAGAACATGATGATGTAAGACTTGTAATTGCAATATTGTCTTATGAGCAGAGATATATTGATATTTAAATCTGTAAAAGGACTTATTTTAGTTGTTCACTACCCACATCATTCTCACTTTTTATGACATTATCTAATAGAATATTTTAAATAAGAGACAACATCATGCTCTTCAAGAAAAACAAAAACTCTTTATAATCTGTAATATTTTTGTCTAATTGTGGGAAGGGAAGAGAAATTATGCTAGAGATTTTATGCTGGGAAAAGAGAAGGAGGGAAAAAAACAAGCAGCAAAGCAATCATAAAAGTTTCTTCTCTAAAATCAAACAGCAAACGTCTTTACTCACAATGCAAAATGAAACATGAAGCTGAGATAAATTACATAAACTGTCAGACACAGTCTACTGATTTGATATACCTAGACATATTAAGTGGTAAACAGATGGGCAAGTATGCCCAGAAATTCTACCTTGTGTTTCAATAAGGTAAATAATATATTTCATACATGTTTTCTAGCATACTTAGATGACTCACTTGTAGCAGTGGTTGAAATTTCTTAAACAATTTAATAAGATAGAGTAGTTTTACAGATAGATAAAAACAGATACACTTTTAAAAATAAAGAGATATATTTAATCTGTAAGAATCAATGTAAATAGAATAAATGCAGAGAATGTATGTGTATTGTAAGTATTTTTGTAATGAGAGCAGGGAAGAACTGGGAGCATACAACAACAATTCGAAAATCCATTGATGACTCAAATGCCAGCAGCTCCATATTCATGCAGAGTTTAATCCCCATTAGGTGAGGATGCTTTTCAGAATTCCACAATTTCTCTCACAGAATTTACCAAATACTCCTTGGTCAAGCTCTGTACTAAACTTAGTTTTTGTGTGAAGAATCAGAAACAATTCTGGAACCAGGAATCATGCTTCAATATTTTACCCAACAAGTTTACAACTGCTTCTTGTTTCTATTCTATTCATCTCCATATTAATCTTATTTTGTTAATCTTGAAACAAATTATAGCTTTCTCATCCCTTTAGTACTTTGCTGTGCTGTAAATACTCCCTTTCAAAGTCAGTGGCAGGTAAACAGCTCCAAAAATCATTATGAAGCTACATCATGATGATAAATTCTGAACTGCTAAAGGCTAACAAAAGAGGGAGGTCCTGCTTCCTTCTTGCTCCCTTATTCTGCTCTTATTCCTTGCCTTGAAATTCCACTGCATTCCCATGTGCTTCCACTGCTGTCTTCTGCAAGCCTGTGCAATTATCACTCAAGTTGACTTTATAGCAAGTGGTCGCCAAGGCTGAGAAGTGGAATCAGCAGATGGCAGGCCCTGAAAAGTGCCAGAGTTGGTGTACATTATGTGGCAATAGCTTGTGGTTGGAAGCAAGGAGCAGGAGGGTGATAGGAATCAAAATTTTAGTAGTGAGAAGCTACTGGACCTACTTAATTTTTACCACAAGTGATTCAGTTGAGATCACACAAGTATGTTAGAGAGCAATAAAAACTAAAACAGAGGAGTTTTGTTCTGGATTTCCCTATTTAACAACATGACTTCTGTTTCCCCCAGTAATAAAATCTTAAGTGTGGTACTTAATATGTGCCATGTTTTACTGTACAGCTGTGTACCACAGAGAGTTTTAATAAGCAATACTCTTTATGTCTTAAGAAGTATAATAGTAGTCCATGCAAGCTATCTCTCCATTTTGTCTTTAAAATGTAAAGTAGAACAGGAAAGGAGAACTCCTTTGGTTAGAAATGAGGTGAAGTTCTCATTTAAATATCATGTTTTAAATGAGGAATATCCCACAATCAATCATCTATAACCCAATGTTTGTTTCTAGTTCACCACCAAGGTCTTTCAGAAAAGAAAAAGTCATCTTAGAGAAATGGAGGCAGAAGGGAAATCTATAAAACTTTCTAGATAGTAAGGCATTGGTCATATCAGGAAGAAAAAGTCAGATCAGGCTCAACAGTACTCAATTTTATGCCAGTTGTCCAACTCTTAACTCCTATGGATTGATTGAAAAAACAGTCAAGCCTACCCTAAATGGGTAATATTTTTCTTAATTTCTTTATAGGAAACTTTTATTTAAGATGACTGTTTCTTTGGCTATTTTTTTTTTCATAGACTGATTTTTAAAAGACTAAAGTATTCATTTTTTTTACTTTTTTTCCTCCTCTCTTTACTCAAAAACGTACAAGGAAAGTAACACTAAATGTTCATAACACAGTCTTTAATTGCTACACTGGAGCCTGAACCCCACATCCAAACACTCATGAATGGTGGGAGAGTAAAGTGTGGATCTAATTTATTTCTGACTGTTTATAGAGTACTTAGAGTCTGCTAGTACTGCTTTCTAGGTTCATTTCATAATTCCAATTCTTTCACCACCACACATCTATTAGCATGGCAGGGCTTATTTGCAGCAAATGTTCGTCTCATTGAGGTCAGTCTCTGATGCTGAAAATGGTGGATAATGGAGAGGGAGGCTTCAAAGGGAACATCAAGACATTTTGAGAGCAACAGGGGCAAATTTAAGGGAGTTAATTGATGCTGCCATAAAAATGGGAAACACCTGAGCAAATACATCACAGATCAAAAGAGAGAGTAATGGTCTACAGAAAATCAGAAGGAAAAGGAAAAAGGAAAATAAAATGCCTTCCAAAACCTAAGAAACTCTGCATGTATCTTTGTTACGTTAGTCATAGAGGTGCAATCAGGCTGCAAAAATCAGATTTTGTACACCCCAGAGTTCAGGGTATTAAGTCTAGTGTTTTGATTCACACCCTTTTATACCTGATAGCATAAGCTTACTGAAGAAAAATAATTTACTGTGCCCTCTGATGAATAAAAATTACCACTGAAGAGCTTTTGTCCTTAATATTCTAAAGATAAAAACAAATTTTCTTCACTCACTAGGGAATATGTATAAAGTTTGATTAATTTTTCCATTATTTTTCTTTCTAAAATATCTAGAGGTTTATTCTAGCTACGTTTAAGGTATGTCTGTGAGTGATAAAGTCAAACTTTTGTAAGACATACCACTTTTTTACCAGTTAGAAAGAAAAGGATGAAATTTCTCTGCCCTTCCTTTTCAATAAAAGTGAAATAATATTTGCTTTTGTTTAAATTTTATTTTATTTTGAAGCCCTAGAAAACAGAATTCTTAAAAAACTTAAGAGCATGAAAGGAAGAACACAGATTAGAGGAAATGACACCCAGCATATGGAGGCTCAGATACTGAAAGTAATCTTGATATGATGCAATAAAACGCTTTGTAGATGTCTGTGCATATATATCTTTAATTGCATATATATGCTCAATTGTTTTCAGACAGATTCTGTTGTCCTCCTTTTATATTCATTTTATCTACAGACCTACACAGTGAGCTTGTTTTCAAACTTCCTGCAAAACCCTGACCACCTTTACAGTTATATAAAAAATAATAAGAGAAGCATCATTTCTGGAAGCTGATTACTCTGAAAATAATATGACACTCAGCAGTCATTTCCTAACTAATGATTACTAAGATAACTGCATAATCAGAGATAGCTCCAAAACTTTGTGGTTAAATACATGCCAATTGTTTATTGTTATTAACACAATGGCTATTAAACAGCCCACTTAGCTGACCTTTTTTACATTCTGGGTAATTGCAATGCTAAATATGATATGTATTTGACAATCTGTCCTGAATTCCCAGACTTTGGAAAGTAGCTGTGAATAGGTTTTTAGGACCATGGAGCAGCCAGGATTTTCAGTTGGGCTTATCCATTGGAAAGAAAAATTACTGTAGATGAGGAGCTCTACACCATTTATAAGTAATAAACTCACATTTAACTCAGTGTTCTTCATAACTAAGAATTTTCATAACTAAGTTCTTCATAACTAAGAATTAGTTATGATGATCAGTTTTGATCCCCGATATACAAAAAAGATGTGGACAGGCTGAAGAGGGTCCAGAGAATGGCCACAAAGATGATCAAAGGACTGGGAAAACTGCCATATGAGGAAAGGCTGAGAGAATTGGATTTGTTTAGCCTTGAGAGAAGAAGGCTTATGGAGACCTTATCGTCATGTTTCAGTATTTAAAGGGTGCCTACAAAAAAGATGGAGACTCCCTTTTTACAGGAAGCACATGAAAAAGACAAGGCGTAATTGGTACAAGTTACTCCTAGGGAGATTCCAATTGGACACAAGAGGAATATTTTTCACAGGGACAATCAGCCATTGGAATAATCACTCCAGGGAAGTGGTGGATTCCTCAACATTGGACAGGGTGCAGGGCCTTTTTGCCTAGACCCTGCTTTTGCCACAAGAGGTTGGACCAGATGATCTTTGAGGTCACTTCCAACCTTTTCAATGATTCTATGAAGTGTCACTGCACCCACAGTTCCCTATTCTCTCCTGTTAAGGCCAGGCAACAAGTCACAGAAGCATGATAATGTTTGTTACATTATAGACAATATTATGATTTGCCAAAAATTGGAATTCTTGTTATTTGAAATGTTTGTTAAAAGTGAGGAGCATGGTTGTTTTTCCTTTTAAAAGTATGCAATTTCAAACCATATGGCTAGAATATATTGTGAGGTCTATTCTGAATTGTAGACAGGTAGCTTTGATGAATAAGTCTATCTGTTGTAGGCAGACGTCTCTGAATTGATGAGAGAAAAGATGCAATGAAAGCCTGTCTGCTCTGTCCTTTGGCCGTACAATCTTGGCCTTCAGGAATTCAGTGGAGCTTTTTTCATTGGCTACAGTAGATGTTAGAACTATCTAATCATAATACCCATATTCCTAGTGATGCGTGCAGAAGCTCACAATTTCAGTGAAAAGGAAGAGCATTTAAGTATCCATCTTCCACTGTAAAAAGCATTTTTAAAATGGTCTATTTCTAACATCACATTACAGTAAAAACTAGGGGAACAAGTAGTGAAAACGTTGACACTATATCACTTCAGGTCTTTTAGCTGTCTGCTACTGGCTCATTGACGCTTACCTTTAGTGTGCTCCTTTTGCTTGCTTATGACACAGACAGTGTCAAGTTATATAAGCCATTATCCGTGGTCTCTGCTATCAGACTATCACAAGCAAAGGGATTAATAATCATATTGACATTATCTGTCATTAGTCCACAGAAATGGAGTTGTACACACACCCAAATATAGAACTAAATATATCAAATACTTAGGAGTTAAAAATACCTTGACCCAGGAAATAAAATATAAAATAACAAAAACCAGCAACAATAAAAATCCATTTAGTTTTGAAAAGCTTCTTTCTGGTAAATAAAAGTGAGTCCAGAGGTGACATCAAAGGAAAAAAAAGTTCAGTTAACTGAAGACATTGATCATGCACTTACTGTGACTAGCCATGTAAATCTAGTGGCATTTTACATTTCCCTCTGGAGCATTCACACGGGCTGTCAGATAGGACACAGGAACTACAGGAGTCCTATGCCATTCTGGAGCAATAGCTGGCAGCCAAGCAGGAAGAGGACTAGACAATAGAACATACTTCACTTAAAGAAATTATTAGATTTATCTCTGTGTGTGTACATATATGTTTGTGTGTGTGTATTTAGATATACACTACATATACCCACGTGCATGTTTATGTATCCTGGTTTGAGTTAGAACCAAACCAACTCTGTTTAATGACTTTACTTTTCATCTGAGTCTCTGCTAACTAACTGCACCTTCTGAAATTAACAGCATGTTTTTGCAGATAGTGGCTGCTTCTAGCAGTGATAAAGCTTGACGTTAAGAGTTACCACACAGGATTCATATGCAGACAAGGGTCACTGCCAACTCTTGTGTACCACATAGAAGGGTGCAGAAAGTGAAAGGCCACACCTGTGGGGAGAAGCAGCCAGGACAGGTGACCCTAAACTGACCAATGAGGTATTCCATCCCATACAAGTCATATTCAGTATAAAGCTGAGGGATCACGAGGGTCTCGATCCCTTTGCCTTCTTGGCTGTTCCCTTTGGTGCATCCCTTCTCGACCCTTCTCAGTCCTTCTCATGCCTTCTTCACCCTTCAACGGCTGGCATCCAAGGAGGATTCCATCCATTCTGCCTTCAGTCCTGANCTGGCATCCAAGGAGGATTCCATCCATTCTGCCTTCAGTCCTGATCCTGTTCCTGAACACACTCCTGAACCCAGTTCCCATCAGCTGCTGAGCCCAGTTTGGGACTTTGCCGGTGCCTATTACAGCCTCAGTGGTGATGATGACGTAATTGCCATCAGGGGGAGGTTGGGTTTGATACTGGTTTTGTATATATTTGTATATATTCCATTTTATTATTATTATTATCTTCATTAAAGCTGTTTTAGTTTTCTAATCCAGAAGCCTCTCTCTCATTGCCTTCCTCTCCCATTTGGGAAGGGAGGGGGCCAACAGTGATTCCTAAGTCTTTCTCCCTTATCCTCTCCCTCTTCCTCTTTAGAGGGAATAGAGGGGTTAATAAAGAACGTCTGTTGTAAGTCTAGTGGACAGACCCTAAACCTCGACATTATGTAATTTCATATTAATGTAAAAACTGAACAGAAAAAGAAATATTCAAATTCTTTGAACTCAGTTAAATGAACTAGGTTTACAGACTACACAGATGAAAAAAAAAAGCCTGTATACAGAACAGAAACAGAAATAATCCCAAAGCATGTTTACTAGATGAGATTATTTTTTCACTGTTTTTCTGTCTTGAACGTCACACATTCCCAGTACTTGCCATTTACTATAGAAACAATAGATTTTTCTCTAGAACGGGAATAGTAATACCTAATACTTAGCAAGTTAACATCTACATACTTAGACAAAACTGCAGACAAACTATGAAACAAGTAAAAACTAGAATACATGAGTACCATGTGATATTTTGAAGGATGTCACAGCCATATAAGACTCCTGATTGACTTAATTACAGCTATGCCCACTAAAATTGCCAACATATAAAACTAAGTTCAGGGTCTTTGTTCCTCAATCAGAATCTAGCCGCATCTCAAACTCTAGCTAGTGTAGTCTTGAGTAGCATTTGGGTAGTGTCTGGCTCCTCTATACACCATTTCTGTTGAGAATAACTCTCCTTAAGGTATATTACAGTAAAGTGAATATCAGTACTAATTTAGACTGTCGCACCCTTTCCTACTTAGCACCAGCCAAGCATGAGAGTTTGCACCTACAATATCAGATGAATGTCACCCATTGAATTCACTGGGTTTTGAGAAAGGAAGGAGATGAAACTAGTTCAATCTTTTGCCATCACAGATGCTATGTTAGATAAATATATTTCCCTCTGTATTATAATTAGTTCAGACTTTTAAATCTGTTAATTCTATTAGGAAAATGTTGAAGGTGAAGATAAGACAGATGGGAAAGGAAAAAAGAAAAATTCATAGGTATATTGTCTGGATCAAGAAAATCACTGAAAAATGTTCAACAGGAAAGATGGAGTAAGAGAAATGACTTAGAAGAGATCACACAGGTGCAGAGACACATTTGTTTCCAGGTCTCATACTAAGCTTGTCATATGCACCAAGTTTATCTTAGATCAGATATTTGTTTTCATACAAATTAACTTCAGAAATACAAAATGATTTTAGTTTGCTCTTTCACGAAAAATATGGGAGTAGTTCTTCTTCAAGATTCTGGGTCTTAGTATCTCAGGGTCTTAATATCACTCATAACTCTTATTGTTACTAGATCCCACTCAGATCATATATTTCAACAATCAAATATCCCAAAACCATTCTCATAGCTCTAATATGGGCTGGCTTCTAATCTTTAAAACCCCTTTATTTCTGTGCTACTAGGAAGTCTTCTGAGCTTCCGTACAGCTGAGTATGCTCACACTTTTCCTCTTACAGTGCAGTTATCCCGCTGACAATGCAGTTCAGTAGCTTTTTTCCCACTGTTATATTCACTTCAGCCTTAGGGGTACCTTCTGAAGATCCATCACCTTATTCCTGAGACACAGCAGGAAGGTTCAATTTCCTGATCAGCTCTAGGTTCAGACTGCAAATTTTTTTCCTATAATGCAGATTTTAGTAATGTAGATTTGACTTTTCCTGACGTTAACGTGACTTAGCACTGTTATTGCTACTGTTCTTGTGGGGAGAGGGTAAATAGCACATACTACAGTAGTATTTTCAAAATGGAAAATATATTACAGCATGTAATCCAAAGGAATGATGTTGAAAGATAGAATGCAGAAGACTTTAAGTTGAAAGTTTGTGTTCCTGTTTTCAAGCATGCATAGGTCTCATAACATGTTATTTCTATGGTCACTTGTTACCTTCTCTCAGAGTACCCAGTTATATAAAAATCCCATTTTCCAGAGTGATTTTAATAAAACACTGTTTTTATCTTCATCTATAGCTATCTTCATCAAAAGGAATGTACTGCTAAAATTAAGGTTCTTAGAAATTATGTCTATATTATTTACAGTTTTGAGCAATGAATAATTTTTTTTTTCGCATTGCAGTTATATAAAATCTGTTCTATGCACCTAGAGAAACAGCAATAAGCTATTCAGGGTATTTGATCTTTTTTAACTGTCATTTAATTTGAACAGCCACATCTTAAAGAATAAGTTGCTAGAGAATATTTCAGCACAAATAATCCTCAAATCATGGACAACTCTACTATGCAAAAAGAGGCACATTTAAAAAGGAAATTATAATTATTCCCCTTTTGCAAGCTAGACAGTTGTGCTTCTGAAACACCAAGGCTTTTAAGTGGGAGCTAAATTAATCTTTATTAATCCTTGTTATCATGATTGCATAATGTCTGGATTTAAATGTCTGATGTACAGCTCTCTGTTTCCTGCTTCTCTGGCAATCAGAAGTGTGAAAATAAACCTTACACTTTAACAGAAACACTTCATTTGAAAAAAAAAAAAGATATAATCATCTGTACTATTTTAAAAAAAAAGAGTTTTACTTCACACAAGAATAAATATACAGCATGTCAGAGTTTCAGACTTGCTATTTTATGTTAAAATATGCACTGCTACATGTCAGAGCTGTGAAAATGGGAGGTAAAACAAGAAGGCAGTTGGCCAAATAGGTATAGCAAGATTTTTTTTCCATTAAGATTCTTATTTTTGAGAATATTGCCCCTACAATTTAATTACAGCATTTAAAACACCCTCTAAAATGGTCTCTGTGTGCCCTACTGAAACTTCAAACTACCCTAATTAATGATTAGATCAGAGTTAAAAAACAAAACCAGGTTTGAATTGAGTTCTTCTTGTGCTGTTTTACAAGCTTCTATGCTGCAGAAATTAGCCATAATTCAAATAACCACTTTCAAACAACAGACACAGTGTATAACGCCATTTAAAATACTTTCTGCAAACACATCATTAGTTTAAAGTTAGGTTTACGTTAACTTTACCATTGCAAATCTAATTGTTCAGAAGAAGAGGGGTTCTAACTTTAATGCAAACGTTCTCTCTAAAGAAGCTTGAAAAGATCACTCAGTGGGAATAGATTTCTTACTTAAGTACATTAATTTTCAGAAATTAATGCATAGTTTAGTCTTAAAAAATACTGTCAAAAGAATACTTTCCCAAGCTCTGCTTGAGCTCTTAAAATAATATTAAAAGTTAATTGCAATTGTTATAGTTCAAATTACATTTGCTAACATAGAGTTAATACACTGCGTAACAAAAGTATATTTCTCTCACTCTCTACAGTTGTTTGTTATTTTGTTAGTTTAGCTTGTGATGTTGTGGGAAGTCAATTCAAACTGTAGTTTCACTCTGTGTGGTTGAAATGTAAGTATAAATAACTGAATCCATATTTTCAGAGAAAAATTGGCTATTGACTCCTGTTTAGACAAGTAAAATGATACAAGATTTTCACTAATTTAAGTGCAATATGTTGTGAAAAATGTATATTTACTGTTTAAATTATAATACAGACCTTGTGCAAATGTCTTTTACCGCCTTTTATGTCTCCAGTGGCTCATTCATGATCAATAATTGTTTAAAGTTTCTCTAATAACTAGATGCTTCTTAAGGGTTGACACAATGTGTTGGGCAAGACTAACTACATCCATACTGACATAACAAACTGCTCTTGAGAACAACTTCCATAACAGTAACATAGTTTAGATTATATGGAAACTAGCTTCATTTCTGTGGCCTCCATGTTACATCTCCAATGCACTGTCATGAAGGGACAGCCTTGACAGTGAGTACATCATTGTCTTTACTGTAAGTCATAGGAATTTCCTCCAGTATTTACAACATTACACATGACCTATGAGATCTCAGCATCAAGTTACATATCACTGTACAACATGCTGTGTGCCCCATAGCCTTTGTAGTCACAGAGCCTTTAAAAGGTTTACCCATTCTCACATATAATTTTGAAGCATACAGCAGGAAAAAGAATCCTCACAGAGACAAGGATCTTCCAGATGAAAAATCAGGAAGCATGTTTCTCTCTTGCTGAAACAAGTGGCCATTTTTTCTTTTCCTATATGTAGGGGAAAAAAAAATTATTTAATTATTTCTGAAATCTTATACATAATTGGAGAGTTTTATGGCATTTGCTTTCAACCCATATAACAGCCTTGGTAAACTCTTGATCCTAACATCAAGCATTGCAACTAAAACTTCATTGTCATTCCCACAGTGGATATCATGGTTTGTCCCTTGCTAGTGTAGCACTTAAGAATATTTCTTCTCTGTTCCATTGCTGTATACAAACTGCTCACCTTTGAGTTCAGCCTTCTTCATAACACAGACCACAGTGAATTCCTCTTAAGAATAATTTAAAAAGAAGCCTACTAGCATTTTGTTATAACCTCTGGAGATGCTGAGAATATGTACTCTCCTCTGAGTGATTCTAGTTAGCCTACAAGTAAAGTCATGTCGAGGTTTAGGTTCAATCCACTAGACTTACAGCAGATGGTCCTGTTAACCTTGCTTTCCCTCCCCCCAAACAAAGGAAGAAGAGAAGGATAAGGGAGAGAAGCTTAGGGCTCCTCCCCTCCCAATTGCAAGAGGAAGAGAATGGGAGAGAGGCTGCTGGATTAGAAAAGAAAACTAAAAAAACCTTAGTGAATATCATAATAAAAAAATGGGATATATACAAATATATACAAAACCAATATCAAACCCAGTCTCCCCCTGATGGCAATTACATCATCATCACCACTGAGGCCATGGAACAGGCTCTGGTGAAGTCCCAAACTGATCTGAACCAGGTTCAGGAACACACAAATTGGGATCAAAGGCAGAGCCAAGAAGAAAGAAGGGAAGACTGAAGGGAAGGGTCCAACAAGGCAGAGGACCCCAAGGTAAGTGAAGGCCAGCAGAAGGGTCCTGAAGACAGACGGGAAGGGTCAAGACCCTCATGAGCCCTCAGCTTTATACTGAATATGACTTGTATGGGATGGAATACCTCATTGGTCAGTTTAGGGTCACCTGTCCTGGCCGCTGCTCCCCACAGGTGCAGTCTTTCCCTTTCTGCACCCTTCAATGTGGTACACAAGAGTTGGCAGTAACCCTTGTCTGCATATGAATCCTGTGTGGTAACTCTTAACATCAAGCGTTATCACTGCTAGAAGCAGCCACTGTCTGCAAAAACATGCTGTTAATTTCAGAAGGTGCAATTATTTAGCAGAGACTCAGATGAAAAGTAAAATCACTGAACAAAATTGGTTTGGTTCTAACTCAAACCAGGACATAGTCAAACAAGCCAGTTTGAATAATTTCATTTAAACTGTTCTAAGGGAACTACAAATACATATGAAGTCAGATACTTCTTTCATCCAAGAAGTCATAAACAACTTGTCATATTCGCTTCTTAAACTGTTTCTCAGGTGTAATTAACTATGTAAATCCATTTTAGTGTGAAGGCTAATAGGCCATATTAAACCAAATCTTCAGATACTGTACACCAGTCTGGTCTGACTTTGTTGTGAGATATTCTATTCTATGACTAAAAGTGTTCATACAATGATTACATAGGTTCTTATTTAAGAAACCAAAACTAGCAAAAGACCACAAAATGTTATGGCTATGAACTTGAAGTATCATGTTCAGTATTAAGAGTAAGGTTTGGGTTTGTATTTTACCTGCCCCAGCTTTGGTCTGCTGTGTTTTTGATTTAGTACATACTAAAATAACCAATATGTTTGTGCAAAATACATTAGAATTTTAGTGCAGGCTCTCAGCTGAATTCCAGTGATTATAAAGTCATAGTTTTAATTATCTTTCCTTTAATATAGCAAGACCTCTGTTTTTTTCAAGTATACCTCAGATATAAGTTGTTCTGTATCACCGGTAATTCATATCACTTTCTTCTGGACTTCCTCCATTATTCTTTACAGTGATACCCAAAAGCCAACATATCACAATAGTGAAAACTTCATTAGTAGACTGAAGATTTGTTCATATTTCTGTATGTGATTCCATAAGACATATGAACAACTGCGGGGGTTTTTTTGGTGTTTTGTTTGGTTTTTTTTTTATCCAAGAATCTTTCCAGCTCATTTTCATTTTGTGGGGACATCATTCACAGGATTTTATCTTAGAAAACCATAATGCTTGTTCAGTCCACAATAGATAATCCCAGGTCATGAAGAAAAGAAAATAAAGCAAAAGTAAATAAAGAAAAACCTGATTAAAATATAATGTTTCTTTCTCAGATTTTTCCCCTTTGGAGATTCTAAAGATAAGTCATTATATTCCCAAATTCAAGGCTTTTTAAACTTTCATCTGTTTTACTAATTGAGTTTACCTTTTTTTGATGCATATGTACAGAATACTCAGTTTAAAAGTTTGCTTAGACACATATCAGAATATTCACAGATGAAGGAGATGTGATTAATTGTAAATACAGCAGGTTCTTTTCCAATACTAACATCAATTCAATATTAATTCATCATCATTAATTAATTATTATGAACTTTCAGAAAGAACTAATATTCTGAAACACTCAATTACCTAAGCATGAGAAAAAGAAAAAGTATCTTAAGAGTATGCAGCCAGAATTTGGAAAAAAAATTCAGTATTGCACCTTTAAATACTGAAAACCCCAAAGCTCCACTAGGTCACTTTGCACCTTCTCTTTGGCTAAATTGGACTCTCTTCCTGCAGCTATGATATCATGTTGCGTATTTGGAAACTTGACATATGTCACACAGAGGACAAGAAGATTAAAGCGCTTTCCTCTTCCACTGTTTTCCTGACAATTAATCCTATATTGCCTCGAGATCTAGAATATGCAGCTTGCTTAATAATGCTCTTTGAACTTTGCAATGATTGATCTATTGTAATTAAACTTTGAACTCTGAACATTACCAGGTCATCTTATTGTTGGCAGTTGTAGACCTGGAGTCCTCTTTAAAATGAAATCCTATGGTCAAGTCATTGATCCAAGAGAGGACAAAAACCATATAATCTAAATGACCAGTCATGCCCTCCCTTTCAGGAGGAAATCAAAACCTGGAAAAAAACAAAGGTAACATCAAAGTGGGAATGTATTTCTAATTCAAACACTGAATTGTGTAATTACCATTATTAAATAGGTCCACTACTCCAGTATAACATTTCAAAATAAAATAAAATAAAATAAACGAAGTGCTGTGCTAGAAACCAGAGTTCTCAGGAGCTTTGAACAGATCATTTTCTTAAAAATACCAGGTTACTAACACCAAAACTTCCCCCTCATATCCAAGCTGTCCAGTCAAACTAAGACAGAAGAACGCTGCCCTTGCAGTAACATTCATTTCCTCAATGGTTAGGATCCTCAGATATGATATGGCAGAGAGAAATTAAATCTCTCAAGCTTCAGGTAGACCGATTAAAATTGCATCTTCCACATCTCAATGAGTCCTCTGAACATTGAAACTTGGTGGATTTCTCTAGTGCAATACACACTTCCGTTCACATTATCTTTAGCTTTGAATTTTTCTCGGTATTTCAATAACAGCAACTTTCATGTTTTCTTATGAAAACTTATGTTCACTTTTTACCTTTTGTTGTCTCAGCAGGAAGCCATACTTTTCTCATATTTTTTTTTCTGGGAAAAGGAGTCTGATTTATTTTTTGCTTTAAAGCTACATACTTAGAAGTTCAAATATTAATCCAAATTATCCAGGTATGGAATAAAGAATTGGCAACGTTACCATGAGTTCATGCTGTAAAATTCATCACAGAGACAGGGAGAACTTATAAAAGAAGAAATAAAATAGTGCTTCCTCAACTTTGCAGTATACTTTCCTTTTTCCACTAAGAGAAGATAAACCATTAGCTTGCATCAAACCCAAAAAATATAATTTTCTTTATACTGGCCCAAAAATTAGAAGGTAATACACCTTATTTTAGTGACTTATAAAATGCAAACTTTGTGCCTTCCCACTTTCTTCCCAAGACATGACTGTATATAGGATATATGAAAAGTGTACCCAATCTCCACATTTTTATTGTATCTTTCACATCATAAAACAATCCCTACTTCTTTCTGATTGGTTCTTCTATGAAAAAGCATAGCCATGAATGTTGCCATCATACTGTCTTCTCCTACCTGATGTTTGTCCAGGCGTCCCCTCTGGGCTGGGTCTCAGTGTGATTTGGGTTAGCTGCTCTGAAAATAGCTGTCAGCTTTCATTTTTCATTACAAGATACAAGAAGAGATATGCAGCATCAGGTAGAAGAACAGCATTTTAATAAAACTGATTCACAAGGATTTAAAAAAACTGACAAAACCCCAATGATTTCAACCAAACAATAGATTAGGAAAAAACAGGAAAAAAAACACCCCCAAACCTAAACACTTAGAAACTCCAAACACTTAGAAATATAAAAACATCACTGACTGAGGAAAGGCTTAGTTGTTACCATAATAACAAAAGACATGATTGCTCAGGAGAGAGAAAATAATCATACACATATGAAATTCTGGTTTTCCAATGACAGCAGAAGAGAATTAATCAATTAATTGTGGCATCGTTTGTTATATATTTCTGCAGTGTATGAATACCATACAGTCTTTTATTTTAACCACAACAAATGCCTTTTATAAACATCTAACATTTGCCAGTTTGTCATTTTACTCATTTATTTTTCCCAAAGGCAAACTTGTCCTGCTGACTGAAAGACAGTGCTTTTATATTATCCATATATAGGTTATATGAACTTATATGAGGCTGGGGAATTTTTGGATGCTGTAAACCTTAAAGGTGTAATTCTGAATGAATGGTTCCCTTGAATGAATTCAAGGTCACATTAGGGAAAATTAAGAGCAAGCTAGTGAACTCTAGAGAGTATGTTCAAGGGTTTGTCTGGAAAAGTGGAGCAGATCCTCTCTTCTGAAGACATTTCTGTTTTGTACAGATTAATAGACAAGAAGAAAAATTAAAGATCAACTCTAGACTTCTAGGGTAAATTCTCAGAAACTGACCTACTCACTGCCTTGTGTAATGATGTCACTGGAGAAAAGGAGTAAGTATATTCTTGCTTAAGAAAATTCATAGCAGAGTGTAACAAGATCATCTAATTTCCTATATTGTTCTACTTCTACCACAGCAATTTTTCCTGCTTTTTATACACGATAGTCAGGAAACATTGAAGAAGTCACTTGTTCAGAAAGCTTATGAAATTTATGTATTAACTTTCCAAGACAAACCTTTACTTCCAGAAATATACAACATTTAGAATGCCTATAATGAGAGTTTTAAATATTTAAGATATTTTTGAATCTCTCCCCAACATATTTAATGATTTTTCCCTGTTACTACTTAAAAAAAAAACCAAAACTGCAACAAACAAAACCACTAATTCATTTTAAAAAAAAATGTTTTCAGATATATCCCATGGATAATGTATTTTAATAATAATGAAGAGCCATTCTCAGAATGAAAATATTCCTTACAGTATGAAAGAGGCATAATTTTAATGTCTTTGGGGGGATTTTTCTGTATTTCAGTTCCAACTTATTTAACTTTACCTACATACCCAATATTCTTAGACCTGGCACTCGTCACGTTAGCCAGCTAAGACTGGCTAACACGTCATTGCTTGTTCTAAAATGATTTGAGATTGAAAGGTTCTTTCATCTTTCTTCCCCTGTGTGCTGACTCACCTTCCACCTTTACAAGAGATACGTTATTATCTTGTTCAGTTGACTTTACTGTATCAGCTCTGACAGGAAGATAAAGCTTCCTGTTCCATAGTACCTGTCATTTCTCAAGAAATTTTGTCTGAAAGGAACATAAACATGAATTATTTTCTTAAAACCTCTTGCCATAGTGAAAGGACTTTTCAAGAACTGAAGAATTTTTTGCTCATGGTTGAGGAAAGGCTTTAATTTTCCAATGTGATTTTAGTCAATGAAGAATTGTACTGAACAACGATGAACAATTGTACAACTAACATAATGGGGTTATAGCAGCAATGAGGATAAGGTAGTTTTGAATATTGAATCTAATTCAGAATGCAGACAACCTACACAAGAAAGGCCGGGTAGGCATTATCCCTCCACATGACTAGTACACTTACTTCTCCACTGATGTTCAAGTAATTTGAAATACTGTTAAATTTTGCAAAAGTAAATTTAATCTTAAAAATACCCCAAACTTCTCCTACCTTACACAAAGTTTTATATCAGCTGATTTCTCTGTGAGTTACGGGTATAATTTTTCCTCTGTCCTGACATAATTAAGAGTTGAATTTAATATGTAGGGGACAAGGTATTATGTCTTCTCTGACTAGCATTATAGAAAGCATTTTTAAAAGAATTATATTATCTGCTTAGTTTGAGAGAGAGCTTCAGTAGCCAGTTTAAGTAGAAACATATTTTGAAGACTGACAAACATATTCTATATTTAGATGGACATTGAGTATTTAAGGAAGATCATTCTAGATCAAGGATAAATATCCAGTGCATAGACCTCCCACAAAGACTCTCACATCACATTTTTGTTTCTTTCTTATTTTTTTTATTCTCCATAGAAGAAAAGCCTTTTCTGTTAGCTATAAGTGCTGTGTTCTATTTTCAGCTCTCTGTGACCACAGAAGTTTGACATAAATTAGAACTGACCTCCATGTGTTCCAGTGGGATAGCTATGAACAGGAATGTGCAAAGACATACTTTAAAACCATTGACATTAAAATTGCTATGATTGTGTTCTCTGTAACTTGGATAAAACCAAGGTTTCAGTTCTTTGCTCTTATTTTCAGGGACATGGAAGTGGGGGAAGGCTAGGAAGACAGGGAAGTCTAGTATAGGAGGTTCTAGATGCCTCAACACTGGATGTTCTCCTGCGAAGAAGAATATGGCAGCCCAGACAGAGGTCCTGCGGGAGCACGTTGGTGTCCAGGTCTCCGGCTGCAGAGAGTGCCAGAGTCTGGCACTGCTGGTGGAGGGTGACGGAAGTAACACCTGTGTCCGGTGTGACCAGGTGGATGATCTGCTCAGCCTAGTGGCTGAGCTAAAGGAGGAGGTTGAAAGACTGAGGACAATAAGGGAATGTGAGAGGGAGATTGACTGGTGGAGTCAGGCCCTACCATCCTTGAGGACAGAACAGAAGGTGGAGGTTCCATTAGGAAAGGATCCCCTCCACTCTTGCCACCAGGTAAATGGAGAAAACTGAAGAAACAAGGGGGAATGGAAACAGGTCCCTGCTCTGTGAGGCAGGTGAACCCCATCCCAGCCTCCCTCCCCTTCCCCTTCCTGGTTGTCCTTGCACAACCGATATGGGGCTCTGGAATTGGAGGGACAAACAAATGATGATGGGGATGAAGGTCCATCAGGGGAGTCACCTAGGGCTAGTCAGTCTCCCCCATGCATTGAGACTAGTTCTAAAAATAAAAAAACGAGGGTAATTGTAATCGGTGACTCCCTTCTCAGAGGAACTGAGGGCCCCATATGCCAGCC